>JAKWJC010000369.1:22349348-22931848 GCA_027704865.1 Solanum neorickii
CAGATTAATTAGAGTTTATATACAAATAGAACCATCTTGTATTTTATTGTATTTTACTGTTAAATTGGCTGCCAAACTACGCAATCTGCTTGGTAGCTTGATGTTCATAACCCCAAGATTATTGCTTACTATAAGCATGCATATCAGCAGAAGATGTTGCTGTCACGGTAATTCCTTCGACACTAGTTGATAACTTGTTAACTGATAGAGTCTTTACTAGGTTTGCGATAAGTACCGGTGTTAAATAGACTCTTTCTTGGTTTAGTGCTGCAATATTTGTTGGAGTGTACGTAAGATGCAGGTTATGCTGCAATATTACTTGGTTGTACATAATTTGTGGGGTATGCATCTTAGAGAATCATATTTTCTTAAAGGCAAATTTATATATTTTCGGGTAACATGATGATAAGTGAGACCTTTTTCATGGATGGGATGGAATCATATGCAACTTGATAGTATGTTGTTTGTGGTGCATCAATTTAATGAGGTGTATTGGAATCTGGTGGCAATGAAGAAAATCTGCACATGGTGTGGTTTTAAAGTTCACACATCATATTATAACCATCAGAGTCCAATACACCTCATAATTATGTCGATGCACCATACATAATATCCTATCAAAATATTCATAAGATGCAATGTCATCCATGGAAAGGGTTTCATATATGAACTTTAATCATGTTACTAGAGAAAATATGGTCTAAGTGATGCATATGCCACAAATACTGTCCATCCAAGTAATGTTGCAGCACACCTCATGAATTATGTGCAGCAGAGCGATACCGCATCACTAGACCAATAAAGAGGTCTATTTTACGCCTCAACTTATTTCAATCCTAACAAATATGCTATCAGATAACATCTCAACCATCATTTCTCAACTTACAGAATTGTTAGCTTACTTTCCGGTTCATCAGCACATTCAAGGGAAAGTTAAAAATAAAGTCAAACTCAGCAAACACGATTAATATTTGATATGCCATTTTAAATTTAATATTATTGACTCCGAAAAGTAACCATGTTGCAAAGGGTTTATCGAATGTGGCATAGTACAAACAACTATACCTCAATAGAAAGCTCGTTCAGCTGAAAACTCATTTCTCAAAGCATTTAAATAGTAAACTCGACCGAAGAGTTTGGAAATAATAACATAAATTAATGAGGGGGTTTCCACGAAACTTCTCAAAACCAGTTCTAGCTTGAATTATGAGTTCGAGGTTTTAACAAACCTATTCTTAGTTTTCCTCAATAGTAAGTTAGTTCAATCGACAGTTAATTTCTCGAAGCATTTGAATAGTCAACCCTTGAATTGATGATACCCACTAGGTGTCATAGGCTGACTAAGATTGGAAAGTAAATACATAATGTAAAGCAAGTAGTAAATATTATATCAAAGAGCCAGAGAAAAGGAACAATAGCTGTAAGCCTAAGCATGAGCCTTAACAGTTCGACATAAAAAGAAAAGATAAAAGTAAACCAATTTATTATAAACCAAATTAGACTCCCATAAATCCATAAGCTAAGGTACATTTGTGCATAAGTGAAGTGAAAATAACCTAACGGACCTCCATAACGTAGAAGAGCTCAAGTTATTCCTAGTTAAGACTAGATTTATTCCAAACTGGAGAGACCGAACCCAGACACAAACCGTGACTTAGGCACCCCAAAAAACCCAATAGGACCATACTATCAGGATTTTGGACACAATTAATAGCAAAGCGTCACGACTAAAACCATGGATAAACATTTTGGTTAGCCCTCAAACTCGACAAAAGTACATTCCTGTGATTGAACAGAGGCTAAAAGAACAGTCAAGACTCGAACCTGATCGAAATACTTTGGAAATCCGGTAACTTTCTGCTTACTGACATAAAGGGATAAAATTGATCGAAACCCTACCCAGAGTTACAAACGATCCCTACCCGCAGTGAGTGGCACACACACTAACCTTCTAGTGGGATAAGCAACTTCTAACTAGCTTGTAAATTAGAAACCAGCTAAACAACTAAGAGAACAATATAAAACAATAAAACCATAAAAATATCTATTGTCATAAGACAACTATATGGAAATAACCCCTAGAAACTGAAAGTGGTTGTACCAAAACTCTACATAGTCAAGAAAAGCGATGCAACCGCGAAAGTAGAAAAAACAATCTACAAACGTATAAATTTTAAAAGATGGACAAAGGTATAGAGAACAATCTATAAAAGTCAAGAAGAATTATCTCACCCTTTGATTCAAATGTCATTTTTTCTCAAAATTGAGGTCTCGAATTAGCTGCCTTAATATGGCCTTATACTCAAGAAAGAAAGAGCAAGTGTAGTTTTAGTACACAACCATCATGTACTGGTAGGATCATCTGCTAGTCCTATAATAAGAATATAAACATGAAACAAAAATAAAATAATATAAGTCAGCATATACACTAACAATTTATAAACGACATTGACTTACAACCACATATCTTGACTTCACAAACAAATGAAATGTGTCCCACATGGTCACAACAAAACATATCAGTTCTCTCGCGGAACCTATACAAAAAACTATTAGTGGACCATCGTGGTGATGGAGCAAACTGTTATGAAATTCCATACCAGGTGTGATACTCAAGCCAACCATTAGTAAACTTGTTCCGGCATGGTACCAAAGCTAATCAACAATCAGAAATAACATGCAAAATCAGAATCATAATGAACAACCACACTTGAAGCCACAAGTAAATTAAACTTGTTCATTGCAAGATATTATCAACATGTTGTCATTTGACTTTCACCCTTTATGTTTCCCCAACATCCATTGTTCATGTAATTCTATAATAACAGTTAATTACATGAACACATTACATAATTTGGAAAACAAACAATCATCACCTACATCGAATCAAGACTTGAAAATTTTAAAGAACCCAAACTTTCACATGGTTATGAATTTTGAGTGTTTCTTGATCTAAAACAATGAAAAAAACGCAATCAATGGAAAAGACCTTAAAATGCTCGGATTATACTCAAATCTTTAACGCAGGGCCATCCTTATGATCATTCCACCCAAACACAAGTTTTTCTACTCTCCCCTAAGATAACCACAATCGACTTTAAAGTCCAAGAATCGAATAACTAAGTTACGAGGAATAATTAAATTATATTTTCCAAAAATTATCCTTAGGTTGCCTTTTTTTTATATATATATAAAATAATGAAGTTACCAATTAATGAGAAGTTTTTGGAATTTTTATGCATTAATTTGCGATGAACCTACTATAATGCTGACCAGCCCACTTTAATGGCCTTTCCATAGCAGAGTTCCACTTATTTAGAGTCATAAACAGAGAAATAAACTCTGAATTCTTCCCTAAGATCCCGATTTTGCAACACACCCTCGAACCTTGACGTTCTAAATTAACCGTTTCATGCCAAGTTCGATATTAAGAGTTGTAAGCTCCCTAATTCACTTCTAAAATTCCCTATATACTCCCTAATTTCATAGGTAAAATATGATCCAACCCATGCTTAGACATTATATAGAATGCTTTTCCAGATTGTCGTAGACCTCACTTTGCTGAGATTTCGTATGAGACCAGCCAAGCCTAAACATTTCAGGTCACTATTCAAAAAGTTTTTTGCGCCAAATCTTTCAACATTGGTCTACCCAAAAATTTGGAAAAGGTCATTACAGTCACTCCTAGCCAAAACAAATCTCAATCTCAAATAGTTCAACACAGGCCCCAATTCACTACCAAATAACCCATGGCTACAAATTAATTTTCTAAGCTTTTCAAGATCTGATATAGGCTTTATTAAGGACTTCTGAGATGTTACAATCTTACAACCATACATAATTCAAGTGGTATGCTGATAGGACATAAATAAAAGCAAGTCCATAAATGTCATTGGAGCATTAGTCAACCCAAAAGACATCACTAAAAATTCATAATGATCGTAATGAGTCATAAATGTGGTCTTAAGGATGTCTATCACCCTAATCCATAGTTATGTTGATTGTAACTCAACCTAAATTTAAAATTAGAAAACACTGTGGCACCCCTAAAGTTAGTCAAACAAATCACAAATGTGAGGCATGGTGTAGTTGTTCTTCACTACCACCTTATTGAACTGCATGTAATATTACTTATTCAGGTTTTCGAGGATATGTTTAAGGACTGTGTTTGGAATTTGGAGGTACATGGAATATAGTTTTGGCTTTAACAGAGTTTTTATACAATAATAACTACGACTCGAGTATTCAGATGGCCCTATTTCTTGTATGGTAGGCACTATCGCTCTCCAATTGGTTGGTTTGAATCTTTGAAGCCAACGCCATGTGGTATATATTTTTGCTTCATGAGGTCTAAGAAATATCTTTGGTGATTAAGTGTAGACTTAGTTCAGCTAAGATAAGGATATAAGAATTATGCTAACCATAGGGACCGATCTTTGATATTCGAGGTTGGTGATCGAGTGTTTCTTCGAGTGCGGCACATGAAGAGCGTGATGCTATCAGGAAGGTGGGGAAAGCTTAGTCCCAGATATATAGGTCCATTAGAGATATGACAGAATGTTGGTGATATCACTTATGAGTTGACCTAACATCCTACAATTTCAGCTATTCACCCGATGTTCCAAATCTATATGATTCACTGATATGTTCCTCATGAGTTTTATTTGATCTGGTATTATTCAATTAAGTTAGATGATTGTTTGACTGTCATGGACCAGTTTCTATTCTATATAGAGATGTGTGGGTTGTGTTCGAGAGACATTTCTATTGTAATGGTCTGGTAGATACATCGTGTAATAGATGAGGCTACCTAGGAGACCAAACTTAAGATGTCAGAGTAGTTTCCCCACTGTTTTGAGACTTCATGTACTTCTTAACTCTCTTTTGGACAAAAATCCTATTTAGTAGTAAATGTTGAAATGACCCAACAGGTTATTTACCATTTACTGTCTTCTTTTCATCATTTAGAGTGTTCCTATTGTGACCCAAAGTCATTTATGACTTGATGGGATGACAAGTTTAATCATCTGGTCATTCTTTTGGTTTATATTCAAATTATATATTATATATATATATATATATATTTAGAATTATATTGTGATGTCATCTTCATGAACTTTAATAGAAGTCAACCATTAATGTTTCAAAATCTCCAAAATATATATATATATATATATATATATATTATATATATATATATATATATATAATATATATATATATATATATATATATTTTGGAGATTTTGAAACATTAATGGTTGACTTCTATTAAAAGTTCATGAAGAGACATCACAATATAATTCTAACTATTTCGTTAGTTCTTGAATTTTAAGTTTGCTCTAGAAGGATCTTTGGTACGGATCCCAAGTTTCTTTGTTGAATTCGGCTAAGAATGGAGTTTGGGTGTGGATAATTTTTCACCAAGATGACATTTGTTGGAAGTTTTGGTATCTCTATTGAAATCGGGGATGCCAATTTTGGTGGGGTAACATATCTCATTTACATTCACAAGGGTTTGAATAAATTCCAAGCACCTTGTAAGTGATTTTGTTGATACATCAGCAGATTGTGTAGGTGTCTCCTTCACCACCGTCGTAAGGGAACCTTCACAATCATGGAGGCACCTGCACCTAGCCATTGTAATCGTGTGGCCTCCTGACCGCTATTGAAGTGTGTATCTCTATATTGTCGACTACCTTTGGTCATTGCGATTGTGAGGTTTGACATGTCCAATCACGTAGGTCTTTCCTGGGTGGGCTCACGATCCTTCCTCTAGTCTTCGTAATCATGAAGAGTAGTTTGACCACTCTTTTAAATAAAGACTATCTGCAATTAATAGTTGAACCTGAAATTCTGAATACGATTTCCAGAGTTTAAGACCTCTATTTTATGATTTTTTTTTATATTCTCTGGTTAGTGCGTGGCTGCATTTTGGAGTGTTTGGGGAAATGCTGTGAGCATCAATTTGAGGTAAATTTGATCTCAATTGATTGCTATCTTTTTTATTTGGTAAATTATTTTGATTTCATTACACATTGAATTTTCTTTTCTGAGCAGTAAGTTGTGTCCCATTTTGGGATAAACTCAATTGAGATCTTTTGACAGAGTCAAAATTTTGGGATTCTTAGTGTAGGTCCCACAATCTTATTTTGACTCGATTTTAGGTTCATCTCCAATAATTCTATTTTTGATGTCAAAAGCTTGTATTGATGTTGTGGTTGTGTTTAACTACATGGCAGGGAGCGGAGGCCGTTTGGAAGGGGAAAACTTTGAAATTACATTTTAGAGTGTGCACGATTTGCATTGAGGTAGGTTATGGCCTCCCAGTCTTTAGATTGCACTAGAGAGTGTGAGTTCATTTTGATTAGTTAGATATGGGATGGGTTGGTAGACGGATCATGTATACAAGGTAGAAATCATATCTTAGGCTTTATTTTAGGTATTTCATGAATGGTAACATCTTATTCTTGCTTCATGAGCATGCCTTACAATGTGGTATTTGTTCGTGCTTGTGTATGATATTTAGAAGCTTGTTATTTACCTTATCCTGGTATCAAGCTAGTGTTTTCATCATACTCACATTTTAGAAGTTGATACGTCTTAGAAGTCTCTGACGTTGCTCCAGACGGCTTAGCGGCCTACAGAATGGTGTAGCAGATTTAGGTCCATTAATATGAACCCACTACAACAACAAATACTTCTAGAGGCATTTAATTTTCCTTATAGTGGCAATATTTATTGCCACAAAAGCTTTAAGCAGCATTTAATCTATAGTTATTGCATTCAGTGTCGCTAATGCCTTTAGCGACATTTATTTAGAGTGTCGGTAAAGACCTACAATATTGCTACTAAAGGCCTTTACTTTTAGCGGCAATAACTTTACCAGTAAAGCTTCCAGATTTATAAATTATAATTACCGATAACTGAGACTTATTTTAGTAAAAATTATTATTGATATTATAATTGAGTACCAATTCACCTTAATTCATATGTATAACAAGAGAAATCAATACAAAGATACTGATAGAAGAATTACCAAACTCCAATTGTATAGAATTGAGAAAACTCATGTGTTCAACAATGAAAACTCATGAATTCAATAATGAAAAAACAAGAAAATTGAGTCAGTGAAAGTATTATAGCTTGGATCACAATCATATATAATATCAGGAGGATCTTATTCTTCCTTTTGTGATTAAGGACTTGTTGACCTGCCAAGCTAGCAGGTAACAAAAATATGTAATTCTTCCCACTTCACGACTCCACAATACACTTTCTTGTTATATGGTTTGAGGTCATGCTTGCCCCAACTATTGGTGGATCAATTCTTTTAGAGTCATCTTACTCTGCATTCCGATGGTACTATAAACAATTCAGTCTCAACATCTTTCTCGCTACCATCTGTACAAGGAGCGTCTCCTTCCTTCTCTCTTATAAGTATTTGTGTCTGTTAAAGGCCACCAAACTATAAACATACGCACCAAATAAGTTAATTTTTTGGCTTACTATATATGAATTAGAGTATAAAAATTGAAAAAATGAAAGAAGAAGACTATACTAAGGTTGATGTAACAAAATGAAAAATAAACCTTCTCCCTCAATTTTGCATTTTCAGCAGCGGAGATTTATCCTAGATTTGTAAGAAAGGGAAGCATTAAGCAAACAAGTAGTAAAACAGTTGGCATTTCATTGATATAGACATTGACATTCAACAATGTAAGGCGTACAGATAGATTGTTATTTTTCTTACCTTTGTCTGAATTAAAGCTCAAAATATATCAGTTAGTGAGGCCTTACCTTTTCTTTTAGTCGCTCAACCTGCTCCTTAATAACTTGAACCGAACAAATAAGATATGATAAATGTCAAGTTTCCAAAACTTCATAAGAAAACAGATCATTTCTCAGACTCTGATCAAGAAACCTTACGTGCCCTGATGGTGTGACACTCCATTCCAAGTGTTTTTATATCCGTTTTACTTCTTGAAGGGTACAAAACTGCAGACCTTCTTCCATGAATTTCTTGATGTGTTCAATTGTCACATTTGTCAGTCTCTACTAAAAAAAGACAAAGAGAAGCACAAAACTGATAAGAAAAACAAAACAAAATGGCAGCCTCTCTACAAGATGTTGCTACTCTTATGCAACCAACTAAGGTGGGTGGTGTCTCTGCCAGAAATGTACTTACACTTCCAAGATTGCTGGATTTTCCCTTGCCACTTCTGTCTTTGTTTTGTTAAATTGTGCAATCATCTCATTTAAAACTTTAAACTCTTAAATAGAACACACTGGTAAGAATTGAAACCATGCCTTATAATCACTATGATGTTATATTATATTCTAGGAACTAGGAAGGTAAAATAGCAGCAAAAATTCTATATCTGGCTCAAAGAAAATTTGATGTCTTCGATGGTTCGTAGAGTAACTTAAAACTGCTCATTTTTGGAATATTTATCTTGTCATCTATAGTTCATGTTCCTTTAGTGATCAACTGTTTTATGTGTTGTGTCTCTTTTTCTTTTGATGTCAGATGTCCTGTGTCTTAGAGAAAATTTCAAAAGATTTGCAACTTGATCATGTAGGGAGCTAATGTTCAAGGAGTTCCAAAACGTCTAACCTTTGACGAGATCCGGACAAAGACATACATGGAATTAAAGGGAACTTGAACTGCCAACCAGTACCCTACCATAGATGGAGGTGTTGATAGCTTTGCCTTCAAACTAGGTAAATATAACGCCAAGAAGTTCCACTTAGAGCCAACATCATTCACTGTCAAGGAAGAGGGTGTAAGCAAAAATGCAGCCCCAAAGTTCCAAAAGAACAAGCTTATGAATTAATTAACCCACTAATGAATTAATAAACCGACTCAGAACAGCTAACTATCACTAACTCTAGCCTAACTAACTTGTGACGGAATTAAGCTCAGGCACAACTATACAAGTTGTTAATTCCTCAACACAACGTAACATCGGTAGGTACAGAATCAATAAGAATACAAGGAAAGCGATACTCAGTCCTTCTGTGAAGCAAAGTGCAGAGAAAAAAGGTGTATGAATGAATTAATCTAAGTTAGGAACTGTAAATTAACAAAACCAAGTATTCGATAATGCTTAACTTGGTGCCTGTTGCCTGGATAAATAGTGCACGTATGGAGCAGATAGTGCATGAGCTGGAATGGAGATGTATATGCCTATTGCTAATGTTCATTGAATTTCTAGAAGGAAAATGAGTGAAAATATGAGGTACGTAAGGAACTTGAATATCATAGTTGCGTAAGTGCGCAAAGTCTCAAGTTTAAGGCATGAAAATCTATAAGTGCGAAAATTTGAATTTTGTATGAACAATAAGGTTTCAATTAACTGCTAAGTTTAGTTGTTTACCTTTAAATAGAAGATCCAAATTCGAGCTCCACCACAGCTAGTTTGGTTGATATCCACAATTCTACACCAACTTATTTTACATAGATCAAGTTGTGTGATATAGAACACATGCATCAATTCTAACAATATAAAAGATAGAACTCTAGAACGTACACCCATGCATTCCCCAATAGCTGAATAAAACGGATATTAAAACTTACCAAATGACATCGCAGTTCGAATTCGATCCGATTGAATATGATGCAATCAGTTATAATAAATTTTCTTACACGAATACAGACGGATGATTATGAGTTTATATAGAGATATCGGCGGCTTTAATTCGTCTTTCTTCTCATCAATAGCACCGATGCACTGAATTCCACCGCTGATCTGCTGAACTCCACCACCGTTATGTCGAACTCCATTGTTGCTGTGCCAAACTCCACTGTAGTTGTGCCAATTTCCATTGTTGTCGTGCATATTTACTTAGCCGTCCATTTGAATTTCATTGAAGGGTGAAAATGGGGGAAATTTGAAGTAAAAAAGAAATTGTGAGAAAGTAAAAAAAAATTCAAATTATTGTAATTCTATCTCTGTATGTTTTTAAGTGTCACTGAAAAATACTTCCTTTACTGGCTAAAGTTTAAATGCCAGGAATAGTGGCAATTCACTTATTTCCACTAAATAAATGGCACTAAAAAAATCTTTTGTTGTAGTGGCCATAGCTAGAAGGTAACTCAACTCCGGTAATATGTCATCCATAATTCCCTTTTTACTATAGAGCAAATGATTCTTTGTTGTGATTTGTTCTTCTTTCAATGATGCAAATTAGATTTGGCTCAGGTTTAGAGTGGCATGAGATTACAAGCTCTGGGTGGATGTTGATCCACGATGGACTTATGATGGTGACTTGACACGGTACTCTCCCTCAATACTTCATATAGTTGTAGATTAAGGTCTTGGCATTCCACTCCTACAGTCGTAGATTTCAAGGCCTGCGCACATAATCTACAACCACAATATGAGTTTCGGGCATATTATCCTCTACTAAGTTGATTCCTGGTGGCATGGTTCTATTGGATACCTTGGGTGTTTTATCCTTGATTCGTGGTTGGGATGTGCATCTTGTGTTCTTGATTGACCGAATTTCGTACTCTTTAGTTATTGCTCTTCTATGTACACGTCTGGATTTTGGTGGTCCATTCGGGTAATTTTTCTTAAACTTGTGCATATGTGTACCTTCTTGGCTTATTTATGTCTAGTTAGGTTATAGTATGTTTTTTGTTGTTCTCTTCAACTCCTTCATAGAATCATGTGTAGTCTTGTTAGATGTCACACCCAGAGAGTACACCCCAGATGTGATTGGCGTCTTCTTCTTCTTAGAGGACTCAGACAAGCCCTTAACATTCATCATGCCATGTCACTAGTTAAAATTGCAGAAAAATTAAAACTTTAATTCTATGTGAAGTCCTTATAGTTCGTACATATCAATCATGAAAACATACGTAATGCTATTCTAAAAGCTGTCTCATATAAAAACCATCTAAAGAGTACGAATCTTGACTTAGTCAATAAATAATCAATATGCTATATAGGCCTTAATACAAAAGAATCCAAAGAACATAAATGGGGATACTAGTATTCTAATAATCTACTAAAGTCTTTGTAAGCGAGAATAATGACAAGATAGCATCCCCAAACATGAGGACCAACCAACACTTGAAAAAATAGTTCCAAGCTTCTTCAATCGACCTTCTTAATCTTCAATAGCTGTACCCTACAATTGTAGTAATAAAAAGTAAGGGGTTAGTACATCACATGTACTAAGTATTGGTATATGCACATACCATTTAAGCAAATGCATGAAAAAAGATCATTTATCATTTCTTTGGAAAGCATGCTAAGTCATATGAATGTCTTCAATGCACATACAATAAAACATGTACAAGTTAAGGATTCCATCAACATAAAACATGATCATAATCAAAGACATATTATCATAGAGTCATGTTAACAGTTCATATTCAATAGATCATATAAGCATAACATACAAAAAAATTACGAATGATCCTATCCCCAACCTACAAGTGCAATGACCATGTGAAACCCCATAACTGAACACAACCAAGTAGATAAGATAGGAGACCATAAGTAAAGCTTTGCTCCACATAACTTGTACCATATGTAGTCATCACCTCATAAGCAATAAAGACCAATAACATGTTCATCAACATAAACAACTTCATATAAGAGTACACAACATCTATCATAAGTGTCATACCTTTCATGCTATCATATTACATGAGAACAATCTCCTAGGACTTTCCTTAGAGTAAACTTGTACAATGTCTAGGTAGAGTCCCATAACCCTACCTATACTAAGTAGAATCTTCAAGTCACCGTATTCAATGTCCATTTACTTGTCTTTCATTTTAAATGAGGGACTATTCGTCTTAACTGACATAGACCATGTTATCTAAACACGGAATCCGGTGTCATAAAACCCCATACCAAAAAAAGGTGGTCTACCGGCCAAATTAGAACCAAACATGACTTAGCTTTCTAGGTGGATCAACTAGCTATTATCCTATGGTGGCAACATAGTTTAAGAACTACGAGATGTATTGGAGACCCATAGTTCCACATTACATGGCAGCCTCTATCTCATGAGATTCATTCTGACCTACCTTCCAACTAGGAAGGGACACCTCTCATATCTAGTCAAATAGTGCTAAACTTAAGTCCATTTTTAACTAACCTGTAAGTCATAATTTATTCATGAATGTTATCATAAGTCATAGGAAACTATCTCCTTGTATAAACATGATCATCAGCTCTTTTGGATTAGATGAGAATTTCCTTTCATCATACCCTTCGTATGTGAGATTAATATAACATAAATCATCTTGTGTAAAGCATACAAGAGAATATTATACACTTGCATTGTCGTATTCTTATCATGATCTCACAAATTAACATATTCATAGCCCAACATACACGCATAACATCATCATACATATTTAAATGGCATAGCAACATCACTTATAGGCCAACATAAACATCATAAAGTAATCATGACTTTAGAAGACGTACCTGTTGCTTCCAGGAACCTTATTTAAAAAAACTCACGTTCAACTTGCAATAATCCTAACAACAACATATTGAAATACTAAGAAGCATAACCAATACTAAATTTTAAACTCATAAACAAGATCAATTTATGATGTAGGAAAAGGGAAAGGGTTATTAAAGAGTTCATTCAAGTCTTAGTTCTAATCCCAATGTTTACATATAATCAACTAGTAGATACAACCCAATAAAGACAATTATTTAGAGAGAGATCATGCATCACACGAGATTCAAATAATATTAATCAAATACTCAACAATTAGTGTGAAATCAACCATATAAAACTATTATTTTTATCGATAGACATAAATCTAGAGTTAGGAAAAAAAACCATTTTGTAGAGTAAAAACCCTAGAAGTTTGTATTGTTGAAACGATATTTGAAAGGACCTATTGGGGAAAGGAATCCCAAGAGTGAAAAACCCATTCCTTCTAGATGAATAATACACGAAATTTATTGGAAACCTCGAAGCCTTCGTCTTCTTCCTTAAGCTCTTCTTGTTCTTTAAGGGAGTTTGAAAAAGAGAGTGTCTCTTGAGAGAGATGGGTAATTGCATTTGAATCTGATTTGGACGTGTAAAAAGTTGTCTAAAACTGACCTAGTTTCCATATATAGTAATCCTATATAAATACCCAAAATACCCTTTACATAAATGGATCTTTTTATGAATTTAAATTGCAAATAATACAAATTTAACGATTCTGGGAAGTGGCTGCGCGTCGCGGGGCCAATTCCCATTGTTTTCCCAAAAATTTGGGTCGAGGCAGTGAGGTGCGTGTCAGCCTCGCGTCACGAGGATGATTCTCAATTCTTGAGGCAGTAGTCTGCGTGTAGGCTGTGCATCACAAACCTCATGCTCCAATATTGTTCGCACAGGCTGCATTGGCAGCCTGCCTACCCATGTTGGGGTCCTCCCCAAGGACCCTTCGGGTGGCTCTTTGGGGTGTTGTTATAGGAAGTTTGACACCTTTTTACTACATACTACCTATCCAAAGTATTTTCACAAGTTTTGGATTTCATTTGACACTTCAAAAGAATCACTAGTCATAGGGGCGTCAACTAGTTAGAATTAGGTAGTTTCTGGACGCGAGGTCTTTCTTTGTCATTTTGTATATAACCTTTTCCAAATGAACTTATTACATTAATATAGGTCTTGAAATATCATTTTTAACATTATTTAATAGATTAAGTTCTATTCTAAGTCATGACATTTCCGGAGTGTTACATTATCTCCCGCTTAGGAACATTTGTCCCCGAATGACACTAAAATCTTTTGGAGGGTAGGAATAGACTTAATACTAGCATCCCAACCAACAACAATGAAAAATTATAATAAGTCACAACTCATAGGATTACTTCGCAACTCCTTCCCACACATATTATAACATTACACATAACACTTGATTCATGATGCACAAACATATAAGAGCTCAACATTTCATAATATATGGTGAGGTATTTCCTTATTTACATTTGCATAAGCTCAAATTACATGAAGTAGTTACCATGTTATCATTCTTATCAAGATGACAACACAACAACAAAATCTCAATATGACAACATGCATACATATTTCATATAAGTGTAAGAATAGAGTATGACAACATTTTCTCAAACTAAAATTGGTATAACTATTACCAAAACATACACCTATTTAGGAAAACAAGTCAGTTTCATATTATTCATTACTTTATTAAGAATGTCTAACCTCAACGAGTAAATAGAAGAGGGTAGCGGGACTTCATGTCGGCTTCGGCCTCCCATCCTGCACCCTCAACTAGATGATTTTCCTTCATAGAACTTTTACGGAGGAAACCTCCTTGTTCCTCAACTTCTTGACATGGAAATCAAGGATCTCAACTGGAAACTTTTCAAAGGAGAGGTTCTCATCCACCCCTAAACCTTTAATAGGCAGAATGAACACCGGGTCACCTATGCATTTCTTGAGAATGGAAACATGAAGCACCGGATGAACTGAAGTCAGTTTACTAGGTAGTTTCATTTCACAGGCAACCCTCCTAATTCATTGTAAAACCTCATAAGGACCAATATATCGGGGACTTAACTTGCCCTTTATATAAAATCTCATCACCCCTTTCATAGTGAAATCTTCAAATAGACATGATCACTTATTTCAAATTCAAGTTCTCTTCTCCTATTGTTGGAATAAGACTTTTGCCGACTATAAACTGTCTTCAATCCGTCTCTTATTAGTCAAACATTATTTATATCCTTATAGATAATTTCTGGACCAAGGAGTGCGGACTCACCAACCTCAAACAATCCAACTGAAAATCTACATCTTCTACCATAACGAGCTTCAAAAGGTACCGTGGAGATGCTCGAATGATAGTTATTGTTGTAAGAGAACTCAATCAAAGGTAGATGATCATCCCAATTTACTTTGAAATTAATAACACAAGCTCTTAACATGTCTTCAAAGGTATGAATGGTACGTTCCTCTTGACCATCTGTTTGGTGATGAAAAGGGTACTAAGTTTCACTTGAGTACCTAAATCCTTTTGAAAATATTTCCAAAAATGAGAAGTGAATTGGGCACCTCTATCCAAAATGATGGAAAAAGGAATCCCATGAAGACTCACAATCTCATTAATGTAGATTATTGCATAATCTGCGGCAGTATAAGTAAACTTTACAAGAATAAAGTGGGCAGAACTGGTCAACCTATACAAAATAATCCGTATAGAATCATTTTGCCTCCGGGTTCGAGGCAACCCAACAACAAAGTCCATATTGATGGATTCCCACTTCCAAGTGGGAACATCCATGATTTTGTTTAACCACCCGATTTTCTCAACTTTAACTTGTTGGCTGTTTTGACAATTAGCAACTAACTGTGCTCTGTCCCTTTTTAAACCATCCCATTGGGAGAATGAATCATTGAGCTTACTGAGTACTGATTCCTTCAAATCCATCAATAAAGAATAAAGGTGTTGCTTGGACTTCACATCAACCACTAATGATGAGTCAGAGTTACGATGGACCATCAATCCACCATTTGGAGAATCTTCTAACTGCACACCAAAACAATCCAACCTATGAGCATCTTTCACAAGTTCTTTCTTCTCTTTTTCTACATGAGACACACTATACATAGTCATACGACTCAAAGCATATGCAACCATATTGCCAAAAGCTTGATGCAATTTCATTTAGCCATATATTTTTAATTTTATCCAACAGTTAGGCCAATAATATTTAATATAAATTTACTTTATATATACTAATAAAGACATATAGCCTATCACCATACAACCTAATTAATGTTACTATATATATAGCGTTAATGTATCTTTTATTTTAGTGTACCACAACATAGCAAATAGTAATATATAGTATTGGGTAACCTACTCTGTAACAATTAATAAGGTACCTAACTTCTTTATTTTTCTTGTACCAGACTGCTGTCTCATTATCATAATACGCGAATTAATTATAAAAAGGACACTCATATCATAATCCTTCAACATTTCTAACCATCTTATGTGTCGAAGATTCAACTACTTTTGTGTAAACACATATTGAAGACTTTTATGGTAAGTAAAAACATCAACATGCACACCGTACAAGTAGAGGACACATCCCAATCTCACGCGCGAAGCGTCACAATATACTACAAAGCCTTCATTACCCTCTGGTAAGTTCAACACCGGAGTAGAGGTAAGCTTATCTTTCAACTCTTGAAAACCTTTCTCACAAGCTTTCGACCACTAAAACTTCACCTTCTTTTGGGTCAAAGTTGTCAAAGGAAGTCAATGGGCAAAAATCCATCAAACAACCTTCTATAATACCCAGCTATATCGAAGAAACTTCTTATGTATGTGGGAGTCAAAGGTATAGGCCAATTTCTTTCCACATCCATCTTCTTCAGATCAACCTCTACACCATCACCAAAGATAATATGGCCAACCAAAGCAACCGACCTAAACCAAACTTCACACTTACTAAATTTGGCATAAAGTTGTTGTTCTTTGAGGACTTGTAAGGCCTACCTTAGGTGACTCTCATGTTCATTTTATTTCTTGGAGTATATCAAAATATCATCAGTGTACACAATAACAAATGAGTCAAGGTAATTTTTGAAAAGACATCACTAGAAATTCTGACCATATCTAGTTCGGAAATTTATTTTGGGAACATATTCACCTCTCACCCTAGGTTGGTGATATACCGACCTCAAGTCAATCTTGGAAAAGTAGCTAGCAGTTGGAGTTGATCAAACAGATCATCAATCGGAGGGAGAGGATACTTGTTCTTTATCGCGAACTTATTGAGTTGGCGATAATTAGTTCACATTCTAAAGGACCCATCCTTGTTCTTAACAAACAAGATTGGAGCACCCCATGAAGAAATAATCGGTTGAATGAAACCCTTGTCTAGTAAATATTTGAGTTGGAGCTTTAACTCTTTCAATTTAGCTGGAGTCATCCTATATGAGGAATTGAAATGTGATTCATATTCAGTAATAAATCAATGCCAAAGTCAATTTTCCATTTAGGAGGAATGCCTGGAATATAATTAGGAAAAACCTCTTGGTAATCCCTCACTACGGGACTAACTCAATAGAAGGAGTTTCACATTCTAGGTCCCTAACCCTCACCACATGGTATAAACAACCCCTGGCTATAATTCTTCTAGCCTTCAAGCAAGAAATGATTTGACCCCTTGGTATAGAATTTCCCTCTTCCACTCTTGAATGGGTTCATTTTGGAATTGAAACTTCGTTACCCTCCTTTACTCTTGAATGGGATCATTTGGGAATTGAAACTTCGCTACACTCCTTCTACATTCTATGGAAGCAAAGAATGCATGAAGCCAATCCATACCCAAGATGATATCAAAATCAAACGTCTCAAGTTCTACCAAATCAACAGGATTAACTTTACTGGGCATCATTACAAGACATTTCCTATAGACTCTTTTCACAACCACAGAGTTTCACATTGGGGTACAAACAGAAAAGGGTTCAATGAAAACATCAGGAATTACATCAAACTTCATAGATACAAAAGGTGTAACAAAAGAAAGGGTAGCACCAGGATCAAGAAACGCATAAACATTAATAAAGAAGACTTCTAACATACCCATCACAACGTCTGGAGAGTTTTTTTTTTCACCCCTAGCCTTGAGTGCATAGAAACTTTTCCTTTTGGAGCTTCAGAGCTTGGACGCTTGGTTGAATTTGGTCATTCCCCTTACTTTAGCTTCTCACATTAGGACAACCTTTCACCATATGGAAACCTTTTCTACAAACATAGCAACTACTAGTCCCAACGAGGCATTCACCCACATGTTTCTTACCACACTTACCACAAGTTGATCTTTCTATTGGTTGATCAATATAACTCCCTTTTTAAGGTTTAGGATTAGAACATTTATCGTTGCGATTCTACGAGAAATTTGAAGGTACCTGATTTGAAAACCTCTTCTTGAACTTAGGATTGTCTTGAAGATCAAGCCTATTTTTAGATGAACCACTTTCAAAAGACTTTGGTTTCTTATCTTCCGTATTCCTCTTCATTAGACGACTCTCCTCAACCTGTGGAACTTGAACCATCAACCTAGAAAAATATATATTGTCATGAAGCATCGCTGCATGACATTCTTCTTTAAGCTCTTCAGAAACGATGGTTAAATAACAACTCATTTCATCTCTAGCATTGGAAGCCAAATAAGAAGCATATTTGGACAACTTAATGAATTTTAAGGAGTATTCTTAACACTCATACCTACTTGACGAAGGTTGATGAACTCCTGTACCTTAACTTCTCTTTGTTCCCTTGGGAAAAATCTATCAAGAAAGGCCTTTTTGAAGATCTCCCAAGTTAGGGGACCATCTCCTTCAGCCCTACTATCCTTCCAGTGATTGTACCATGTTTGAGCCACGTCCTTGAGTTGATAGGTAGCAAGCTCAGCCTTCCAATTAGTACTCATCCCCATAGCAAACAAGATCTTTAGACCTGATCAATGATGTCTTGGGGGTATTCATAAACTTTTGATCAAAGCTAAATAGGAGGATTCATCCTCGTGAAATTTCTCAGATGGCTAGGCATAGTACTATCATGTTGAGTCTCTCGAGGTATAATCTCACTGTTAGCTTGTGATATAATGGATTGAGATTGAGTTATGATGGCTTGAGCCATTTGGAACAACGCTTCCCTCATCTCACAATCCGTGATGGACGGAGGATGGATCAGAAATTGATACATTCGCAGCAGCTTGCACTTGATAAGGAACTTGATTGCCTTGGGGATTAGCTCCCCCATTCACATTCTCTTATCCTACTCTCCTAAAGGCTGTCCTTCTTGTGTTCATTGCCTAAAATAATAAGAAACAAATTAGATGCTAAAAGACACATAGTGTCAAAGCTATAGAGGCACGACATAAGATTATCAAGAAAAGAGAAGTTTCCTAGTCATCACATAGACTCTAATCCCTAATTATGGCGCGCTTCACAACTATGAACAACACACTATATAATGTGGTTTAATGAGAAATTTATCCTAGGGATATTTAACATCATTCTCTCATACCAAGTTTTTCATACCCGGAGAGTACACCCCAAATGCGACAGGCGTTGTCGTCCTCTCAGATGACTCATACAAGCCCTTAGAATTTGTCATGCTATGTCATCAGTTAAAATTGTGGAAAAATTAACATTTCTAATTCTATGTTAAGTATACTTAGACTTGATATATACCAATCATGAAAACATACGTAACGATATTTTGAAAGATGTGTCGTATAAAAACCATCTAAAGAGTACAAATCTGGACTAACCCAATAAATAGACCATACGCCATATAGACCTTAATAAAAAGAATCCAAAGAACATAAATGGGAATAGTAGTATTCTTGAAATCTACTCAAGTCTTAGTAAGCTCTAATAATTACAAGATAGAATCCCCAAACATGAGGACTTACCAACTCTTGGAGAAAGAGTTCCAAGCTTCTTCAATCAACCTTCTTGATCTTCAATGGTCGGACGCTACAATTGTTGTAATATAAATTAAGGGTTTAGTACGCCACATGTACTAAGTATGGATATATGCAGATAACATTTACGGACATGCATGAAAAAGGATCATTTATCATTGTCACACCGGGTCCTAGACCGTAGATGAGACAAACGTCGTTAACCTCTCAGAGGTCGTAGACAAGCCTCTTCTTAGCTTTCATCACAATCATACAGTTAAATTTAGCGGAAAATTTAAAACTTTAGTGAAGTGGACTTAGACTTCATATAATTTTTGCATATGAGTGATATACTAACAGCTCAACATACACAACCATCTATCAATAGATTGAACAATTGAAATGAAGAATTCATAATATCATTAATAAATGCCAAACGGGCCTTAATACGAAAGCTTGAACAAATGTTTGAAAGGAAACACTCGGGACAACATATGCTAGGTGGTTCTAATATACTAAAGCTAGAATATAAAGCTTATTCATCCTCGAACTCAAGAGAAGTACATTTTCTGGAATGTTACATTATCCCCCCTTAGGAACATTCGTCCCCGAATGACACTACACATCATTTTGAATCAAAGAGGGTATTTTCGAAAAACACATCACAACTCATCCAACACAAAAATCATGTCAACGCTATACAAAAACAACAACATGAATGCAAGCATGAACTCATATTAACTCATATTGTGCAAGTATAAAACACACAGTTATGGACTTAAATTACCAAAACAAACAAATGCACTAAAATTTAGAGTTTCATAAACAAAAATCAGACTTAGGAAGAGTATATCTAACCTCAATAACTGAATGAGTTAGGGTAACGGGATCTCATGTCAGCCTCGGCCTCCTACGTTGCTCTCTCAACAAGGTGGTTCCTCCATAACAACTTTACGGTGGCAACCTCCTTGTTCCTCAGCCGCTTCACTTGGCTATCTAAAATTTCAACTGGAACCTCTTCATAAGAAAGGTTCTCATCGACTCCTAACCCCTCAAAAGGCAGGATAGATGTTGGATCACCTAGACATTTTTTGAGCATCAAAACATGAAACAGTGGATGAATAGAAGCCAAGTCATTAGGTAAATTCAGTTCATAGGCAACATTCCCTACTCGATGTAAGACCTCATAAGGACCTATGTAACTCAGACTCAACTTCCCTTTTTAACCAAACCTCATCACCTCTTTAATGGGTGATATCTTCAGGTAGACTTGATCACCTATCTCAAATTCAAGAGCCCTCTTCCTGTTATCAGCATAGGATTTTGATGACTGTAAGCAGTAGTCAATCTATCCCTGATCATTCTCACCTTTTCCATAGCCTCATGTATGATCTCAAGCTAAGGATGGAAGACTCTCTTACCTCAAACCACCCAACTGGGGACCAACATCTCCTGCCATACAGTGCTTCAAAAGGTGCCATTCCAATAATAGAATGGTAGCTATTATTATAAGAGAATTCAATCAGTGGTAAGTGATCATCCCAACTCCCCTTGAAGTCAATAACACATGATCGCAGCATGTCTTCATGGGTATGAATGGTACACTATGCTTGTCCATCCGTCTGAGGGTTATACCCGAGCTCTTTAGGAAAGATCTCCAAAAGTGAGAAGTGAACTGGGCTCCCCTATCATAAATGATAGATAAAGGGATACCATGCAACCTCACTATCTCATCAATATATAGCTTGGCATAATCTTCGGCCCTGTAAGTAGACTTCACAGGAATGAAGTGAGAAGACTTAGTCATCCTGTCAACAATGACCCAAATGGAATCATGTAGTTTCCTGGTCCTTCACAGTCCAACCACAAAGTCCATATTAATAGCCTCCCACTTCCATGTTGGGATCTTAATCGACTAGGTAAGACCTCCAGGCTTAAGGTTTTTGGCCTTAACCTGTTTACAATTGGGGCAATCCTCCACAAACTTAGAAATATCTCACTTCATACCTTCCCACCAATAGATCTCCTTGAGATTATGATACATCTTGGTGGAAACAGGATGAATGGAATACCTGGAGCCATGAGCCTGTGCTAATATTAGGTCTTAGATTATCAATATTGGGCACACACAATCTGCCATGGTATCTTAGCACACCATCCCCCCTTAGGGAGAATGATTCATTCACATTACTCAACACTGAGTATTTCAACTCCATGAGTACTGGGTCGAGATGCTGCTTAGCTTTGACATCTACAACAAATAAGGATTCAGAACTAGAATGAATTTAAACACCCCCACTTGGTGTATCTACCTGCCGTACACCTAACCTAGACATTTGGTGTACCTCTTTAACCAACTCCTTCTTCTCATCATCAATATGAGACATACTGCCCTTGCTCAATAGGCTGAAAGAATCAGCAACTACATTGGCCTTACCTGTGTGATTGTGGACACTCATGTCATAATCCTTGAGCAGCTTTAGCCATCTTCTCTGAAGAAGATTCAATTCTCTCTGTGTAAAAACATACGGAAGACTTTTATGGTCAGTAAATACATCAACATGTACACCATATAAGTAATGTCTCCAAAGTTTTAACGCAAATACCACAATAGCTAACTCAAGATCATGGGTAGGGTAATTTATCTCGTGGATTTTTAACAGTCTTGATGCATATGTTATCACCTTGCCATCGTGCATAACAACACATCCCAAACCTACTCGGAAGCATCACAGTGCACCACATACCCTTCAGTACTCGACAATGTGAGAACTGGGATAAAGTGAGTCGGTCTTTTAGCTCTTGAAAGTCTTTTCACAAGTTCCAGACCACTCAAACTTCCCTTTTTCTTTGTTAAAGTTGTCAATACAGAAGCAATAGAGGAAAATCCCTCAACAAACCTGCGATAGTAATTAGTCAAACCCAAGAAACTCTAGATGTTTGTAGGAGTGAGGGGTATCAACCAGTTCTTTATTGACTCAATCATTTTCGTATCAACCTCTACACCCTGGTCGGACACAACATGACCAAGGAAGGTCACTAATTTATGCCAAAACTCACATTTGCTGAATTTTGCATACAACTAATGTTTCCTGAGTACTTGCAATGTCATTCTCAAATGTTGTTCATGCTCTACTCTTGTCTTAGAGTATATGAGGATGTCATCTATGAATACTATGACAAAAGAATCAAGGTATTCAGGGAAAACCCTATTCATAAGGTCTGTAAACGCGTCTTGTGCGTTAATGAGACAAAATGACATGAAAAGAAACTCGTAATGACCATACCTAGTACGGAAGGCAGTCTTAGGAATGTCCTCTTGTCTAACTCTAAGCTGGTGATACCCTGACCGGAGATCTATTTTAGAAAAGAAACTTGAACCTTGGAGCAGATCAAATAGATCATCAATTCTGGGAAGAGGGTATTTGTTCTTTATAGTGACTTTGTTGAGTCACAGATAATCGATAAACATTCTAAGGGTTCTATTCTATCTCTTAACGAACAACACTGGAGCACCCCATGGGGATATGCTCGGTTGGATGAAGACCTTATCAAGTAGATTTTTTAACTGGAACTTCAACTCTTTGAGTACAGCTGGAGCCATACTATAGGGAGGAATGGAAATTGGTTAGGTGTTAGGATATAAGTAAACACCAAAGTCAATTTCACGTTCAGGAGGGATTCTTGGAAAATCCTCCAGAAAGATATCTTGAAACCCATTCACTATGGACACAGTCTATGGAAGGAACTTCTTGTTCTACGTTATTGACTCTGACTAAGTGGTTCAAATACCCCTTAGATAACATCTTATTGGCTTTAAGATGGGAAACTATTTGGCTTGTTGGATTTGAACTACGCCCTTCCCATTCCAGCTCTAACTGATTAAGAAACTGAAACCTTACTACCCTGTTTTGACTATCTATGGTAGCATAGAATTTATGGAGACAATCCATACCCAAAATTATATCAAAGTCAAGCATGGTTAATTCTTTTAGGTCAGCATAGGTAACTCTATCAAGAACAGTAATTGGGCAATCTCTACATACTCTTTCAGCTCTGATGCTGTCTCCTATGGGAGTACTAACTACAAAAGGTTCATGGAAGATCTCAGGTTACAAGTCAAATTTACTAGATACTAAAGGAGTAACAAAACACAAGGTGGATCCTGGATCTAACAATGCATAAACAGGAAAATAAAACATATGCAAGTTAGCAGTGACCACATCAGCTGACTTCTCCTGCTACTCTCATCCTTTCAAAGCATAGAACCAATTCCTCTTGGGAGGCTCGGATGCAACAGTAAGATTAGGCCGACGTTGAGTATCTGTCTTGGACTGATTCTTCATATGCGGGCAGTCCCTGATCATATACCCACTCTTTCCGCACCCATAGAAGGCATTAGAACCTACTATGCACTCACCTTTATGCAAACAACCATATTTACCACACAACTTTCAGTCATGCTGGGCATATCTATCATTTCCCTTCTAGGGGACAGACTTGTCCCCTTTGGCGTTAGTGTTCCTGGAAGGAGTAGGATTACCTGAGTGCTGGTGCCCCTTCTTGAACTTGGTCCTATCCTGGACTCCAAACACACTCCTATCGTGCTATAACCAGCATAATTCGAGGGCCTAGGCTTTTTGCCTTGTCGGCCTCTCTTCCTCCGACGACTCTCCTCCACCTGCTGTGCATGTACCATCAACCTAGAAAGGTCCATGTTATCATGAAACATGGCTGCCCGACATTCCTCCTCCAGATCCTCCGATATACTAGTCACAAACCTACTCATCTCATCCCTTCTATTAGACACCAGGGAGGAAGCATATTATTAAAGTTTAACAAACTTCAAGAAGTATTCCTTAACTAAAATATCTCCTTGACATACGTTGATGAACTCCTCAACCTTATCGTATCTCTTCTGTCTGGTAAAAAACCTCTCCAGAAATGCAGTCTTGAGAATATCCCAAGTTATGGGGACTTCTCCTGGTGCTCAGCCATCTACCCACATTTTGTACCATATCTGAGCCACATCCTTGAGCTGGCATGCAGCCAACTCAACCTTCTCCTCTTCATTAACACCCATATCACAGAGAATCTTGTGGACCTCATCGACAAATTCCTGGGATCCTCATTAATTCTAGACCCAAAGTAGACTGGAGGATTCATCCTGGTGAAATCTCTCCGTTTGCTAGACATGGGGCTAGCATGTGGGTTCTCCCTCGGAACACCCTCTTTAGTGGCCTGGGCTGTGATAGCCTGTGCCTGAGCAGTGATGGCTTCGACCATCTAAACCAGTGCTTCTCTCACTTCTCCATCTGTCAACGAGTTTGGTTGACAGACACTTGCACTCTAGCAACTTGGGCTTAAAGAGAAGCTTGGCTTCCCCCAGCAGCTGCTTCTGCAACTCTCATGCCTGCATTCTTCTTGTGTTCATTTTTCTACACGCACACACAAGAAGGAAATTAGATGCTAGAATGACATAATGTGTCAAAACTCTACACAACGCGATAAGGAGTAGAAGAAGGGAAGATTCTTAACATCACTAAGTCTCTAAGTCATAGTTATGGTGCACTTCACAACCATAATCTAGAAACTACTCAACGTGGTTGTTTTGAGCCTTGGCTCCTAGGTAATTTAACTTCATGCTCTGATTCCATATATGTCACACCCGGGTCCTAGACCCTATATGAGACCGGTGTCGTTAAACTCTCAGAGGTCGCAAACAATCCTCTTCTTAGCTTTCATCCCAATCATACAGTTAAATTTAGCGGAAAATTTAAAACTTTTTAACTTTACTGAAGTGTACTTATACTTCATATAATTTCAGCATAAGAGTGATATACTAAAAGCTCAACATAAACAGCCATCTATTAACAAATTGAAAAATTGAAATGAAGATTTCATAATATGATTAATAGTTGCCAAACCGTCCTTAATACGAAAGCTTGAACAAATATTGAAAGGAAACATTAGGGACAACATCCGCTAGCTATTTTCTAATCTACTAAAGCAAGAATATAAAGCTTAGGCATCCTCGAACTCAAGAGGACCTATCAAAGACTGGAGGTACTAGTCCAAAGGACTTCAATTGATCTTCAATCTTTTTCAAGGAAATGCACCTATAAAAATAGTAATTGTACATCGGTTAGTACACACTTATACTAAGTATGGGTATATGCACATAAACACATAGGGATTATGCATGATCAAGGAAAGCTCTTCCTATAGGAACATGCCATTTTTGGAAACTGAAGTCACTTTACTGTCCTAATTTGTTATTTATGAATCATGCTTCGAATATGACATATTTTCATACATTTAAATCACAGAACTCATTATCTATATGAACACGAGACCTTGGAATCATGAACATAATTTTAGAACAACTCAAACGAAAATTTATATTTTTGCTCCCTCTTAGGCCGAGAGCTCCTCTCCCTAGATTTAGTTTACTTTTCAGTCTTTTCTTCTTTTTGTTGTGTTGTTCAATGATCTCCTTTGATCATATTATTACTTACGAGTGCAATGATTCATTGTATTCCCATTCCTACAATGAAATATTGTAAGTAATCCAAATGACTAAGGAAATGATTTAACTACCCTACTCAAAACTTTTTCTTTCCATTCTTGTTAAGTTGGACATGAAATCTTTATAAGCCAATATTTATTGGCTATGCCCATTATTTGATAATTTTCATAATATAAAGATGCTGGGGCATATATTCATACTCCAATATTTGAGCCATTATGTTTTGCTCCCTTTATTGGCATAAGCCAATAACTGTTAAAACGTTGTTCTTATCAAACAATGATGATTTGATATACTTATGGTTTTGCTTACTTAGTTCACTTTGAACTTATATTTCTTCTTATTTGATCACATGTTCACTTTGAATTTACTTTATTTCTTTCTTTCTTACTTTGTTAAAGAAATATTTAGCATTAACTAACATAGATCATGTGAGCTAACACAAAATCCAGTGTCTTCCCCACACTGAAAGAAGAGGTGGTTAACTGGCCAAAGTGAAATCGAATACTTCCTAGTTTTCTTAGGTGGATCCACTAGCTTGTAACCTATAGTGGCGACATAGTTCAAAGACTAGAAGAATTTTGAGACCCTTATCCACCTTGGTGGTAGTGTCGTCTCATGAGGCTTACATGTGCTTGCACAAGTTCATTACTTGTCTATCGATACTTATCTCAATATATCATAATTTATTACTTTTGGTGCTGACTCATAAATTATGGAAGCTTGCTTCTTGTATAAGGTATGCTTAGCTCACTGGATGACTTGTCATCCCTTTTTATACTTGATGAATGTGAACTTAAATCTTACATCATCATTATGGTGTGAATGCATTTGTCTCATGATTTCTAACACCCTCTTATGTGAGTATCTTTAACAAAATATTTTAGGTGCAAGTGAGACTTCTCTCACTTCCTTTAACACCCCATTCTATGTCAATTTCATAACTCATAAGCTTTTGTTTATTTGATTACTACCTTATCTTGTTCAATGTTATTTCGTAGTCTTCTACCCTTCTTTATGAAAATTAGAAGAACTTATTCAGTGTGCTACTATGTTCACAAGTTCATTTATATAGGGTATGTTGGGACTTGTCCCAATCATAGGCATACCCTTGGTTATGAGTTCAACTTGTCAAGTCAATCTTTAAAATGTATTTGGCCTTACAAGAACATCATAATTACATTGGCCATATAAGATTGGTATGACTTAGTCATTGGCTAATTCTATAACATATTTTGGAAATAATATTGTAGGCCAATTAATTGGCATAAACCAAACATTAAATATACACTTGTCATGATATTATCACTAGCCAAGTCAATTAACTTCATGTATATACTATAGTAATCTCATCATTTAAGCAAGCCAGCTTTTAACAATCTTATCTTCTCAAACACAATTGGGCATTATTACATTTCTTATCTCAAGTAAGTAAAACTCTAATCATACGGATATAACCTATAGGTATCATTCGACACTATCATATCATAGAAATCTACACATAATTATCAGTTAGCACCATATACCAAAAATATGCTAGAGATTCACATTATACATACTACTAGAATCGAAAATAGGGAGAACTAGGGAGATGAACATTCGACAATCTCTTTGGGAACAACCCTAGTTTTGGTTTTCTTAAATTCAAAACGTTTAAAAATCCTACTGGAGAAAGGAATACAAGAGGTAAAACCCATAACTTATTGTAGAATTGAATCTACGAAGATCACCACGTACTTTGCACGAAAATCTTGAAGAATTTCCTTGAAATTGCCTAAGGAGAATCGATCAGTTTTTCTTAGTTTGTTCATTGTTTTTCAGTCGTGAGTTTCTAACCTAGTTAAACATGAATCTAAGTCTTAGGAACTGAATGTTAACTAATTCAACATAGGCTAATTAACTAATGTTGGTAACATAGTTCAAGAACTAGTAGATGTATTAGAGACCCATAGTACCACATTACATGGAAGCCTCTATCTCATTAGAATCATTATGACCTACCTTCCAACTAGTGAATGTCACCTCTCGTATCTAGTCCATCGGTGCTAAGCTTAAGTCCCTTTTTGATTAACTTTTAAGTCCTCATTTATTCATGAATCTTATCATAAGTCATAGGAATTATCTTCTTGTATAAACATGATCATATTCTCTTTAGGATTAGATGAAAATTTCCTTTCATCATAACCCTTTGTATGTGAGATTAACACATAAAATCATCCTGTGTAAAACATAGAAGAGAATATCATAAACTTTCATTATCGTATTCTTATAATGATCTCACAAATTAACATATTCATAGCCCAACATATATGCATAGCATCATCATACATATTTCAATAGCATACTAACATCACTTATAGGCTAACATAATCATCATAGAGTAATCACGGCTTTAGAAGACTTACCTCCTGATTACAAGAGCCTTATATAAGAACTTACGTTCAACTTACAATAATCATAACAACAACATAGTGAAATATCAAAGAGAATAACCAATACTAACTTTTCAACTCCTAAACAAGATCAATTCATAATGTAGGATAAGGTAAGGGTTATTAAAGATTTCATTCAAGTCTTAGTTCCAATCCCAACGTTTACATGTAATCAAGTATTAGATATAACCCAATCAAGAACATTATTTTAGAGAGAGATCAGGCATCACACGAGATTCAAACATTATTTATCAAATAAATAAAAATTCGTGTGAATCAACCATAGAAAACCATTATTTTTCATCAATAGTCATAAATCTAGAGCTAGGAAGAAAATCCGTTTTGTTGTGTAAAAACTCTAGAAGTTTGAATTCTTGAAAACAATCTTTGAAAGGACCTCTTGGGGAAAGAAATCCCAAGAGTGATAAACCTATACCTTATAGACGAATAATCCACAAAATTTGATTGGAAACCTCAAAGCCTTTGTCTTCTTCCTTAAGCTCTTCTTGTTCTTCAATGGAGTTTGGAAAACAAAGCATTTATTAAGAGGGATGGGTAATTGTGTTTGAATATGATTTGGACTTGTAAAAAGTGGTCTAAAACTGACCCAGTTTACATATGTAGTCGTCCTATAAGATACCCAAAAGACCCTTCAATTAAATGGGTATTTTTATGAAGTTAAAATACCAAAAATACGACTTTAACGATACTCTACAGTGGCTACGGGTCGCGGGGAGAATTACCATTATTTTTTTGAAATTTTGGGCCGAGGTTGTGAGGTGAGTGTCAGCCTCGCGTCACGAGGCTGTCTCTCAATTCTTGAGGTAGTAGCCTTCATGTAGGTGTCACACACCTCATGCTCCAATCTTGTTCGCGCAGGCTGCTTTGGCAGCCTGCCTACCCATGTTGCGGTCATCCCCAAGGACCCTCTGGCTGGTCCTTGGGTGGCTATTACAGGATGTTTTGACCCTTTGTAATATATACTACCTATAAAAGTCTTTTAAAAGTTTTGGACTTCATTTGACACTTCAATACCTTAACCAAACATAGGGACGTGAACTAGTTCGAATTAGCTAGTTTCCGGATGTCAAGGTATTTGTTTGTCATTTTGGATCTAACCTTTTCCAAATGAACTTATTACATTAATATAGGTATGGAAACATCATTTTAAACATTATTGAATAGATTAATCTCTAGTCTAACACATAGCTTTTCTGGAGTGCTCTTAGATTTCCTTTGATTTGACCTCTATAGAGTTATTTCTTGCTTTTCATATTGGCTTTACTTTTCAAGCTCAGTCGGTCTATGATGCATACTAGTTACCTATTATTTTTGTACTAATACTAAACTCTACATATGTTTCCTGGATGCAGCTCTAAACATCATTAATCTGCGCTAATATCGAGCTGGTTGATGTAGGATTCAGAGATGACAGTGACGTTATGGCGTTCTAGATCATTTACAATATATATATAAAATATGTTATTTGTTGTTTCAACCCTTTATACATGTTACTTTTCATTCCGAATTACGGGTTGACTTACCTACTGATGGTTTATAGTAAGTGTCATCATGGCTCAAGTTTTCAGGTCGTGTTTATGTACATCTAAAAATGAGCCATCATAACAACAAGCCGAGTCTTGTCCCCTCATAGAATTCACTCATACAAACTATTAGTGTAGCATCGTGATACATGCTCCCATTGTACTGAGGTGGTAACCATTCCAGATGTTAGTGTACCGACATGGTACCCGTTCCACCAATACTATGAACTTATGTTGCACCCGATCCCAATCATCACCATACAATGCAATCAAGACCTCAATGAATCACAATCATAGATGTACATTCATGTAACACATTTATTGCATGCGACTTACAACATCTTTTATTTCAGATCATATTTTTATGATTTCCCTAATTATATATCATGCATGCATTACTTATGAAGCAGTTAAAAAGAATGTATAGAATAAACAAGATAAACACAAATCTATCACGTATCTCAGATCAAGCCAAGGAAAGTCTGAAGAACTTGAGCATTTCCATTTTTATGAATTTCGGTTTATATTAGTCTAAAGTAACAATAAAGCACGACAATCAAGTAATAATGGCCTAAAAATACCCGTATTTTTGTAAAAACCTAAACCCTAGATCATTCCTTGTCACACATCAAGAGTCTTTTCTATCATTAATTCAAGCTAAAACCCTTCCCCAAGAGTAAAATCGTTTATTCTGAGGCTTAAGAATGAAACTACAAGTCGGAGAAGTAATTAACTGACCTTTATTGAAGATTTTTGGTGGAAAAACGGAAGAAAGTTTCTCTAAGTCACCCTTTCTTTTCCCAAGAATAAAATTTAAGAAAATAAGAGGGTTTGAGAGTTTTCCCGCATAGAAACCCCACTAACCCCCGCTATAGTGGTGTCGCCATAGGGTCAACCCCTATATGACAGGAATTAATTATCTCGTTGTACAGGCATGAAACCTGCTATAGTAGCTGCATGGAGACATAAAATCCTTACCAAAGCCCCCATTTTACAATTCATCTTGAATATTACATTCTATAATCTTCACACCAAGTTCGATCGTAGGAGTTTTACTCACCCTAATTAAATTTTTAAAATCCATATGGCTTCCTTAATGTCTTAAATACTAGGAAACACTAACCAATCTTAGACTTACCATCCAATATCTTCTAGGATTTCGCAGGACACAACATTTCTCATATCCCATCTAAGACTAGCCTAACCTTGATGTTTAAAGTCACTAGGAAAAATGTTTGCTAACCCAATCCATAAATCAGCTATTGGACCTAATGAAGCTACAAGAACTCAAATAGACCTTATTTACCCAAATATGTACTTTGGTCAAACTTTCTAAAAATAAATCTTTTCAAAACTAAAAACATTTGATCACCTCAAGTACTATGTCACTCATCCCCGCAAATCATAAAATTCATGAACTAAGTAAAGGGTAAAAATTAGGGGAAAAAGTTGAAAAGTATAATCAACCATTAGAATTGTCAAAATGTATTAATAAGCATAAATTGGTTCACTTGCATATTAAAATTGAAAATTGCCACACTTTAATAAGAGTTGTTCACATTATTAAATTTGTAATTATTTAAACATGATTAAGCAATTTAAGTTAGATTTTCTAGAATATTTAAGTAATTATATTCCAGCAAATAATGGAAAAGTTGTTGGTCCCTATAAAATAAATTTTTAGAATTATGTTGAATTTTTAGAATTATGTTGTGAAATTTAAGAACAATATATTGACTTCATTGTCCTTTCTAGAAAAAAAATGGAAAACAATGCAGTGTCATTGGTTGTACAATCCTATGACATCTTACAAAAATGGTGCTTTATTTTATTTTTTTGAATCAATTATACTATTTTAGTTTAGATTGTTATCCAGATGATTCTTTCCCTTCCATTTTATTAATTAAAATACACATGATTTAGTTCATAGCAGAATAATCTAAAACAACAACAACATATACCAGCTGTAATCCCACATGAATATGTAGTGTAGTGTTTACACAATCTTACTTTAACTTTGTAAAGGTAGATATGTTTTTTTTAGATAGACCTTTGTCTTAGTAACAACCATACATAATACTGTCATTGAAAAAAAAAAGAAAATGTAATAATAGAGTTAAGAAACAAGATAGTTTGTGAATGATAAAAAGAACACTAACAAGAAAAATTAGATAACATTTAACTGCCTACTAACCTTCTACTCTAATCTTCGATCTTCATGTCATGCCCCAAGCCTACACCCAGGGCTTGAGTGGCACTCGATGAAAATTTCCGGCCTCGAGCAGACCCTTGACCTGACTTACTTAACTCAACGGAATACAACAATCACACTTATAATGATAAAAGAACTTATCTGAACTGAATAATAAAATAATTGGGAATGTCTTAAAGATATAAACATTCAACTTGACCAAAATGATAAACAAAGTCATTAATATAAGAATGAAAATGTAAATATACTGAACAACTACATTGTCTATGAAGCCTTTAAACTAATTGTAATGGATGATGGGACAAACCCCACAACATTCTATTGAACTAACAAGAAATCAATAAAGGATGTCCTCCGGAGTGCAAGGAGGCTCACCAACTGACTCTGAAGTACTCAACTAAATTAACGGTGCTCTAGATGCCGATCCTCGTTACATCCGTATGAATCATAATATGATGTAGGACAACTGACATCAGTATATTGAATGTATGAGTATGATAGTTTGAATTCTAATACAACATAGCTAGAAAGAGATTATGAAAGAAAAATTACTTTGACTCTTCTCAACTAATGAATAATTATTAAAGTCATTTAAGTAGAAAGTAGATTTAAACAAGTGCAATACAACAAAAAGTTGTTTACAAAAATGCTATAAACTGTGTGTGTATGCATATATACAAGAAACTCTAACATGTATGTAAAAATACAATGAAGTGATGTATATGAAAATACAATAACTTATATGGGAGTTTTTCTTACTGACAACCATCATATAAGGCTATAGAGATAATACATCGATCTACTTCATGCTGTTATTGCATCCTATACTCGACCAAATGTATAAGGCTTAACTGCCTAATGGATCCACTAGTCTACTATGAAAAAGGTTCATCTAAAAAGTATGACCCTTTTCAACCCATGATTGCAATATGGTTTATAGGGGCTGTGAGTTGTCTGAACTCTCCCACATATTGGTGCTCACTCCCAAAATATATTGACTCTTAAGTTTTAAAATATACTTACTTTTGTGGTTTGAGATTAATGCTAAAAATCATAACTTAAAGGCTATCTTGGAAATCTCAATTCCCTGCTTTCTTCATTAGAAAACTATTACTCTTTTCTGAAAACTAGCCGGAAGACTCTTTGGAAATCTCAGCTTCCATTCTTGTTTTAATGTGAAAACAATTCTTATAAACCTCTTTGGGAATATATATTCCCCATATACTTCTCTAAAGAAATAACTTCAAACTTCACTCTTTACTGAACTCAAAGCTTAAGTCTTAAAACAAAGGTAAAATGTTTGTAAAAGACTTATGAAAACTTAAAATTACTCCTATTATTTGACTCTTTATTTATCTTAACGTTAGGTATTCACTACTCTTGACTTGAATCTTAACTCATCCTTCAATTAAATTATGGATTCAAGGAATTAGATTTGTGTTTGGAAAGATCTCACAATGTTTATGAATTATTCTAGATAGCTAAACATGCTAAAAAATAGAAATTTGAAGATGGATCAGCGACGTAGAGGCATAATTTAATTTTGGTTCTGAAAACATATTTATAGGAAGAATACCTCGTGTAAGGTCCGCGAGCGGAACAAAATTTTTAGTTGTAGGAATTTGGCTCGGGAAGCGCTCCCGTGTCCCGATTTTGCTAGTCGAAATTTCTTCTTTGGTTTCTTCACCAATTAACCTAAACTCGGTTATTTTTCTTAAAACTACTTTAGATACAGATACACAAGAAATCTACCTAAGAATCTGACCTGAAAAGACCCCATAATGCGACGTAACGAATTCAAAAACATCACAACTCAGGAAATTCAAGAAAAACACATGAATTCAAGAAAAAGGTATCCGAATATCAATATTCTAATGATTTTAGGATGAATCCAAACTGAAATAATATGCTTGGAATGTGGGAGATCAATTACAATGTTATGAGGGCCTCATAAACCTTTTTGAAGAAAGATCATTAGCGAAAACACCAACGTTCCTTGTTGATCTTGATAATATATCCCTTTTTCCTCCTTTTCTCTTCTCCTTTCTCCTTACCCCCTAGCGTGAGAATTCTAATTTTCTGACACTGACCAAGTTCAATCTTTACCAATAATATACTCCTAAAAATGAAATAAAATAATAGGGTACCTAAAAGAATAAAATAGCATTTAAAATCTCGAATTGGAAATTTCCTTAATCCAACAGCCCAACTTTTGCATAACATACACATTCAAAGTCAAAACCGCACAAGTTGGCAGCTTTGGACAGATCGTTCTAAGAGCTTTCTAACCATGTTTTGAAGTACATCTAACTCATTCTGAGTTAGATGTTATGGTTATTTTAAAATGACCAAAAACTCACTTTCAACTTACTTAAACTATATATCCTTACACTTTCCAAAATTAACTATTTCCAGATTTTACATTTCCTTCTAGTTCTTTCTAGTTGCGAGATGTTACTATATCTACCCCTTGAGAATATTCTTCCTCGAATGAGGTCAATCATACTATTCTAAGTGTGATAAATTTTAGTTCAAACACCTAACAAGCAAATGAAACAAACAACATGCTTACACATAATTTAGATTGTACTATGAAGAAAATTAGTACCTTGGTCTACATCTTCTCTGGATTCAAAGAGGTGTGGATATCTCCTTTTCATCTCCTCTTCAGCTTCCCAAAAAGCTTCTTCAAAAAATTGGTTCCTCCAAAGGACTTTGATTGATGCAACTTCTCTTGTCCTCGACATTAAAAGTTGGTGATCTAAAATATCGACTGAAATATCTTCATAAGATAGACTATCCTTGATCCCAATATTTTCAGTTAGAATGATTATTGAAGGATCGCCCATGCGCTTCTTCAACATAAAAATGTGAAACACCGAATGAACTACTGCTAACTGTTAGGGTAGCTCTAACGCATAGGCTACATTGACAATCCCCCTTGCTACGCGATAAGGTCCAATATACCGGGGACTAAGACCCTAATTACCAAACCTCATAACACCCTTCATGGGTGAATCTTTTAAAAATACGCAATCATCTAGTTCAAACTCTAACGGCATCCTCCTAACATTGGTGTAGGTTTTTTGACGACTATGTTACATTTTTAACTTCTCTATAATCAACTTTACCTTATTCATAGCTTGGTGAACTAAATCTTATCCTATCGACCTTGAATCTTCTCCCATAAATAGCTTCATAAGGAGCCATTTGGATGCTAGAGTGGTAACTATTGTTGTAAGCAAATTCACTAAGAGGTAGGTGATCATTCCAATTACCTTTGAAATCAATCACACATGCCCTCAACATATCTTCTAAGGTATGAATAATATGATTTTCTTGCCCGTCGGTCTGAGGGTGAAAGGCAATACTCAAGTTCATCTTTGAACCTAAACCTTTCTGAAAAGATTTTTAGAATTGTGCAATAAAGTGTGCACCTCTATTTGAAATAATGGATACGGAAACTCCATAAAATCTTACCACTTTTTGAATTTATAACTTAGCATAATCCTATGTCGAATGGGTTTTCATTACCGGCAAAAGTGGGTTGATTTGGTCATTGCATCGGCAATCACCCAATAGAATCATGCTGCCTGTGAGACCTTGGTATGCCTGCGATGAAGTCCATATTAATCATCACCCACTTCCATTTCGAAAGTTCTATATTCTGAGCTAAACCTCCAGGCCTTTGGTGATCTACTTTAACTTCTTCACAATACGAGCACTTGGTAACAAACTCAATAATGCCCTTCTTAATGCCTTCCCACCAATATACATCTCTCAAATCGCGATACATTTTTGTGGAACCTAGATGAATGGAATACCTGGATCTATGAGCTTCCTCCATAATCCTCTCAGGGAGTCTATCCACCACAGGTACACATAATCTACCTTTATATCTCAATGCTCAATCTCCCCCTTGTTCAATAGCTAATACTCCTTTCTTATGAACATTTGCATTCAATTGAAGAAAAATGGGATCTTGGTCTTGATTTTCTTTAAATTCTGACACTAATGACAATTCAGCCCCATTCGCCACCACTAATTCTCCTTCCCTGGAATATATTAGCCGGACTCATAATCGTGCAAGTCTATACACATCTTTTGCTAGTTATTTCTTCTCTTCCTCAAGATTGGTGGTACTACCCATAGACAACCTGCTTAAGGCATCAACAACCACATTAGCCTTACCTGGCTAGTAAAGAATGCGCATGTCATAAAACTTGACCAATTCTAACCACCTCATTTGTTTGAGATTATGCTCTCTGAATGAACACATATTGTAGGCTCTTGCGATAAGTGAATACATCAATGAGAATACCATACAAATAGTGACACCATATCTTCAAGGCGAATACTACAACAACGAGCTATAAGTCATGGGTTGGATAATTCTTCTCATGGACCTTCCATTGGATGGAGGCATTAGCTACATATTTTCCATTTTGCATTAACACACAACCCAAACCAACACTATATGCTTCACAATAAAACCTTGAGTATCGTCCGGTAAAGTCAAAACTGGGGTAGTAGACAACCTTTTCTTTAATTCCTGAAAGCTTTTTGTATAATCTTCAGACCATTGAAACTTGATTATTATCTGACTCAACTTCGTCAATGGAGACGAAATGCATGAGAAACCTTGTACAAATCTTCTATAGTGGCCATCCAAATCCAAGATACTCCTAATATCACTTGGAGATGTGTCTTTAGGCCAATTCTGTACTACCTCAATTTTCTTGGTATCAACTTTAATACCATCACCAGAAACTATGTGACCAGGAATGCCACAGGCTCAAGCCAAAGCTCAAACTTAGAGATCTTTGCATACAACTCCTATCCTTCAAAGTCTAAAGAACTATTTTGAGAAGACTAGAATGATCTTCCTCATTTCTTGAATAGATTAGTATGTCATCAATGAAGATGATAAAAAATATATGTAAATAAGGTTTGAAGACTCTATTCATAAAATACGTGAACGCTTCTTATGCATTTGTCAAACCAAAGGACATGACTAAATATTCATAATGCCCATATTTGGTTCTGAATGTTGTCTTTGGAATATCATGTTCCCTTACTCTTAATTGATGGTAGACTTATCTGAGGTCAATTTTCTAGAAACAACAAGCACTTTAAAGTTCATAGAAAAGATCATTAATCTTTGGAAAATGATATTTATTCTTGATGGTCACCTAGTTCAATTGGCGGTAATCTAAACAAATCCTAAGGGAACCATCTTTCTTTTTCACAAACAATACCGAAGCACCCCAACATGATACACATGGTCGAGTAAATTATTTAACTAAAATGTCTTTCAACTGCTCTATTAACTCTTTCAAATCTGTTGGTGCCATTCTATATGGCGGAATAGAGATAGGACGAGTTACTGGAAGAAGAGTTATACTAAAGCCTATCTCTCTCGGGAGGGACTGCAGGAAAATTATCTAGAAAGAATTTTACTACTGGAACTGACTGAATAGGAGGGACCTCAACACTTGAGTCATTAACTTGGAATAAGTGATAGACACACTCCTTAGAAACTAACTTCCTCGCCTTAAGGTATAAAATGAAACGAAACTTAGGCACGGCTGAACTATTTTTTGACTCTAAAACTAGCTCATATGGAAACTGAAACTTAACTACTCGAGTTCTACAATCAACTGAGGCATAACAAGCATGAAGCCAATCCATTCCAAGAGTGACATCAAAGTCTACCATGTATAACTCAATTAAATCAGCCATGTTACTACTGTGATTGACGGGAATAACACAATCACGATAGACTCTCTTTTTTTGAATGGACTCACCAACAAGTGTAGAAACACTGAATGGTTCACTAAGTTGATCAAGAATAATATCAAAGTTCATATCAAAATATAGAGTTACAGAAGATAAAGTCGCTCTTGGGTCTAGAAATGCATTAACAGTAAAGTCAAAGACTTGAATCATACTAGTGAAAACGTAGCCGATCCTCTTTCTCTTGGTTAATGTTGAGAGAGTATAATCGATTTTGTCCTCCGCCAATAACAAAAGTATCTCCCCTAGGTGCAGCCTTATATGGTGGAGCAATTTATTAAGAATGAGCTCTCGTCCCCCCATTACCACTTCCGTGCTTATTATTGAGACACTCTCTCATGAAATGTCCGGTTTGACTACAGTTGACACAACCGGTGGATCCCTCATGACAAAAACCACAGTGGTTTCTACCACACTTGGCACATTCATGAGACTTGCTACCCCCTTTTGACACTCTACCCTATGAATATGCATATTTAGCTCTGGATTTGTGACCAAAGTACTCACCCTTGTTCTTACGTTCATGTGCACTAGCAGATGGATGGAGTAGGACCCTTTTGTTTCTTTTGTAAGAATGACCAGTTGGCATTATTCTTCTACTGCCCAAACTCATTCCCTGTCTTAGCTCTCGTGCTCTTGAATTCTTCTATGTCTCTTAGATTTTCCTTCTCTACCTACTGCACATAGATCATCAACCTAAAAATATCCATGTCTCCAATAAGAATTGCTACCCGGCCCTCTTTGCTTGGAGAACGACCCAATCTAGGAACAAACAAACTCATCCTACTCCTCATGTCCTTAACCATTTTCGTAGCATACGAGATAGTTGGGTGAATTTCAATTCATACTTATGCACACTTATAGAATCCTGCTTAAGTGTGAGGAACTCACGTACCTTGGCCTCTCTCAGTTCTTGGGGAATGGAACACCCCAAGAAGGCATCTTCAAAATAATCCCAACTCGCACGTGGTGCATCTTCATATCTACCCTCTTTCCACTGATCAAACCAAGTTTTAACAATAACCTTTTATTTAATAAGCATCTATCTGAAATCTCTCATTGTCAGAAACATGCATCACCTCGAACACCTTTTTAAGTTCCTCAGTGAAGTTCCATAGATCATCAGTAGTACTCAAACCAGTGAAGCTTGGGATATTCATCCTCAAGAATTCCCAAATCCTTGAAGTGTCATCCTTTTCTTATATAGCTCCTCTTTGTTAACAAACCTAGTTAGTCACAGCTTGACCGAACATCCTAATAGCCCCACAAAACTTAGCGTTGGTAACTCTCTGTTGAGGTTGCACTTCAGGTGCATTGGATAACTCTTATTCCTAAGGTTCAACATTCTTCCTAGTTTGACGAACTTTTGCTAATCTTCGTGGAGGCATGATTATCTGAAAACACGCGCAAGCACGATTTAGAGAAAAACCTTTAGAGATAAACTCTAAATATGAAAGAATTGAAGAATTTCCTAAATGTCGCAACCTCTTAATAATAAATGTGGTGTTTCACACTGATAACTAACATTGTACAGACATGACTTCATAGACTCTCTATGACTCTTGAATCCTGTTCTTTGATACCAAGTTTGTCACGCCCCGAACCTACACCCAAGGATGGAGTGGCCCTTGATGACCATTGTTGGCCTTGAGCAAACCCTTGGCCTGACTTACTTGAGTTAGCGGAAGACAAAATCACACTTATAATAATAATAGAAATTATCTAAACTGAATAATATAATAACGGGGAATTTCTTAAAGATTTAAACATTAAACTTTGCCAAAATGGCAACCCAAGTTTTAATATAAGAATGAAAATTTAAAGCTACTGAACTACAAAATTGTCTAATGCCTCTAAACTAATTGAGATAAACGTTGGGTCAAACCCCACAACATCCTATTGAACTAACTAGAAAACAATGAAAGATGTCCTCCGGAGTTCTAGGAGGCTCACCAACTTACTCTGAAGTGCTAAACTTGATCAACCATCCGTTGGATGTCGATCCTCGTTACTGCGTCTACATCATAATACGATGCAAGCCAATAGACATCAGTATATTGAATGTACGAGTATGCGAGTTGGAATGCTTATACAACATAGAATAGAAAGAGATTATGAAAGAACCACTTACCTTGGATCTTCAAAACTCATTAATACTTAGTAAACTCATTTTAATATAAAGTATATTTAAACAAGTGCAATATAAAGAAAAGTTGTTCACAAAAAATGTTATAAACTCTATGTGTATGCAAAGATACAAGAAAATATGATATATATGTCAAAATACAATGAACTGGTGTATATGAAAATAGAATAACTGCTACGGAGTTTATATAACCAACAACCATCACATAAGATCCAAAGTGATTATAGATCGATCTACCTCACGCTGCCAACTCATCTTATACCCAACGAAGGGTATAAGACCTGAATTGCCTAATGGATCCACAAATCTACTTTGAAAAGGGTTCATCTAAAAATTATGACCCTGTTCTACCCATGATGGCTACATAGATTATGGAGGCTGTGAGTTGTATGAATTCTCCCCTATATCGGTGCTCAATACTACTCCCAAAATATATTGACTCTTATGTTTTTAAAACATACTTACTTTTGTGGTTTGAGATTAGTGCTAAAAACTTAGCTCAAATACTATTTGGGAAATCTCAATTTCCATTCTTGTTTAAATGTGAAAAAAATTCATTTAAAACCTCTTTGGGAATATATAGTCCCCATATACCTCTTTGAAGAAATAACTTCAAACTTCACTCTTTACTGAAATCAAAACTAAAGTCTTAAAACAAAGGTAAAATATTTGTAAAAGACCTATAAAAACTTGAAATGACTCCTCTTATTTGACTCTTGATTTCTCTTAACTTTAATTCTTAACTGCTCTTGACGTGACTCTTAAATGATCTTTAAATTGAATTATAGATTCAACGAATTAGATTTGTGTTTCGAAATATCTCATGATATTTAGGATTGATTCTAGGTAGCTAAACATAAGAAAAATCTACAAAATCAAAATTTGATGGTGGGTCAGTGATGCGGAGGTATACTTTAAATTTGGTTCTGAAAACATGTTTTGAAGCAGAATATCTCATGTAAGCTCCACGATGTGGAGTAGGATTCTCGATTTTTGGAACAGGCCACGGGACGCGCTCCCATGTCTAGATTTCGCTCGTCGAAATTTCCTCTGCATTTTTCTTTCCAAATTAATCAAAAACATGGTTCTTTTTCTTATATATATTTTACACATGCCCCGCAAATGACCTAAAAACTTAACCCGAAATAGACCCATAATGCGACGTAAAAATTTCAAAAACAACACTACTCAAGAATTCAATAACAACACATGAATTCAAGAAAAGGGTATCAAGTTATCAATATTGTAATGATGTTAGGACGAATCCAAACAGAAATAATATTATTGGCTCATGGGAGAATGATACCAACGTTATGAGAGCCTCACATACCTTTTTGAAGCATGTTCCTTAGCGGAAACACCAATGTTCTTGGTTGACCTTGATGATTTTGTCCTTTTTCCCTTCTTCTTTTCTATTCTCCTTTTTCCTTATCCCTAGCGTAAAAATTCTAATTTTCTAAATTGCTGAAATATTAAACTTTTAAATTCTAAATTGATGAAATATTAAAATCTTAAACTCTAAATTGGTTTGTGAAAGTTTCATCAGTCTTGACAAGTATTAAGCTCTTAAAAATTGAATAAAATAATAGGGCATCTAAATGACTAAAATACCCTTAAAATCCAGGATTGGATATTTTCTTAATCCGACAATCCAACTTCAAAAAGGGCATAACTTACTCATACAAAGTCGAATCAACTCATAAAAAGTTGAAATCATACAAACTTGGTGGCGTTGGAAAGATCGTTCCAACCATATCGGGAATTACCTCTAACTTATCCTGGGCTAGAAAATATGGTTGTTTGAAGATGACAAAAAACTCATTTTTAACTTACTTAAAATTTTTACTGATTTCCTTACACTTTCCAAAACTAACTATTTCTAGATTTTACACTTCCTTCTTGTTCTTTATAGTTGCGAGATATTACACTCCATATCTTTCTGTTTAGGTTCATGTCCTCGCAAAGCAATACACACAAAATTAAAATTAAAAAGTATAACCATCAAAAAAATTATTAAAAGCATTTAGACTGACATGTTTTGAATTGTAGACATATGACTTTTTACGCTCCCCGAGTTTCAATCCATTTTTAACTTTGAATATATATTCTTTATAATCTGATCTTTATTTTAACTTTAATTTCATTTTTAGTGGATTTAGTTGAGAAAATTTAAAACCACAAAATAGTTATGGTTTTTCATAATGCTTTGTTTTTTATTTGCGACATGATAAATTTCATCTTTATCTCAATCAAAATCATATTCCATGGTTCCAGTCTTTCTCCCTGAACTTTTTCATTTTATACTAATTTATAATCATACCTTACCCTTAATCTAGTCTAAAAAACCCAAAAGTTATGGGGGAAACTATAGAAGGGAAGTTTACAATAGCTAAAATATAGAAAAATCTTGATCTAGAAAATATAGAATGGAATAGGGGAGTTTGAGGTTTCGAGAGAGTTTAGAGGTTTCCGATCAATCTTCGATTCGAAATCTAATTTAACATTTTTTTTAATTTGCAGAGACATTTGATATTAAACTTCGACATCATTCTCATTTTTTCGATATCACCTTTATTCAAAATATATAAAAATGATTTCTTTGTGCGAATGTGAATTCTAGTTTAACGACTAAGCTGCTAACAATAAAAATTAGCTAATCGCTTCATATGACCGATGAAAAAGAAAATTTTTTTGATTAAAATTTTATCCGTCCTTTTATTAATTACACTAATGGAAAAACAAATATAAAATTCATTTGGGCCAAAAGCCCAAATAAAAGCAACATTACGTGGATATAGGAGACCAGCCATGATCCTCTCCCTCTCCTTTAAATATCTCCCTTAAGATTAGGGTTTTAATTTCCGCCCCACACTCTTCATTTTCATAAGCCCTACACCGCTGCACAACGTCTGCATTGTGCAAGGATCTCCGCCTCCTCTTTTATATATCATCAACTTCCTTGGTTATTAGGTAAATATACAAAGTACACTTTTTTCTGCATTTTCTCTTTTTGTTGTTTTGTGCAACAATCTTTTTCCCTTTGTTATGCTCTACTGTACAATGGTTTATTCTCATGATATTTTGCAAATGAAAACCATCTATAGGAGATGAAAAATAGTATGTTAATTGTTTTATTTATGAAAAGTTTTGACATTCTTAATTTTTTTTTCATAAAAATTAAGAGGTGTTCGTTGTGTTGATATGTTTATTACCAATGGGTGTTAAATATGGATTGAATATTGTTTGTAAGGCTTGAGATGGAAAAAATGTTCTCGTGAGTTCAATTTCATACATTAAACTTTATCATGTTTAGTGATTATTTATGGATACAAAAATTTGAAATAAAATTAATTAAATGTTTGAGTTTAAGTTTGATATGTTCTATGTTTATATCCTTATTTAATTTGGCTTCTTTGTTTGCAATGATCTGAAAAATAAAAAGTGATCGATCTTGATTTGTTTAAACTGATTTATCATTGCATAAACAAGTCGTAAATATAACATAATTTATTTGATGAATTAGAGAATTTTTTGGTTGTAAATCATGTGTTCCTATTGAAATTTCATCAAATACATTCCAAGGTTTTAGGTCCTATTAATGAACGTGAGAAAAGTTAGATATGATGCAATTCCCCTATTTTTGATGATGTAAAATTGTGTGAATGCTTGAAAAATATAAAAGATATGAGTCAATCCTATGTCTAGCACATAACAGATTACCTTTTAATTGATGTTTTTATTATTATTTTTCTGTAAACAGATGAAAAATATCAAAAATATTGTCTCTCCTATCTAATTTTTTGAAGAAAGTTCATTTGTTTTGTGAAGCATGACTCATGCACTACGGATAACAATATCCCTCATTGAAATAAAATAACATTAATTATTTTTTAATTTTCGATAGATATATGCTAGATGTAGATAGAAATAGATTAATTGGATTAAGTCCACTCTTTTATTTCTCTCTTAACAACAGAAAAGGATATCTCTTAAATTTCTACGCTATAGAACATGAACCCGAAGAAAGTTATAAAAAACACAAACATAAAAAATGAAAATAAAGGAACGATTGAGTCAAGATAGAATTGTCATATTAAAAAAAGAAATTCAAGATGCATATCTACTTAAAGAACGGAGATCCCAAAAATTACTATTTTTCATTTTATTTTTATTGCTTTTATGGGTTATTTAGATCAATAAGGATCTAGATAACATAGATCCATTCAATCATTTGGTCAAAAAAATCATTGCATAGTGGTTATAAAATTGATCAATTCAGTATAGCATAAATGAAACTTTTGAAATAATTCTAATTATCTTCAATCTGCTTTTCATCAATTATTCTTTAGTTATTTTGATATTTTTTGTTGAAACGTACATAAAAAATTAATAATATTACTAGCATTCTTATCCATTTCATAAAAAATGTTAAATACTAATTCATTTACATTTATAATATATATTTGTGATATTTTATACTTATATTAGTTGAAGTGGGTTCTTGTACTACTTTTAATGAAAATAACTAATGACTAGTTCATAATCTAGAATTTATCTCAACTATTTACTTTTATCTTCACATATTAAACTATGAAGATACTTTAATTAAAAAAATTTTAATTTTGTAAAGACAAGAAGGAGAGATCACTAAAGAACAAATTAAGATATTGTAAGTTTTATTTTATCTCCTTAATATCTATAATTGAAATAGAAAATATTAATATGTTGTTCAAAGCAATAAACATATTTTAAAACACTATAAAAAGTATTGTAATTAACAATCCAAAACACTTAGAAAGTATTTGGCAAAATTATCATCAAAAAAAAAAATTCCTTGAATGTCCAAATTAATAGTTACTAAGAAAAACAATGTATGTTATCATACCATCATGTATTAAATGACTAGGACCCTTTAATTTATTTTTACTTTTGTTAAGATAAAAATGGGAAAGCATTAGAAAAAAACATGATAAAGCAGACTTTCTTTTCTCTCCTTAGTTTTCATTATTACAGCAGAAAGAATGAGTGTGTGTTGTTCCAATCTAGCATCAACATGATTACTTCATATAAAGTGATATTTAATATCACCCTGTGGATGGAAGTAAAAGAACAAGTTTGATATGTAAGCATTCCAAATGGTCCCTCACTCTTTTGTGTGTTTGTTTTTTGCTTCTTTAATATATTAATTAGAGATTATTGACAAAATTGAACCATCTTGTCTGAATTGGCTTCCAAACTATGCCATCAGCCCGGTATCTTGATGTTCATATTTCCTTGACTGTTGTAGACCATAAGTAGGCATACAAGGAGAAGATCATGTTATCACGACAGTTCCTTCATCAGTACTTGATAATTTGTTAGTTGGTATTATTTTTGATAGGATTGCATTATGTTCATGAAGAAATTCTACAACCTAAGCAAGAATCAAGTTCTTGTTAAATTTGCAGAGATATAAATGCGATGCAAAAAATAGAGATTTTATCATGGAGACATACCTTTCTCAAGGGAAGAAAACTACGACCTACACTAGTAGGAGCTTTCACCAAAACTTTACTAACTCCAAAAACAAACTTTAGATTACAACTCTATAACCAAAGGGACTAACTCTAGTTTCTCTATTCAACATTTTACTCACAATATTCGATGATTAACTATAATCAAACACTATACTCTCGAATAAGTCAAACCCATTTCTTGTTATAATTCTCTCAAACTGTCTTTCACACTTGGGACAAATATGCCAAAACAATATTCTAAGATCAAACAATGCAAACTATTCTTTAGAAAGTAAACTCAACTTTAGTTCTTCTTTCTTTTGCCTTCTTGATATCTTTAGTAGTTCTGCCTTTGCTGGAAAAATCTCTCGATTGTAGATTGAAAATAAAAATTTTCCTCTTTGAAATTATCCATTTATAGAGGTGGATTAAACTCTAGTTGACTAATACAAGGAAAGTAATTATTTTCCTAGAAAAGTATTCATTTTCCTTAGAGGATTCTTTACCCTTTTTTCTTTTCCTTATTTGTTAGGGTATATGTTTAAACATGTTTCCTTCTTTTAATCTGTATGTGTAGTTCCTTCCCGAAAATTTATCACAGTGTTGGCACATGCTCGTGAACCTAGTTCATTTAAACATACTCGTGAACGTGGTATTTTGTCATCGTCAAAAGTATATTCAGAATATTTTATATAATAAAACATTACAACCAATAAACAAAAACAACTTCCCCTTTTGACACATCAAAAATAAGCATGAAGATAAGATACACAACATGAACAAATGAAAGAATAAAATCTAAATATTTTAGCCATCCAAACAAGAAACAGAGAGAGCACCCAGGGCCAAGGCAAAGAAGCAAAATCAAAAAAAGAAGAACATCCATTAAGTCCAGTATGGGAACCCACATATTGTCACATCAACATTAAAAATTACAGTAGTAATAACCATTGTCTTAAAAGAATCAAAAAAGAGAACTAAAAGGAACAAGGATGGGATTTAAGTGGGAGAAGGAAGAGGAGGTGGGGTTGGAGGGTTGTGACAAGATTCTAGGAGCTATAGCACACAATCCACATGAGCATGATTTTCCTGCTCCTGGAGCAGGTGGTCCTTCAACATGGTGACTTCTCACTACGACTCTAGTAGAGAGGTCTAAAAAGTCTCATTTACATCTTTATGCACTGCATTTTGGTCCCTCGCAACATGAAGGTCATTACAAAGGATGGAAATTGAGCCAGTAGCCCAAAGAGCATGTCCAGGAGCCTGATTATAAATAAGTATACTTGAACATTGGGCGAGGGTAGACCTAGTGATCATAGCCTTTTTGCTAAGTGGCTGAACTTCTCCAAAAGGCACCCAATAAGCTTTGAACACCAAGGTAAGTAAGTTCTCAAAGGACAACTGATAAGGATCAGGTTTAGTATCAACTACCCTTTCCATGTGTTGAATCATTAAACAGGTCCAAGTAATAGGCTCCTACTGCTCCAGTGCATTTGCTATCCTCATATCCCGAATGAGGCTTCATGACGCCTCTCCCCTCTTGGCATAATCTCTTTATGGACTATCCCATAGAATAGTTCATGAAAGGGTTCCATTTTGTCACGGCCTGAAAGTATCCCCTAGAAGTTAGGAGAACCGTCGGTTCATGGCAAGGCGTACTTGACTCTTCGAGGTCTTGTACAAGCCCTATAACTATCGTTCATTACATAAAACATGAAAAGAAGTGCTAAATTAAAACTTTTCAAGACACTTAATAAAAACTAGTCTTTCATAAATATTTAGAGAATCTCATTGTCACAAATCCAACTTAAAGACACGACATAATATCTTTGGGATACTCCCCTTTACATTAAAAAGAAATACATAATAGGTCTTTAAATAATAAACTAAGAAAAGGACTATGCCCTCGAATGTATGAGAACATACTTTGCCTTGAAAGAAACTTCCCCAAGCTTCACCCTCTAGATTCAACCTTGCTCCAACCTATACTTATAGAGTATAGAAAAGTATGGGGTTAGTACAAATAATGTACTAAGTATGACATATGCAAAAACATGCAAAAAGGGACATTTTATTAACATAAGTTTTCATGCCAAATAATTAAAACCTTTATGAATTAAGATTTTAAACAATATAAGTATAATCATTTAACAAATAATAAAAGAATCATAAATTTTCAATCAAGGAACACATATCAGTAACATTGATGACACTACAGTGGGCTAGTAGTCATGTTACAGTGAATGGCACAACCCCAAGTCATGTGAACCCTTTTTCCTTGAAGTTTCCCTAACCCAAGTTATCCTAAGATTCCCTAAGGTAAACCAAGAAGTAACCGCCCATACACACCCTTCAAGGCATATCAAAGCGACCCTTAAGACCACCAATGATAGGCTTACCTCGTTTGGAAATCAAGTGCACACTTTTGGCTAAACATATGCCAAACATTCATTCCTACGGACTTCATGCAAGTACCCTTCTCCTAGAGTAATTATAGGTCACACTATGTGCAATGTAAGAATAGCATGCCATATACTACTCCCACTTAGTGCTCCTAATGGTTTCTCCTGGATTGAGTACATTACAATGATTTAACCAAAATATAGTAAATTATACAAAACATTTCAGTGAGCTCATTTCCGTAGAAGTTACCCCACCGAGGTTATCCTAAGTCTCTCCAAGGTATCACATGAAGGAAACGTCTAAACACCTCCTTCAATAAACACCAAGGGGATCCTTAAGACTACCCACCAAAAGATTACTCCACTCGGGAGGATAAGTCACCACTCAAATCACAAGACATTCGAAGAACGCTCAACAAACCATCAAATACATCCCTTTTGAAATGCCTACTTAGTGTAATGGATAGATAGCGTCCCATACAACCACCTACCCTAAGTGGCACACTCTTTAGAAGGTTTGGCACAAAGTCTTCCCTTTCAGAAGTTCCTACTTAGTGCAATGGACATATAGCGTCCCATATCACCACCTACCCTAAGTAGCACGTTCTTATAGAAGACTTAGTTAATTCAATCTTTTCTGGGGGCTAGCTAAACCCACATAGACCATGAAATCTAGACATGACTTATTCAATTCTTTTGTTGGGGCTCACTTTCCTAGGGTAAGGCCGTTGTCTTAGCTTTTACATGACATGCCCAATATCTACACCCATGCAGGCGCATCGTTAAGATTGTTATGAAGTAACTCATTTTGTACTAACGAGGAGTACTCATCATAAGAGGTACATTGGAATACAACATTTCAACTAACGAAGTATAATTACCTCTTCTTCAAATCCTCTTTGTGCTAGACATAACCCAATGTATTCTAAACATTCTATACTATAGGTTAAGGATAACTAGTGAACACCACATCTCAACTCACGAAGGGCATTCATCCTCCGCCCTATCTTAGAGAGCTCTTAGGATGTAGTGAGGTTTCTAGTAAACACTTCATCTCAACTCATGAAGAGTATCCACCTCAAAACTCCTCTAGTTATTTAACTTAGCTTCATACATTTAACTTAAGTGTGTGTATACTTGTGATCACATCTTGCATATAAGCATAAATTCATTTATATGGAATTTTATACATGTTTTAGATCTACATTCATCAATTCACACACTTTACATACTTCACATAATCATATCTTTCATTTAGGCATAATTCTATAAACTAGCAATGTATAGGATTGTTCTGGAAGCATGGGCGATACTATATATCATTACATAGCTCATAGTAATGGGATTTTTTAGAGAATCTCTGAAATAATAGTAAAGTGTAATTTAATGTATTTTATATACATCCTTGTGTTAGCTTCTTACAATGCTTTAAATATTTCAACTCTTACTATTGCCTTGTATTTTGTTGAGTGGAAATGAATATTCTTCCAATCTTCTCAATTCAATTATTTATTTACTCAACTTTATTACATACATGTAGATTCAATGTATTGATGTCATCCGACATGGATCATTCTACGATGTAGATAGAGGTGTTTAGGACCATCAATAGGCTCTTTCTTGAGATCACTTTGCACTCTAGATAGCTTGTGGTGAGCCTTTTTGCATTCTGGAAGACTCCACTTTCATTTTTAATTTAGTCATTATAGTGTGTCGTATGTCTTGATGCGACTTCCATGTTGTTCTATGTAGGATTTGTAGATATATAGAGTTGATGAATTTCTCAACAATTTCTTTTCCTTTGAGATGTTATGCAAATGATTACAATTTATTGCATTGAGTATTGTTTTTAGATTGTATCAGTTGAGATTTTTTTTATTGTTTTAATGATTTTCTTTTTTTAAGCCTTTAAATACTTAAGTCAATCTTCCACTGAGTAGTCATCCATGCCAAGGGTTCTCTAAGGGACTAGCAATGATCCTAGAGTGTCATCCACATTTAAGGTGGTATCAGAGCATAGAGTTCAGGTGTCCTAGGGTGTTTATGAATCCGTTTAAGTAGGAACTTATATACGGTTATGAGAGCCCCACTTCTATAAATGAGGTACTACATAGATATAAGAAAAGTTTTTTTCTTTCATACTCTAAATAGTGCAATAGAATCGTTCATAAAGAACTTATTCAAACTCGTGCATGTCTCAAATACCCCTCATATTCAAGGTAAATGAAAAGCAAAGTCGAGATTCTTAATGACGATTTACTCTCACTTAAAGTCTTGAGAAAGTCATGAGATGGCAGAGGGACTTGAGAGAAGTCCGCGAGTGATCTTAAGAGTTAATATTTGAAATGATGCACTCTTATTCATATGAATTGTGCCTTTGAGCTAAAAATGAAATGTACCCCAAGACTCTCGTCTCTTAGCCTAGTTTTAGGTGATACCTCTTTAAAAGGGTGTGGGTTTGAATCCCTTAGACATGATTGTCTGGTAAAATTTAGCATGTCATTGTTTAGTGCTTGTTTGATCCCATAAAGTGATTTCACAAGTTTTCACACTTTCTTTTCTCTACTAGGAACTACATACCCTTCAGGTTGTTCCATGAAAATTTCTTCCTGCAACTCTCCATTTAAGAATGTTGTATTTACATCCATTTGATTGATTTTGTGATCACACACTATCGCTAGTGCTATTAACATCCTAATTGATTTTATCCTTGTTACATAAGAGTATATGTCAAAGTAGTCCAGACCTTCTTTTTATCTTTATCCTTTGACTACAAGTCTAGCCTTATATTTGTCAATAGTTCCATCAACTTTAAATTTCCTTTTAAAGATCCACTTTGATCCTAAAGGTTTATTTCGTGGAGGAAGATCAGCAAATTCCAATGTATGATTATTTCAAATTTATTCGACCTCACTATCGACAACTTCTTTCCAATAAATCGACTCATACGAAGACATAATTCCTTTAAATGTTTGAGGCTCATTTTCAAGCAATAGTTCCATAAAATATGGTTCAAAAGAAGTGTGTTTCCGTTGGAGATTTCTATGCCTAGGATCCTCACTAGGTAGTGTATTTTCCGTTGATTCTTCTTGTGGTCGTTTAGGTCTTTCACTTGTTGACTCACTTTGAGTTTTATAAAGATAAATTTGTTCTAGAACTCTACGTTATCTTACTCAATTATTGTATTTACATGAATCTTAAGATTATCAAACTTGTTAACCAATCATCGGCAGGCATTTGGTTCAGAACATATCCAATAAGTACACAATATACCGTTTTGGGTCAAATTTTTACCCTTTTGGGTAAATGTAGACACCCCCACACTTTGAAATATTTCTAGTTCGATTTCCTACCTTTACACAACTCATATGGAATTGATTGTGTTTTTCTACGGGGTAAATTATTGAGTATATTATTAGTCGTAAGGATGGATTCCTCCCAAAGGTTTTGTGGTGAACAATAATTGATCATTAAGGTGTTCATCATTTCCTATGAAGTTTTGTTCTTCCGTTCCACCTAACAATTTGATGTGGTGTATAGGGTGCAGTAGTTTGATGAATAATACCATATTCCAAACATATATATTCAAAAGGCGATTCGTATTCTCCATCCCTATTAGTTTGAATCATTTTTATCATTATATTCAACTGGTTCTCCACTTCATTTTTTGAATGGCTTAAAAGCATAAATTGATTCATCCTTACTATTAAGCAAATATACATAACGAAATCGAGTGCAATCATCTATAAAATTTATAAAATACTTTTTCTGACCACGAGATGGCGTCAACTTCATATCGCATATATGTGTTTGAATTTAAGTCTAAAGGTTTTGAATTTCTTTCAACATACTTGAAAGGATGTTTAAAAAACTTACTTTCCACACAAATTACACATTTCGATTTATCACATTTAAAATCAGGAAATACTTCTAGAGTAACCAATTTTCTCAAGGCTTTGTAATTTTCATATCCCAAATGGGCATGCCATAAATAATTTGACTCCAATAAGTAAATAGAAGTGGAATTCTTATTAATATAGTTAACAACCATAACATTCATTTTGAAAAGGTCCTCATTTAAGTAGCCCTTTCTATGAACATCTCATTGTTACTTCATCCGAGCAAAGCAAGCCCGGCAAGGTATGATGAAAAGCTCTCACAAGGATTGTCTTTCCAGATCGATTGATCAACATTTTCCTCTTTGTGATAGTTGAGAAGCGTTCTAAATACTTTTCGACAAGGAGAGAGTTCCAACAAAAATGATTTCTCAAACCAGTCCTCTAATTCCTCCACCGCCTCCCCCAAAGATATGGTGGATCATCAGCACCTACCCATGATCCCTAAACCAAAAGCAAAGGTTCCATCTTCTAGAATGTTCTCTTGCCTCTACTGTTCTCCAAGAATAATGAATTACTATTTTCATTAACAACATTTAACCAACCCGCCAACCAGATGATTCGACCCGCATTGAATGCTGGGCCACAACTTTATCACTAACTAGGACACACTTAAACCCGTTCCTAAAACTAGTGCAGCAGAAACTAAATTCTTCCTAATAGTAGGGACATACAGAAACATTGTTCAAAGTCAACACCTTGTCGGATGTCATTTTGAACATTACTTTACCAGTTCCTGCAATCCATGTTGTTGTTGTGTTTCCCATAAACAAATGTTCATTGTACTCAGCAGGAGTACACGTTGCAAATGTTTCTTTCGCAAAGAAAATATGTAGAGTGGTACCTGAGTCAAGTAACCACTACTTGAGATTTCAAACTAAGTTACACTCCGAGATTATTGCACACAAGTTATCTGCATCTTCCATCTCTTCCATGATGTTTGCTTGACTTTTGCCTATGCCTTTGTCCTTTCTTGGAGGACGATAATCAGAAGACCTATGACCAGCCTTAAACAATTGAAAAGAGTTGCGTTTGAATTTTTTCTTGGTCTGTTCTGACTTCTATGCGTTGGACTTTTTTCTCTTTTTTTCTTTGCTAGGAGTTTTTTCAATAATATTAACTCCAATGATTGTCTAAATCTTACGAGACTTCTTTTCAAAGGTTTTATTATCTTCCTCTATTTTGAGCCAAATCACAAGATCCTAAAGCTTCATTTCCTTACGCTTGTGCTTTAGATAATTCTTGAAGTCTTTCTACGATGGCGACAACTTCTTGATCATTGCAACCACTTGAAAAACTTCATTTACTATCATAGCTTCAACAATCAGATCATGTAGAATAAGTTGAAGTTCTTGCACTTGTGATCCAACATACATGTTGCTGCCATCCTTTGAAAATCACACCAGTGAGTTTACCTGGTTTGTCTGCTTGTATTGCAACAGTTCGGGTTGGTGCAGCAATAGTAGCAGTAAAATTAATTTTTGACCATTTCTGATAAACAAAAATAGGTACATACTTTGTAAGAAATAACTTAAAATTGCTAAATTAAAGGAGTATAAAATTGAAAATGTTTTTGTGTCCACAACAAAACAGATTCAAAAACTTAAATAATTTCCTTCAGATTATTTCCAATTTGTGTTTGAAGAACAAAATTACTGATTCCGATAAAACTTGGCAGAAACACTAATTATCAAAGTTTACGAAATCACTAAGAAAAATGAACATAAATTAATTCACAAAAAACAAAAATTTGTAAACGTACCTGAATCAGGAAAATTAGAAGAGGAAAATATCAAGCCCACTAAAGCACAGTGTCCTCTTAAGGAAATTATTCCCCTCTAGTATCCGAGGTATGATTTGGAATATGTCCTCCTATGATAAAATGAGCTTAATCACCATTATATGGATATCCAAAACTCTAGCGTTAGTGAACTACTCAACAACAGTAATGTACACGAAAAAACTTTTGTGCAAAGAAGAACAAGAAATCAGAACTTTTTTGAAGAATGAACGATATTTATAGGAAAGAGGAACAAGTTGTGAAACCTTGCAACCCTTCCAGAATCCACACGACCATTAATGAAAATTTGTAACCTTTTCAACGGTCCTAACTGTTCTGAAAATTGCAATCTTTTGGAACAGTCATTTCCAAATAATGGAAAATTCAAATTAAAACATAAAATATTATAAATAGAATGGATTGTGTGAATCTGAGTCGGATCAAGTTAATCAACTAAAACGTTGAAACATTTCGGACAATCTCAACTAAATAATTCAAAATATTGTTGCTATCAACTAATTAATTGAAAATGTTTTGGCCATTTAATTTAATTTAATTAATCAAATAAATAATTAACCAAATAATTAAAACAAACTTTGTCCAAATAATAATCTCTCGATCGATTATTTTCCAAAGCTAAAGCTAAAGCCAAAGACAAAGACAAAGACAAAGCCAAAGCCGAAATTGAAGCTATAGCCGAAGCCAAGCCGAGCAAAGAGAGTAACGACGACGATGGCGCGAGAGGGGTCCCTCTCTCCAACCCTTTTAACAATTAATAGGAGTGTTTCAATAGTTAAACTCTCTTATTTTTCTTCCACCACCGATGAGGAACAAATGTCTTTTAACTAAAGCATAAGAGGACTTTTCAAGTCCTCAATTCTTCAAGTTCCCAACTTTTCAAATTCCTCTCTTTTCATCTTCCCTCCATTTCCCATTAAGTCTTGCTTCATACCTTACACTCGTCTACCAAGAGTACATATATATCCCCTAAGGAGTTTTACTTCATTTGATCCAGTGATCAATTGGCATCAATATACCCTTTCAATATTACTAGATTTTTGTTATAATGAAAAACATAGTTTTAAACGCGCACACACGTACACGCACGCACACACACAGGAACACACATGCACACCCGCACATCCACACAGATGCACACATATGCGCGCGCAAACACATATACACATGTGTGCACACACAGAGATACAAGAGCGCGCACACACACATTGGAATGCACACATGCATGCACAAACGAATGCATACATATGCACATGCGCGCACGTACATAAAACCCCCTCCCCGCAACACATATATAGTTCTGCTGGAGCCACAAATGCATTAGAGAGAAATGCAATCATAGTTCACCAAGTTCTTTCTAGACTCTTATTGTACATGGTATGTGGGCCTCTATTTTTTTTCTTTGTACCTCTAAACAATAACATATTGAAGTGTTCCTACAACTTCTTTTCTTCTATTCCTACCAATCCCATGTTGATTGTTTTCTCGTCAACCCGTTCCTTTTCTTTGAAACCTTCAACCAAAAACTACCTAACGTTGCAAAATTCATTCCCATAGTAAACTATCAATATCTTCATGATTTAAAAGATGGCACTTATCCAGCTCCATAAATAATGAAACCTTCTTCCACTAATCCATAATAACCAGTATCTAGTCTAATTTCTAGTTAAAATAGATCAAATGCTTCTTTCTTGGCTCTTCACCTATTTAACAAAAGAATTTTTTTCTTATGTTATTGTATTTTATTCCTTTCGTGACGTCTGGCAAGCACTTAAAAATTTCTTTGGATCTATTCACAACATCGACAACTTCTACTTCAAATAGAACTTCAAGAACTCAAGAAAAATCATCATTCTTCTTGATTCTAATTTTCTTCATACTTTTATCTTATAATTAATTAAAGGTAATAATTAATTAGTTGAATGACTATCTGAAAAATTTAAGACATGGATAAAAAGAAAAAAAAATATACGTTGAGTTTGACAACTCAATAAACATCAGTAAAATTCCATTAAATTGTTGTAATCATTTACAAGAAAATGCATATACACGTCTTAGCTTAAGCTAAAGATTACTTTCAATTCAAATTTTTACCTCAATAAAAAAATTGATAAAATCAAAGCTTAGATATTTATTTTCAATAACAAAAATCTAAAAACAAAATGATATTGGTTTTTACACTTAAAATAAAATTTTGCCAGCAATCCTTTTTCTTGAATCTTAAGCTTTATTAACTCGTTACAAAGACTTAATGCAAGAATTACTTACAAATACTTAAAAAAGTAATAAGGTTTATTCACTTGTAAAAATGTAAATGTTTTATTTTTGTTCCTAAACATTGTCTTCATACGAGAATGAATTGAGTTATTTGAAAATGTGGATGCGTGAATCAAAACATTGGTTCATCTTGTTGATCCCAACTCTTGGGATATCCGCTCTGCTAGGTAGAGCTACCTCCATGATGACTTGCCCTAAAACTTAAACCCATTTGATGTGATGATAATTCAACCCTCTCTCTAGTTAGACCTTTTTGTAAGTGGATCCAACCCATTATTTTTTAAGTTTACATAGTCAATTGTATGATATTTAACTGAAGTGTAGTTTTCTAACAGTTATATGTTTATATCTTATAGGGTAGAGACTTCATGTTATACATTATGCTCTATGCCCTATGTATTGCATCTTAATTATCAAAATTTATCCATACTGACGCTAAAGGTTTGTTAAAAAAACATTCACGAAATTCTGGAGCCATTCAACTTATTCACTTGCCATATTTAGAGCGATTAACTCATATTCCATTGAAGAGCTAGCGGCACATATTTGTTTGGATGATTTCAAAGATACTACTCTTATACCAAGGGCAAATACGTATCCCCTCGTGGATTTTACTTTATTTAATCTGGTGATCAATTTTCATCACTATATTCTTTCAATATTACTAGATTTTGTAGGAAATATGGAAGGAAAATAGTATATTTAGAGAATTTTCAAGTTTATTATAGGCTAGTTAAGTCCACTTGAGATGATTACTATCATCAACTACATCTCTATTTGTACTAGTAATAATGTAAATCAAAGGTCTTGAACAAATAACGAAATATGTGTATCATAATTTACTGGATACATGTATTACGAAATTCCTAAAAGACTTCTTCAAAGACTAAGAGAGAATTTTCCAAGACTAAAAATAGATGCATAAATTTCAAAACTCCCCCTTAATGAATTTGTTTGATAACTCCAATGCGTTTTCTAATATAGCGAAATTTTTCTTTAGGAAGTGATTTTGTGAAGATGTCAGCTAGTTATTCTCATGTCCAACAATAATGCAACTGAATTTTTCCTTTCTCTTGTGCTTCTCGGGTAAAATTATATACTTGATAAAAATATGTTTTGATCTTTCATGGATGACTAGATTCTTGGAAATTACAATTGTTGATCTGTTATCACAATACAAAACAGTCCTTTTTTTTTTGCTTTTCACCAATGCCTTCAAATATTCCCCTAAGACAAATAGATTGACAAATAGATTTTAGCTACTAAAACATATTCTGCTTTGGTAGTGGATTGAGCAACAACATTTTGCTTTTTTTTTTTATAACAAAGAATAAATACTTGATCCAAATAAGAAAGCATAACCAGAAGTTCTCTTCATGTCATCTATACTTCCAACCCAATCTCTATCAGAGTAACCAATTAAGTTCAAATCTCCACAAAATTTGTACATTATCCCATAATCAATTGTTCTTTGCAAGTAGAGTAAAACAGGCTTTACAGCTCCAAAATGCACTTGGATTAATTCTTGCATGAATCTGGATAATAAACTAGCAGCAACCATAATATTTGGCCTGGTTGAAGTAAGATGTACCAAACTTCCAATTAAACTCATATAAAATGAAATATTAGTTTTCTTTTTTCCATCGTCTTTTTTGAACATCTCATTTGCCACTAATGGTGTGAATACAGACTTGCAATCCATCATTTTTAACTATTGAAGAATAATGTTAGTATACTTCTTCTTGGAAATGAAAATTCCTTCTTTCACTTGAGAAACTTCGATGCTCAAGAAATAATTTAGTATACCAAGATCACTAAATTCATAGGCTTGCATCATATCTTGCTTGAATTTTTGCATCATCTTCACATCTTTTCTTGTAAAGAGAATATCATCCACATAGAGACAAACAATGATAATTTTGTTATGTTGTTTCTTCACATAAAAACTAACTTCATTTTTACTTCTCTAGATATTATTTTTCAAAACGTATGTATCAATTTCATTGTACCAGGCTCTTGGAGCTTGCTTCAGCCCGTAAAGATCTTTTTTAGCCTATACACCTTCTCTTCTCCTCCTTGAACAAAAATCACTTGAATTTCTCAACATAAATCTCTTCATGAAGTTTTCCATTAAGAAATGCAAATTTAACATCAAGTTGAGATATCTTCTATTTCTTTTGTGCAGCAATAGCGGTTACAGTTCTAAGTGTCTCAAGATGAGCAACTACAGAGAAAGTTTCATAAAAATCAGTACCTGGTTTTTGCGTGAAGCCTCTATCAACTAACCTTGCTTTTTGCTTCTGAATTTCTCCTTCCTGATTGAGTTTGATTTTTTAAATCCATTTTATACTTACAACTTCTCTTTCTGTGGGTATATCTCCCGAGTATTATTTATTTCAATTATCTGAATTTATTCTTCCATGGCTTTCTTCCAAACATCATGCTTTATTGCTTCTTCATAATTTTCTATCTCAACACCAACAAAGTTAAATCTCTAATAAATGTCAGTCAGGGTTTTTGCTCCTCTTGGAGGCAGTTCTTCATCATTTGAATATGGGATTTCTTCCCCTTGAGGGACATCTCCCTCTTTCTCACGAAGATATGATAGCATTATTCTCTATCTTATTATCCTTCTAATTCCATGTTGGTTTTTCATAAAAAATGACATCTCTACTAACAACAAGTTTGTTAGTTTTGACATCGAGAACCCCATATCCTTTTCTCACATCACTATAATAAAGAAATACACATTTTTGTTTTTTTGATACAATTTTGTTCTATTCTCAACAGGTACATGAGCATAACAAATACACCCAAAAAATTTAAAATGACTTATAGAAGGTTTCATTCCACTCGAAGCTTCAACTGGTGTCTTGTCCTTCAGTGCCTTTTTCAGGAACCTATTAAGGATGTACACCTCTGTATGCACTGCTTCTTCTCAAAGATTATTTGGCAGCCCTTTCTCATTCATGATAGTTCTGGCCATTTCAACAATTATTCTATTTGTTCTTTCAGATATACCATTTTGTTGAGGAGTATACCCTGGTATAAGTTGCTTCTGAATGCCTTCATATTTGCAATATTCTTCAAATTATCGACTTGTGTATTCACCTCCTCTATCATTGTGAATGGTTTTGATGTTGCAACCCTTTTGCTTCTCAACAAGGGCTTTGAATTACATCAATGTAGAAAATGCTTCTGACTTTTCTTTCAAGTAATAAACCCAAGTCATTCTTGAGAAATCATTAATAAAGATTAGAAAATACCTTTGACTTCCAAGAGATGCAGTCTTCGTTGATCCGAAAATATCGGTATAGAATAGTTCAAAAAGTACACTTGCTCTCCAAGACACCTCTTTTGAAAAATAATTCCTATGTTCCTTTCCCATTATACAACTTTCACATGGATCAACCTTAATATGTATTTCAGGATGACCTTGCACCATGTCTTTTTGCTTTACAAACTTAAAAGCATGAAAATTCAAGAGACAAAATATTTTGTGTCAAAACCATGAAACGTCTACAATTTAAATTTTTAATGCATTGTAATGAAATTGCAAAGGGAAGTTTCTTTTAATCATCTTTAATTCAACAATGACTTGATTTGACGCAATTTTATCATAAATCCCGCAATAATTATCTCTAAACACTACCATTTTCCATGGTTGAACAACATTAAGCAAATTTTCTGCCATGTCAGGAACACAAAAAAACATCATGAATTTGCTTGCCGCTTCCTTTCATTTTGATCAAAATGGTATCTTTATATTTTGCATCAACTAAGGATCTATTTCCCATTCTCATTTTAGTAGTGATGCTATTATTAATTGATAGGAAAGCCTTTTCAGTCATGTGATTACTACAACCACTATCAAGTTACCATTCATTTATTTTTGTTGAAGCATCAAATTTAGATGCAAATAAAAGGTTTTTTGCCTTTTCTTCAACCTACTTTTCACAAAAATTTTCTTGCTCCCGTTTCTTGTGTCAACAATCCCTGTCAATGTGTCCAAACTTTTTACAAAAGTTACATTGAGGCTTGCCTTTGTGACAACATTTTTCTACATTGTGATTAGTCTTTTTGCAAACTTAACAGAGTTTTTATCACCTTATTCTTAAACCTTCTTGGAAGAACCATCATGATCCTTCTTATTTTTTGGCTTGTAATTCTTCTTCTATTGATTTTTTTTGAGAAATTTTGAGAATTCTCATTTGTTTTAGACTGGAAAGTTGTCTCTTTGAGAATTCGCTTCTTGTGTACACGAAATGATCCAACTAGCTCTTTGATAGAAATCTTAGCAACATCTTTCATGTCCTTAGTGATAGCGACAATGTACTCATACTTTTCTGTGACACTAATTAGAATCATTTCAACAACTTGTTGGTCAGAAATTGTATCACCATGATTCTCATTTTATCAACAATATTCATGACTCTTGTGCAATATTCATTTATTTTTTCAGATGCTATCATCTTCAAATTTTGGAACTCTGTTCTAAGAGCTTAAAGATTTATTGTGTTAACCTTTTCGTCACCAGACACTTGAGTTTCTAGAGAATCCCTAGCTTCCTTTATAGTCTCACAAGTAGCAATTTTTGCAAAATAAGCTCTTGACACTCTCATTTGAATTTTGCTCAAGGCTTTTGCATCATGACAATACTTAGCCTTAAGATTTTTCATCTCTGCTGCTGCTTCTGTAAGATCATCATTGTTGTCTGGCTCTTCAAAGCCATTTGCAACAATAGTCCACAAACCTTCAGTTTTCAAATGTGTTATCATTGTTATATTCAAGTATTCAAATTCAGTTCCATTAAAAAATGGAGTAAGAACAATTGAATAATTAACACCGTCATAGGTTTTGGTTTCCATATTTCTTCTTCACATAACCCCAGATTAAGAACAAAACCTGCTCTAATACCAATTGGTAGGAAATATGGGAGGAAAGTAGTATCTTTAGAGAATGATCAAGTTTATTATTGGCTACTTAAGGCCGCTTGAGATGATTACTATCATCAACTACATCTCTATTTATACTAGTAATAAAGTAAATCAAACGACTTGCACAAATTACTAAATACATGCATCATAATTTACTAGATACATATATTACAAAATTCTAAAAAGACTTCTTGAAAATCTGAGACGATTTTGGAAGACTAAACATAGATGCATTAGTTCCAACAAATTTTTGTTTCAATGCAAAATATAGTCGTGAACGCATCCACACACACATGCCCGCGTGCACACACATTAAAACACACGGGCACCCATGCATGCACACACACGCACGTAAGCACGTCGACACACATGCACCCACACACAAGCCCCCCTCTCCCAACACTTATATTTCAGTTGCAACCTCGAATGCATCAGAGGGAAATGCGATCATAGTTCCTCAAGTTCTTTCTACACTCTTATTATACATGGAATATGGGCTTCTATTTTCTCTCTCTCTTCCACTAAACAATGACAAATCCAAGTGTCCTGCAAGTTATTTTTTTCTATTGTTGCTAATCCCATGTTTTATGTTTTCTCGTCAACCTATTCCTTTCTTTAAAAATCTTTTAACTAAAAGCTACCTAGCATGGAAAACACAATTCATTTGAATATTAAACCATAAAAATCTTCATGATTAATCGATGGTACTCTTCCAGCTCCATTGAAGACGAAAATGTCTTCCACTAATACATAATGACAAGAACCTAATCTGATTCCTGGTCAAAATGGATCAAATGCTTCTTTCATGGACCTTATCCTTTTTACCCGAATAAGTTTTTCCTCATGTCATTGTATTGTCTTCCTAGCATGAATTTTTTTAATGTATTGGAATTTTTTTTGATCTATTTTAGAAAATCAACAACATCAACTTCATATAGAACTTCAAGAACTCAAGAAGAATCATCCTTCTTCTTAATTCTAACTTTTTTCAACAATGAAAATGTCTCTATGTTATAATGAATAAATAGTAACAATTAATTAGTTGAGTGACAATCTCAAACATCTAAGACATGGATAAAAAGATGAAAAATATATTGTGAGTTTATCTAGTCAATAAACTTTAGTCAAAATCAATTAAGTTGTTGCAATCGATTTCAACAAAGGCATATGACACGTCTTAGCTCAAGCTAAAAATAACTTTCATTTAAATGTTTTACCTCTACCAAAGCATTGATAAAATCAAAACTCATATTTTGTTTTAATAATACAACTTCTTAAAAAATGAGATCTCTTTTTATACTAAAAATAAAATTTTTGAAAGCAATCCTTGTTCCTGAATGTTAAGCTTTACTAACTTGTTAAAAATCGTTAGTGCAAGAAATTACTTAAAAATCATTAAATAAATATTTAATCTTCATTACTTGTAAAAAAAAATTAATGTTTTTTCCTGAACATTGTCTTCAATACGAGAATGAGTTGAGTTATTTGAAAATCTTGATCCGTGAGTTAAAACTTTGTTTGATCTCATTGAACATAACTCTTGGGATCTCAACTCTGCTAGGGAGAGTTACCACCAAGATGACCTGTCCTATGGAATGGGTTTACATGATATTTAAACTCTCTCTCTATTTAGGCCTTTTTGTATGTGGATCCAACACATTATCATTTAAATTTACAAAGTCATTTGTGTGATTATTTCAATAGAGTGTAGTTTTCTAACAGTATTTTGTTTCTCTTATAGGAGGGGACTTCACGTTATACATTATGCTTCATGACCTAAGTATTGCATCTTAACTATCAAAGTGTATCCATACTAACGCCAAAGGTATGGTCTGACAAAGAATATATTTCAAGAAATTATGGAGCCATTCAACTTATTCAACTTCCATATTTAGAGCGATAAACTAAAATTCCACTGTAAAGGTAGCGTTAAATTCTTGTTTGCAAGATTTAAAATAGACTACTCTTCTACCAATAGTAAATACATATCCCCGCATGGGTTTCACCCTATTTGACCTGGTTATGAATTTGCATCACTATACCCTTTGAATATTACTAGGGTTTTGTTATAATGCAAAACATAGTTTTGGATGCATCCACACGCGCGTGCATACACATGAACATACAGGCGCACTCGTGCACACCCGCATATGCACCTAAACGCACACGCACGCACACACGTACACATTTACACATGCGCGTGCACAAAAACATGCACGTACGAGCACACACAAACACACACATGCATGCGTGCAAGCACACAACCCCCCCCTCCCCCCCCCATACACATATATATTTTTTTGTGACCACGAATGAATGAGAGGGAAATGTGATCATAATCCCTCAAGTTCTTGCTGCACTCTTATTTTACATGGTATATGGGCCTCTATTTTTTTCTCTCTGCCACTAAACAATGTCAAATGCAAGTGTTCCTGCAGCTTCTTTCATTCTATTCATATCAATCCCATGGTTACTATGTTCTCCTCTACCCATTCTAATTTGTTTTTGTAACTTTGACCAAAAAACTACCTAGCATGGAAAACACGATTCATTCCCATATTAAAGTATCAAAATCTTGATTATTTAATATATTGTAGTTGACCATATTGATTGCAAACTAAGCCATCTTCTACTAATCCATATTCACAAGGACATAATATGATTCCTGGTTAAAATGGATAAAATGCTTCTTTCATGGCTCTTCTCCTCTTTAGAATAAGAGATTTGTTCTTGTGTTATTGGATTGTCTATCTTGTATGAAGTCCGGAAACCTCTTAAAATTTCTTTTGTATCTAGTTTACAAAATCGATAACTTTAGCTTCATACAAAATCGATAGCTTCAGCTTCGACAAAACTCTTGGGATTTCTACTCTACTAGGTAGAGTTACCGCAATGATAACTTGTCCTAAGACTTAAACCCATCCCCTTAGATGATATTTCAACTTGTTATCTCTTGCATTCAGATTAGCAAACAAGAAATAATAAAAGATGAAAAGGAAAGACAAAAGAACTATTCGAGTCCACAAAACCCACTAAGTGTTCTTAAGAAATTTAATTTGCTCAAATAGCTGAGGTAGTAGATCAATTTTTTCCATGACAAAACGGATTAATCATTAAAAAAGTAGTGGTACCTCAAACATAAGTAATTTCATCGAACTTAAAATGAAAACAATGAATCACACACACCGACACGATCAATGAATTTTATTTTTTAAGAAATGTATGCAATAAAAGGGAAGAATTCGATGAAGAAAAATGAGAAAAAGTCAGGGTAAAGGTCACAGCTGTTTGGACAAAAGAAAATCTTTCGGAAAGGTTACAACACTTTAGAAAAGACACAACCTTTCAAACAGGTCACAACCCTTTAAAAAGGACAAACCATAAATAAAGGTCACAACCCTTTAAAAAGGACAAACCATAAATAAAGGTCACAACCCTTCATCATAGTTACAACGCTTCAAGACAATCACAACTCTACAATTCATATTCACACCATTAAAACCCAACAATCCCCCATAAAAATAAGGAAATGACTATTTTTAAAACATATGCATGAAAAACAATTTTACTCATAAGTAAGAATTGATTGCAACTGGATAAATGGGGTTCCTTTGCACTTTCCATGATGAACATATATCGAAAAAACCCTGTCAATCAGTAGATTTGATATCTTTTAACCATCGAGCTTTTGTGTATACACAGACAACATAAGTCACAAAATCAACTCTTGAAGTTTTTTTGGTTCTCATTGTTTTGCTCGTTCCATCCATGAACACGTCTTGGTTTATAAGTGCATAGAGAACTGGCCTTACCAAATTCTCCTTGAAGTGGGTTACACTTCACGCTTTCATAGGTGATTTTCTAAATGTGTTTTCTCATAGATACACTATATGATATACCCAGTATCAAACTTTGAAACCATTAAAACGTCCTAATACCTTTATCCTTGTTACTATACATTTTCTTATCATGAGAATGGAGCACAAATTTTTTTTGACAATGTTGAACCGTCATCAATGACTTTGTTTAATCTCCTTGAATCTAGATCTTAGGATCTCCTGTATTCTAGGTAGAGTTGCCACAACAATGAATTTTCCTTGGCCATAGTACCAATTCCTTTGTTAATCTATCAACTCCCTCTCTAGTTAGGCCTTCTGTAAGTGGATCCTACACTTTATCCTTTGACTTTATTTACTAAATTATGATCTTTTCACTAGAGAGTTTTTCTCTAATGATATTATGTCTACGTCATATATGAATAGACTTTTTGTTATATATAATGCTTCATGCCCTACCTCTTGCAAATTAACTCTCATAGTGTACGCATACTGAAGATAAATATTTGGGTCAAAAATCTTTCAAGAAATTTCGGTGTTCTAGATGGATAAGCTCTGATTTCATAGTAGAGAGAGTGATACATTTATGCTTTGAAGATTTCCAAGATATTGCTCCTCCACGAATATTAATACATATCCACTCTTGGATTTTACTTTATTTAACCCAATGATTCAATTTGCATCACTACATTATTCAAATATTGTAAAATATTAGTTATAATGCAAAGCAATAGTTTTTTAATTATGTTTTTGATAATCCAAACATATTTTGATTTTCATTGAATGAGTTTAATTGAGATTAATTGGGAAGCGACTCAGTTTACTAATAGCACATGCTATATCGCATCACGTACTCTTAATGATATATATATCATACTTTTCAATACTCTAGCATAATACAATTATGAGGCGATTTTGCCTTCAATAATTGAGTCTTGACAATATTGTAACACATATACTTTAACTTGTTAAGTACCTTTTCAATCATATTAGTAACTTTAATGTCTTTCATATCGAAGTTACTTTCTAACATATGCTTCGTAGCATTTATGTCAGAAATTTCTCTTTTGATGTCTAAGTGTCATCAACATAAAAACAAACAATGACCTTGTTATTTGAAGTGTCTTTAATGTAAAAAACATTTATCATATTAATTAATCTTTAATTCATTTGCCAACATAGTTTGGTCAAACATCACGCATCATTATTTGGAAACTTGTTTCTAGTCCACAAAGTGACTTAACAATCTTACGGACTTGTTATTCTTTACAAAGAAACACAAAGTTCTCAGGTTGCTCCATGTAAATTTCTTCATCCAATTCCCCATTTATAAAAAAATGTTTTCACATCCATTTTGACAAATTTTAATGCCATATACCGCAACTAGCACAACAAACATCTGAATTGATGTAATCCTAGTGACTATTATGTGTCAAAATAATCAAACCTTTATTATTGTCTAAACCGTATGAGAACAAGTCTCGCTTTGTATTTATAAGTAGTTTCACCTTGAATCCAAAGGTTTATTTCCTGCGGAAGATTAACCAACTCTGAAGTATGGTTGCTCAATATTGAACCCTTTTTACTATTGACAACCTCTTTGAAAAAAGAATGAGTCCATAGAGGACATATCTTCTTCGATCTTATGAAACTCATTTTAAATAAGAAAATTTATTATGTACATCTTCCTTTGGTTCGTTCAAAGGTCGCTTAGACGCTTTACATGGCTATCTTCCAATTTAAAATAATGAACCATAAATTGATATTCTTTACTTTTTGTTGCATATCTAATGAACATACAATCCATAGTATTGATTCCTTATTTAACCTGTATGGAAATAGTTCCCTCACTTTCATATCTCGTAATATTGTTCTTTCAAGAATTATTTCTTGTATATACTTTATGGGACGACAAAAAATTGTCAATCAGGGTACAACAAAGTATGAACATAGAAAACATTTTGTTGTTCCCTTTCGTAAAAACAAAAGTTTTTTTATTTATTGCTCCTTTTACTAACATACAAAACATTTTGCTCCTCTCTTTTGAACATACAAAATTTTGTTCTTCTCGTTTGCAATTGCAGAAAACATACTCGAACATATTAAAGTAGCACTAATTTATTCCAAATCATTTTTAACATATGATAAAATAATTCCCTTTTTCATCTTGTTTTTTCCCAATAAAAAGAACACTGAAAATAGAAGTAATTACCTTACCGTAAAAAATACCATCAATAAAAAGTTTCTTAAGATTGTTATCTCTTGTATTTATATTAGAAAACAAGAAATAATAATAGTTGAAAAGGAAAAAAAAAGAACTATCCATGTCCACAGAGGCCACGGTATGTCCTTACGATCTCTAGTCTGGCTTTTTGTAAGTTGCTCCAACGCATCATCTTTTATCTTTATATAGTTACTTCTGTGATAATTTCACTGTAGTGTATTTTTTTAACAAAATTATGCTTACATTTTATAGGATGGGACTCATGTTATACATTATTCTCCAACGCGCTACATATTGCATCTTAACTATCAAACTGTATTCATACCGATGACAAAGGTTTGTTAAAAAAACTAATTCTTTCAGAGAAATTTTAGAACCATTCAACTTATTCACCTATTATATTTAGAGCAATAAACTCAGATTCCATTGTACAGATAGCGATACATGTTTGTTTGGATGATTTCAAAGAGACTACTCTTCTACCAGGAGTAAATACATATCCCCTCATGGGTTTTACTTCATTTGATCCGATTATCAATTTGCATCACTATATCCTTTCAATAACACAGAATTATTGTTATAATGTAAATCATATGCACACATACGTCACGCGTGCACATACCCTCTCATGTAAACACACGCACGGACACATGCATGCATGCACGTAGGAACTCACACACATGAATGCACGCACATAACACGAATAATTCCTCCCCCCCCCCTTAAAAGATATATTTATGTTGTAACCATGAATGCATCACAGGGAAAGACGATCATTTTTTCTCAAGTTGTTTCAACACTTATATTTTAAATTGTATATGGGCCTCTATTGTTTTCTCTATACTACCAAACAATGAAAAATCAAAATGCTCCTGCAACTTCTTTTCTTCTATTCCTACAAATTCCATGTTTACTATTTTCTCCTCAACCCATCCTTTTCTTTGAAACATTCAACAATAAATTACCTAGCATGGTGTAACAAACCGAATCGTCGTATAAAAGAAGAGCTAACTTTGCAAAAATAATCTGGTCATTGTCCAGCTACAGCGGCAGCTTACCCCGCTAAAGAGAGATCGCTGAGGTAGAATCTGAATTTCGAGAAATTCTTATTTTTTTATATTTCCAAAAAATAACATATAGGTGATGAATTACCCTAGAAACTCAGAAAAGTTATTTCAAGTTAGGGAAATAAAGACACAGAGCTTTCTAGCATAAAAATTGCAGAATCTTGCGAGATCTTGGCCAAACTCAGCGTACCAATCAAATTCCTTACAAATTGCTTGGAGTGAAGGTAGGTTAGGTTTTATGCATTGAGTAGTTGTAAATCCATACTTACCATGTAATATATGAATTCAAAAATATTAGTTATGTGTAGACCTTCCTGTGAGTAGGTGATGGTTGTGACATTATAATGGTGTGATATGGACTTGTTTTGTCCTATTGTGATACTTTTATATGTATGCATGTTGCAATAATGGTCTTACATTTGTTAATAATATATGCAAATCATTGATGATGTACAAGTGTTTCTTAGATGTGTGATCTAGATGCGTTATTGTGACGTGTGATTTGGATAGAATTGCTATGTTCTAGCATACTACTTGGATCCGATTGCCACATTCCGACATACTAAAAAATATTGGTTGCCATGTTTCAGCATAAAACATGTATCGGATCGCCATATTTTAGCATACAAATTGGATCGAATTGCCACATTACGACTTGCTAACAATTTGAATTTGAGTCCCGTTATAGGTCCAACAACTTATGATAAAATGTGTACGTTGAAATATGTTAGGGTCAATATCATGAGGTGTGTATATGTATCTATATGTTGGGGTGCTTTATGTTTGATCTAATGGACCCATAAGGGTAATAGTGGTACTTACTATATAAAATGTGTTTAGACTATTTAAGTTATGATTTAATGGAATCTTAAAGGGTGGTAATGGTGCTTGTAGTATACAATGAGGTTAGTATGTTTAATATATGGTCTAATAGAACTTTAAGGGAGGTAGTGGTACTTGTAGTATACAATTTGGCTAGTATGTTCAAGCTATAATTTAATTGAACCTTAAGGGTGGTAGTGGTACTTGTAGCATACAATGTGGCTAGTATATTTAAACTATGAATTAATGGAGTCACAAGTGTGGTTGAGGTAATTGTAGTATACAAGATGGTTAGTGTATTTAGGTTGTAACCTAGTAGGAAAAATATAGATGGTAGTTATAAGGCTCTCTAAGAAAAGGATAATGGTGGAGAAGCGAGGGTTCCAAACATGATCTTTTATCGTTCTATTCATATACTTTTAAATTCCACATGTTTTCTAGTTGTTGGGTTATGAGGGTTTTCCTATGTAGGTGTTAGAGTAGGTGCCCCATGACCCTGTGGGTTGGCAGTGACAAATTAGTATCAGAGCTTAGGTTACCGGTCTCCACGTACAAAAGCAAAATGTGGACTAGTCATTTGTGGATTGGTGTGATGCCGTCCACATAAAATCTACCAAAGGCTAGGAAGCATTCTAGGATGTTGTTTCATTCATTTGCTTCTTTGGTGTGAAGTGTCTCTTGTGGTATGGGTTAACTCCAATTGGTATCTCCCGATTCCAATTGGTATCTTGAAGATGAGGACTGACATTGTTGATACGATTGAAGGACACCAACATGTTTAATAGATTTGGAAGGTTCCAATTGGTATCTACACCTAGGGCTATAAAGATCATGAATAATTGTGAAGGGTTATCTTTGGGATGAACTAATTAATAAAATGAAATTGCTTGTGTGTTTTGTTTTGTAAGCAGTGAATGTGTGCTTCCTGTTGGTGGTAAATTATTGGAATATATGCTTGTTGTTGTATTGATATGCTATTGTATAGTGGATACAAAAGTTTGTTGATACCCTAAATCATTGTTGATATAGAGGAATGAAGCTGCAGTAAGTAACCCGATTTAGAACACTGTATGGAGTGTCTGAATTTGATTGAGTAGAGTTATGGTTGGATTGTAAAATAGGTATGTAGTTTGTAATGTCTGGTGTACCTTGGGGATGTGTTGGTTGTAGTGTCAAGTTTCTTTCAGCTATAGAACTCGAACCTCGCATATTCTAGTCGAATAAATTGAGAAGCCTGATGGGATGGGGTAAAGGGAGGTCGGAACAAAATTGGAAACTAAAAAAGTACCCAAAAATTCCTGCTCATGGTTTTGGTTCCATCTTAACCGCTACAACATGATTTTTCCTACTGGTGTAATGGGATTTTCCCGCTAATGGAAGACTGACAAAGACAGAACCTGGCGAAAAATTTCTTGTTGTTCCCTATTTTCAAAAACAATCTGGAATGGATCTGAACCAATCTCTGTGACTTCAAAACAAGTATTCAACAACAATAGTAACATAAAATGGATTAATGATTTGAAAACGGTCTGCTTCAGACAACAAAAAAAGCATCTATGTGCTACAAAAACCTAGTATTATCAAAGGGTAAATATAAAACCAGTTGTTCAAAAAGGAAATATCTATAAGTAAAACGAGAAGAAACCCAATCAGGGACTCTCAAGTCTCAGGATGGGTAGTGTACATGTCAGAATCCATGTCATCGGGGCTCTCTAAGACACCCCAAGCCTCATTTGGCATCGGAAACTGTGAGAAGTCCTTCTGTTCTAGCTGGAGAGTCTCTTTTCTTTGGGCCACACAGGTTAAGATGGCCTTAATATTCTTCAACCAACAATACATCAAATGATCCCCCTCCATGCTTTTCCTCCTCTCTTGGCGCAGCTAGCACGGAGCAACTCCACCTAGAGGGAAGTTCTAGGGGAACCAAAGTAAATTTAGCATACACACTCCCCTTTTTATTCTATACCATCTTATGGTCTATCTCGAACCGTTCACTCGAGTGGGGGTCCTAACCGTTTGGATCCACAATTGCTCTACTACTACTAGCCCTGCTCGAAGTAATAGAGGCTGAATAGGGAGATCCATTGGAAATACCTTGTCAGCATCAAACAAGGGCACCCCATGCCCACTTGCATAAGGCAGTGATAAGACAAGGAAGGAAGAAGGATTTCTAGTTTACTTAATTGAAGATCTTCCACTCTGAGATAATCTGCACCTCTAAATTCAGTTGAATGTCCTGTATAGTGCACGCCACGACCAAAGATCGAGGATAAGTGGCGTCCGTATGGTTACGTGATAGTCCAATCATCTTAGATACCAACTATAGCCATCTATTAGCATCCGATCACCAGTCAGCACTAGTGAGTCCCTTTTATATAGCCTTGTAACCCGGATCCCGTCTTGCGGGATCCACAATAGTGCCGCACATCCACTTCACTTCAATATCAATTAGCTTGTCCTCAAACGCCTTGTTTGGTACTTGTGCACCTCCAAAACCTCATTGATAATAGTGGCATTCAAAAGGATGTCAACTTGCCGAATTCGAATAAGTACGTAAGTAACATTCCAGCGTACTGTAGGAAAGATAGCATATAACTCCCTCACGCAGGTAGAGAGGTCATCCGGGGGAGCCTCGTTCAGCGAAAGCCACCCAAACTCGACCAACCGGTCTTAGAAGGAAGTATCCTTCTTCTCCACATTATGAAGTGTCATCGCCCTCTCGCGCAAAAACTAGTAGTGTGACAGTCATGGTGCCTCTCCCAACTAGAGTTATTGGGAAAGCGGATGAAAGGTGCGTTATCATTAAATTGACCAGACAATTGGGATAACATGTAGGAAAAAAGACAAGTTAGAACAGTATAGACAAGGTAAGGAAGCTAAAAACTAAAAGAGAATTTTTTGACATAGATTCCATTGTAAAGCTAGCGATACATATCTGTTCGAAATATTTCCTAGAGGTTACTCCTCTACAAAGAGTAAATACATATCTCCTCTTGTATTTTACTTCATTTGACATGGTAAACATTTTTATTTACTGGATTTTTGTTACTATACAAAACATAGTTTTGAACACACACACACGCACGCCAGCACACATGCACACACACGCAGACGTGCACAAACACACAGCACACATGTATGCGCGCGCACATATAGTCATATTTCTGTTGTAACCACAAATAATCAGAGAGAAATAAATCATAGTTCTTCAAGATCTTTTTACTCTCTTATTTTATAGATATATGGGCCTCTATTTTATTTTATTTTCCGCCTTTAAAAAATTACACATCTAATTGTTCCTGCAACTTCTTCTACTCTTGCAATTTCTTATATTCCTACCAATCCCATGTATATTGTTTTCTCCTCAACCTATTCATTTTTCTTTGAAACTTTCAAGCAAAAACTACATAGCATGGATAACTCAATTCATTCCCATATTGAATTATCAAAATCTTCATGATTTAGGAAATGGTACTTGTCCAGCTCCATTGAAAACCAAACTATCTTCTAGTAATCTAAATCCTAGTTAAAATGGATTAAGTGTTTCTTCCATGGCTCTCCTCCTCATTGACTGAAAATATTTTCTTATGTCCTTGGATTGTCTTCCTTGCTTGATGTTATGAAAGATATTGAAAATTTATTTAAATCTATTTCACAAAAGTAGTGATCCACTTCTTCCTACACCATTAATTTCTTCCTCCCACCCTCATGGAAATTCCAGTAACTCAAGAAAATATTTGCCCAACAATCAGAAACCATGTAGTTCTTTCCAGATACGTTGATATCAAAATTATACAGCCATGAACTTTAATAATTGAAACCTATCCAAATTCGAACTGTGATAGTCACGGTCTAATACTCACCTTGAAAACGGGAGGTGGCAATCACACATTCAGTTTAAGACGTAGAAACTCATAGTATACCTCTGCAAGTGTCTTTGTCAAGACATTGGCTTATTGATCTGTAGATGACAAGAATTTTACCAGGATGTCCGTCTTAGCCACCCTATCTCGAACAAAGTGAAAATATATCTCAACATGATTAGTACGAGCATGACAAATAGGATTAATAGAGAGTTAATCAGCATCTATGTCATCACACCAAAAAATAAGAGCTTTAGGTGCGTGCACTGAGCTTTAGGAGCGTGCACCCCAAGATATGAGAGTGACACCAGGGAATATAGCATAGCCACCGGTCGACTTACATTCACCTAGGGACCCTAACCAATATGAGTCAGTGAGTGCTTGGAGGAGCATGGAACTTGATGGTGAAAATGTTGAGTGTGCTTCAAATCGTGTTGGATAGTCTTAACGGCGGCCCATTTATTTACCATGGCATTTTTCATAAATTGGCAAGCTTTGTTGACAACAAAGGGAATTGGGGACGATTAAGTGACATATTCTAAGGCTCCGACAATTTTTCGATATAATGTAGCATCTATGAACAAGGGACTGTCACCAATATGTAGCTTTGAGTTCAGTGCTACAAGATTTGAAAGCGGCTTACAATTCTGCGTACTAGCATTTTTTGAGAAGGGAGGTAATGTACGGTTACTGAAAGAGGGTAATGGTGTAAGATCCACGAGATGAATACCAAGGGAAAAACTCAAGGGACCATGGTCACGGATTCAAAATTCTTCACCATGTTTGGAGATGATGTTTTTCATAAAGGATGAATTGTTTCCTGTGACTATAATATAATCCACATTGACCAAGATATAAGACATTACACAATGAATTTAATATATTAATAAATATGTATCTGATTTTTCAGTAGTGAACTCAATTATAAGAACAAACTTAAGAAGGCTCATGTACCATGCTCGAGGCATCTGTTTGAGACTGTAGAGGAATTTCTTAAGCTTGCAAATGTGATTTTGAAACTGAGGATGTATGAATCCGGAAGGTTGTGACATAAGGACTTGTTCTTGTAGCTCACTATGAAGAATTTCTTTTTACTTGAAACACCTAGTTGCTCCCATGAATATTCATTGAGGGATCATACGTAACCAAAGACCACGTATCAATCCATGGTAATGCGTCCATTTCAGATGTCATAGCAGCCCGCCACTCTTTATGTTTGGAAACTTCAGTAAAATATGATGGATCACATGTAGAAGAGGGTAATAGATCTGAGGTAGAGGACAAATTTGCGGACGGGGGCATATGTCTAAGAACCATATGATGTGAGCATTGGGGAGGGGATGAGAGTCTATTGGTATGAGTTTTTGGAGGCTTCAAAGCTGGGGAAGATTCTGGGAGCATTTTGGAGCTACTTGAATCAACCTAAGGAGGAAAACCAGGGGAAGAGGTATTGGGAGCACCTCGGAGAGAATTTGATAGAGGAGTTGAAGCATAAAAAGAGGACATTGGAGGAGCTTTATTAGGTGGACTGGTAGTATGTTCGAGACTAAAGAGCTAGACGAAGAGCCTCCTTAATTAATGGTGGGATGAACTACTATTGGTGGAGGTAACTAAGTACAATGATACAACAACAGAGTAAGAGAACAACAAGGGAGAAGCCCAATGTTTTTAGACTAATCCTGATCTAGTGCTGAGCCAAGGATTCATGGCTTGGCGAATGGAATGGTTTGCTTATTAAAGCGAATATGTCTAGCAACATGAATATGTCTCGTGGATCAATCAAAATAAGGATACCCTAGGTGAGATGCACTTTACCCAAGAAATACACAACGTTTGGCTCGAAAATCAAACTTGTATTTGTTGTATGGTCGGAGGTAAGGAAAGCATAGACAACCGAACACAATAAGAAAACAATAATCAGGTTTGGAATGATGAACTAGTTCATACGAACAGAGACCATAATTTTGACAGAAGGAAGGTGATTAATTAAACACTAACATACTCAAGTGAGTAGATCTTAAAGCGAAAAAGGAACCAAACTTGGAACTTCACCTCAAGCAACCCTTATGCCATACCTTGTGCAATATCGTATGGATAGAATCCCATGCCACCATCCATACTAAGGCACCATATTAGAGACACCAAGAGTGAACCTACCTTCAATTCCTTTTAACATTTACTCCATATTCATGTACAAGAAACATAACATTTCATAAAGGCAAAAACAAGGGAAAATAACTTAAAATACAACCCAAGTATAACATGTATATCACAATAAGCACTTAGAGTACTTATTCTTCTATTTTTTTTCATTTAGGAGACATTTATATCATAGACATTAAGCATTAGAGATACTCACTATGACCCTATCAAAGCCTACCTGTGCAATGTACATTAACATCCCATAAAACTACCAACACTTTGTAGAACCTATCAAGAGTCATAATGACATCTCACATGATAGGAAGTGAACATTTAACCGACATAGAACATGAGATCTTGTCATGGGATGCGGTGTCATCAAATTCCCACATCTTAAAGTGGTTGTATACTTTCCTAAGGAAGACAGTACATATAGCATAGTTTATCCACTAGATAGACCTATGCGGGCGAATGGATTACAGGATAAGATAGATAATCATTGAAAGTCATGCCTAACTCCGGAGGAGTTTCCATCTAATAAAATACACCCGGTTCTTATCCTACATTCCCTTATAATAGTTCATTACTATGACATTTATCACCTATCATAGGTGTTATTGGCCAGCCAACTCATTTTTATATTCATTGACACATGAAAGGATGCCTTAAGCCTACAGAATCATGGTACATTTAGGAAATATCAGTAAATCCTCTTGAAAGGGTGACATGAGCCTACCGATTCAAGAATCATCATTAACCTTCATTGAAGGGTTCCATAGGCCTACTGAATCCAAGCTTTATCATTTACCTTTATGGAAGGGTGCCATAAGCTTGCGGATTCCAAGGTTCATTATCATCATAAATGGAAGGGTCTTTTAACCCTATTGATCCCAAGGTTCATTTATAAGTATGTATGGAGGGTTCTACTATCCTACTTATCCAAGGATTCAAACAATATAATCATTTATACATGAAGAGAAAGAATAAGCACTACCCATTCAAGCTATACTTTATACTGAAGAATCCTTCATGTTCTAGGATTAACATCCGTAAGTGTCAAATTATGAAATAGCCTTTCAGTAATAATGCATTTTCATTACAACAAAACCATTTTTTTCAGTGAATTCTCATTCATACAATATCATGATAACACTTTCATATCTTATACAATGTCTTCAAGGCCATGTTCACAATGTACATAATAGTAAACACATCCGCCTTCCAAGTGCATCAACATCAAGCTAACAATTCTAAATCAACAGTTAAATTTTCATATCTTGCCTTCAAGTGCAATAATTCTCATATATCAATACACCAACAGTTCATCATAAATAAACATCGATAATGACATACTTCAACAATCTAAATCAATTTCAACATGTTCTATTCATATTCTTTTATTATCAAACAACCAATTTCATAAATTCGTATATTAGTAGTAGAGAGAAATCATGGGTTCATGGAGTATTTTCACTTTGAATCACCAATTTAATAATCAATATAACCATATAATTCCATTATGAACCCTTTAAAACCATTTGATGAAAGAACCATGAGATTGTGTGAAACCCATTATTTTTCATAACTTTGAAATCTGTGAAAACTCTTTTGAAATTTACTCTAAGGTGAAATAAGTCCCTAGATGAAGGATCACCATACCTTTGCTAAGATTTCCCAAGAAATTTGATGAAGAAAGCTTGACTCTGAAACCGTAGCTCTCACTTCTTATTCTTCCTTGAGTTAGAGAGAAATATAGAGAGAAATAAACTTTGGGGTTTTTATTTAGGGTTTTGAAAATAATAAGATAAAGTAGGGTTTTAAGACTTAAAACTATTTAATATATGAAATAAACCTTTTAAAATAAACTCCACATAATAAAATCTTAAAACGAAATTACTTAAAACTCTCTATATGAGGCAACCCGTTTAGGATCACGACCGCCCCACACGAGTCATGAAGAGTACCACGACCCTTTGTGGTACCGGGTGTCCTATATAAAGCGGCTAACTTTGCCTTGCCAAGCCCCATTTTTCTAAGGCACATTGAAGACCTCCTTCATGGGCCTTGGTCAAGACCATTGGCCGTGAAGTGGTCCATGAAGGTTGGGGAAGTGGCTTGGCCAAAGTGCACTGCCTCACATGCCACCAAGGCATCTTCACGGCCACTCCCACGGGTCGTGGTGATGCTCACTTACTGTGAAGTGGTCCATGGAGCCTTGAGGCAGTGTTTAGCCAAGGTTCGAAGTCTTAGACTTTATCTAAGGCATTTCCTTCCTTAGCGTAGCACAAGACCTAGCACCTTCAACCAACATAGAATAGGTTTTAACATGGAGTCGAACACGTTCCTTGACGTTGACTCACTAAAATCATAAGCTCAGGGGGTCATATTACACAACACGAACCCTTAAAACGATATCAACCCCAATTCATTAGGCTCTAGTTTAACCTATCATTTTCTGAGTCGTTAAATTTTCCTTCACTTAGAAACATTCATCCTCGAATGAAACTTGTAAACACTTTTAAGGGAAAACCACTCGAGTCCAGCAACCCAAAAATCATAACACATCAATATAATGCATAAGCTATAGGAAGAAACGTTAATTCCACATCAAGAAGCTCAACAAAATCAAGGAAGTAGGAACTACACCTAGAGACTCATCATTCATCAAACATGAACATTTATCATAACCTTGGAGGAACTACTTCTCCAATTCAATTCATTCTCATCATAAGGTAAAAAATACAATTCTTCACAAAATACCACATAAGCATGTTGAACATTTCAACTCATGAAGCACATAGGAAAATCATACTTAATGCATATGAACATGAGGAACACATTAGTTCATGAAAACTCCTTTTTCTCATTTAAACAAGATTCAACAAAACATGAATATAGTATGAAGGTCATCTAAACATATATTCATACAAGACTCCAACACAAAAAACAAGTTACAAGGAACTCTAGATCTCAAGTTTGAATAAGAATAGAAGCAAAAGAAAATGATATTCTCATGACCGTACTCTTCAACATACTATTCCCCACTTGTAAAAAAAACCTTATAATAAACACATGATTTTACCTAGAAACCTCATCACAACAAAAGGAACTATAACTTACCGGCACCTTCATTCGTATTAGATCCTTTGTCCTTATTGGCTTGAAGATCATAAAAGTGACAACGACTAGGAGGATAGGAAACGTAAAATCATTAGCAGCTTGCTTGTCCTTCCTCCCTCTTTTCGTTAGAGTAGGAAAACCATTCACCTGTTGATCATCCTTCCCAAAACCAAAGCATCCATTAGTCCCGAATAGGCACTTACCATAGTATCTCTTGACCCAAGTGGTGTAAGTAGGTTAAAAAAGTTGAGACCCTTAACTTTTCTCTTGGTTAACCTTAGTAGCACCTGAAGAATATTGCTTTGGAGCCTCTTCTTGAACATAGTTTGAACTTGTTCATTGGATCTACCCCTATTCATCCTCTAATGTTTGGTCTCGTCAATATATTGAGCATACAATATGAGCCTAGAAATGTTCATGTCTTTTTGGATCATTGTCGTATGACAATATTCCTTGACTAAGTCGGATACCCCAGTCACAAACCTACTCATATAATCCCTAGGGTTTTCTTTCTCCCCAATATATACGCAAGTGTACATGGTCACATAAGTAATATAGATTCTTTGTAAAACGAGTTATCATTCCCAAGGGAACTATGATCGATTTATATTTAGCACTTAAATCTACAACTAAAAATAAAAGTAACAATTTTAAGAGTTGATGATTGATTGTTAACTATGACTAATTATAAACTATATAAAGGTAACTAAATGTGAACGAATTTAAGATGATGTTTCCAACAAGTAAGAAACAATTCCAGGGCTGCAACATGCATTGAATTTCATGTATCGTATCATTGGCATATAATTAATTTCAGTTCTCAAGTAACTAGTTTATATGGTTAATTATATGAGTCAGGCTACACACCTCTCGTCTGTTACGCCAATTAGGTACCTAAATAAATCGTTGAGGGGGTATACATAGACTAACTGGCGAACATTTATATTTTATCCTATTTCGTAACAAATCATGTTTTTCGTCCGGGTGTCAAATTGAACACAAATCACCTCAATCTAATGGGTCAATTGAGCTCTTGGTATTCTCTAGTTTCTCTAACCAATCCTCTCAAGAATGTAGAAGTAGCTTGCATTGACAACCCAATATCAATTCATATACCAATAATAGTCAACAATTGATTCATAGCTACAGCCTCTAGAATATAGCGATTAGCCACTGATATTATTGGAAAACCACAAAAGACAATTCTTCGTGCAATTTATGAATAATAGAAGAATTACAAGATCAAAACGTCTTACAAACTTGAATTATTTTTTTTCACACCAATATAAAATTTGCATCCTAATAATGGAGCCCGAAAGGGTCTATTATAATAGTTAGGAACAATGGAGTCGAATTCTTTTACAATAAGAAATCCTTTTTTATTCAACTTTCGCTCGAATCTCCGCACAACACTGGGTATCGCGCCCCATTCGCGCTTAGAAGGATGGAGTGTCGTGCTGCCAGTGCGCCCACAATTAGCTTTAGTCAAGGATAGCCTGGCAAGTTGCACCCTTGCTACGCCACTAATGTTTGGGCGCCGTGCCAGCTTCTTCACCTGTAGCAACTTAACGTCATCAAGTCCTTTAGCTTCCGAAAATCAATAAATTCCCTTAGTAAAACTTTAAAATATCAAATCATGTATAATTGTATGCAATCATTTCAATCTTAAGTCAAACTATGCTAGTTAGATGACTAAATATCCTAAAGATATGTTAAAGATGAGTTATTTGTAGTAATCAGGCATATAAATATGCCCAAGATCACCACCTCACACTTAAACATTTGTTAGTCCTCGAACAAACTATATCTTATGAATATCTTAAACCTTTAGACTCTTCACAACGCTTCGCAACCCACCAAACTTATTTAATCATGAACTTGTGGCACACACTACATACATTAATTTTAACTTTTTTTATAGTACCAATCAATAGTTCACAACCTTGATGAATGAATTTTCTAAGGTATTGATTCGTAGCTACAGCCTCTAGAATAGGGCGATTAGCCACTGATATTATTGGAAAACCACAAAAGATAATTCTTCGTGCAATTTCTGGAAAATAGAAGAATTACAAGATCAAAACGTCTTACAAACTTGAATTATTTCTTTTTCACACCAATTAAAAAGTTGAATCCTAATAATGGAGCCCTAAAGGGTCTATTATAATATTTCGGAACAATGGAGTCGAAGTCTATTATAATAAGAAATCCCTTTTTATTCAACTTTCGCCCGAATCTCCGCACAACACTGGGTATCGATCCCCATCCGCGCTTGGAAGGATGGAGTGTCGTGCTGCCAGTTCGCCCACAATTAGCTTTAGTCAAGGATAGCCTGGCACGTTGCCCCCTTGCTACGCCACTAATGTTGGGGTGCCGTGCCAACTTCTTCACCTGTGGCAACTTAACTTCATGAAGTCCTTTAGCTTTCGAAAATTAATAATTTCCCTTAGTAACCTTTAAAATATCTAATCATGTATATTAGTATGCAATCATTTCAATCTTAAGTCAAACTATGTTAGTTAGATGAGTGAATATCCTAAAGATATGTTAAAGATGAGTTATTTGTAGTAATTAGGCATATAAATATGCCCAAGATCACCACCTCACACTTAAACATTTGTTAGTCCTCGAACAAACTATATCTTATGAATATCTTAAACCTTTAGACTCTTCACGCTGCTTCGCAATCCACCAAACTTATTTAATCATGAACTTGTGGCACACACTACATACATTTATTTTAACTTTCTTTATAGTACCAATCAATAATTCTCAACCTTGATCAATGAATTTTCTCAAGTAATTTTGGAATAATGCAATATCATAGAGACCAACCAACAATATTAATCACCAAACATGTTTCCTGAATTCCCTCACCAATATAAGTATAGCCTTTCTTTCATACAAACAACCAGACACTACAATCATAAGGCCATTTTTCCTAACATGAACTCTCCCACTCACAAATGAAGTTTTTACATATCCTAATATGCCAAAAGCTTGCCCTTTATGCACCTTTATGTTTCCAAAGATTTCTTATAGAATCATGAGGACTTTCATTCGATTATAATGTCGAGTTTAGGTGAGGGAGGACACATTTGGGTAAAATTTAATGACTCATCCTCCCTAATGCACATGTTTTGTGTTCTTGCTAGCATTTACAACTTTTTTTCCTTATTATATGTCTTTCAATTTAATTCAATACCTTGCCTTCTCTCTCACTTGAGCCCTTCTTTTTGCACAAACCCCTCTTTTTTTTCTTCTTTTTTTTCGGATTATCCACCTTTTACTTAGGATTTTTAGCCCTTGTTGAGTTCACAATGTATTAAGGGACAAGGGACAATCATAAACTTTTGGGACTTACGGGGTATCATTTGTCTACCTCTTCTCTTTCTTTTCGACAAAACCAAGCATTTACACCCTATCTATTTTGATGAAAGTCATCATTTTCTTCAACTCAACATAGTGCATTAACGACTTTAAAATCAAACTAACGGTATCAATAAAAGGGAATCAACTCAATTAAGTGGGTTAAAACAAATCAATCCTACAAGTCCCAATCCGACTCAACTAGTGATATCGTATTGAGAGGCATACAAGGAACATTCAAACTTGGCTATTCAAATAAAAACGTCAATCATATTCCATAATTCACACAAGTTACTCCTTAAGCACGTTTGGGAAAGTTCTAAATGTTATTCAATATATAAAGAAAAAAATTATTCTCTACACATGGCATCACATCGTATATAAGGACCCAATACTTGTAGCATGCTCACAAAAATTGCATTACGGTGTGTCCACACAATTAAACCCAATTTCTCTATTTTCCAATTAGAGTTAAAACAAAGAGATTATGCTTGTTTACAATCATACTAGTGCAAATAAAGTGTTACCACTCATGAAGTCTAGCCAACTATCAAGATAAGGTTTCTTAGTACCAAAGAGATAGGTTTCATGCTTCTACTCCTAAAGAATAATTTTCCCTTTAGACGGTCAACATCTATTCATCATTGGGAAACTTCATTACTAGACGACTCTACACTAAATAAAGCAATAAAACTATTCCTAATAAGTTTTATGTGACTATCCTCATGAAAAGAACTGAACAAAAAAATGCAAGGAACTCTCCTAAAAATGAAAAAGACTCGATAAAGCAATAAACTATGTACAATGAAGTTTAACTTTAACCCCACACTCAAATAATACATTGTCCTCATTGTGAAAAATAAAATTTAACTATAGATGTAAAAGAAAAAACTCCATGTTTGCCTCTAGGCCTCGTCGAACTCATTATCTTTAGTGGCTGGAGCATCTGACTCATCCTCATTAGAGTCATCCTCCTCATTAAAAGTGGTAGTATCATCATCAATAGGTTCCTTAAAAGCAGGGCCCATTTGATACATATACATAGCATTGTATGTCAAACGGTACGGATCTTCTAGTGTGTCCATCTTCTCCTTAGTCATTGAACACCTAACAATCCGAAATTGAAATTTATCTACTCCAAACATGCACCCCGTTCAACTATCATCACAATCTTGCCTATCAATATCAGTCAATAGGGGCATGTGGGAAGAATCGTGCGCTTTAGTGCACGTGACATCAATGAAGTAGCACACTAGATGAGGGGCACAGGGGGAACACACCTCATGAAACTCTCCTCTGTCAATAACTGTCGTAGGTACCTAGTATTAACGCTCTCGTAACAGAAATGCCATCTCTTGTTGGTCCTAAAGTAGAGCATATTCTACCATAAAACAGCTCCCTCATTTACCAATAAACCCATCATTAAGAGATGTATCAATAGGATTCTCTCCCTAGTAACATCAGTTGTGTGCTTACACGGGAGTAAGATTCTACACACAATCTTTAACCAAATTGAATCCTCTAAGTTGAAGTGCCCATAGTGTAGTGTAAAGAAACGTCATGTGTCTATAACCCTGTACCACCTTGAAAAAGAATTCATCCAACAAAAAGTATGTCGAATATCACGACAAGGGGTCCTTTCAACCATATAAAAAAACATCATGATCACAATTGGGAGTACCCATAAAATAATTAAGAGTATCAATAGAAAATTAAACCCACTATCTCTAATGAAACGTCTATTAATCTCAATACGATTAGTATTCCAATTTGCATCAAAATCATGAGCTAAAAATTAAATTTCACTCACCTTTATTTATGAAGAAATATTAAAGTCCCAAAGCATTGATCTTGGCATGAATGTTGGGAATTTTGGGGTGCAGTCGCTCTTCATTGTCCTACTCATATCCTGAGTACTTTTATGCATGTTAATTTTTATACCAATTAGTACCATAGTGCATTACCACTTGCTCGCCGAAATGTTTTTGGTGGCAAATTTGTGGGTTCTCGACTAGAACTTCTAGAAGCAACTCCCTTTCTACTCATCTTTGTTCCCGAACTACTAGCAACACTTTTACCTTTAGGATCTATCTCAATAGCCAACAATGGAAGAGTAGAAAAAAAAAAGAAAAATTTTGGGGAAAGAGGGAGGTGGGGGCGGGTAGGCTATGGGGTGGGTGGGTGTAGTGTGTTTTGAAATTTGATTATATTAGAGTGTATTTTAGGGTGTTAGAGTTTAGAAAAAGGTATAGAATTTAGTAAGGTGTAATGGTGGATTTTTCGGGTATTGGAGTAGAAGAAGAAGAGAAAAATGCGGATTTCGAGAGAGTTTTAAAGAGAGAGTGTCTTGGAAATTTGGTTGTATTTGGATAGATGGAGGGTTGAAAAGGAGGGATATTTAGTGTGTCCTATAAATTCCCAAAAAATTGTTTTAAAATTTTTAGTATCCAGGTCGGGGAAGGTACACTTGGTTTGCGCCAAACCAGGTGGCACGAGGAACGGCTAGTGCGCCAAAATAGGTCGCAGGATCTTGCCCCGGGCGCGGAGTGCCTGGTATACTCCCATCCTCGTGGTGCGATGAGCCAACTGTGCACCTGCCATCAGTGTTTTGTGGAGCCCCTAGTGTAATGGTGGTGTTACACACTGCCAGTGCGCCCGAAATGGGTCGTAGACAATTCTTTGTGGTGTCACCCGCCCACCAAACAGTGTGACATTATAATAATGGGTTGCCTCCCACCCAACACCTTATTTTTGGTCATGGAACGACTCAGTTTTTTGTATGTTCTTCATAACTACTGGTGAGTTATCTAAATAACTAACTTAAGAAAATAAAAACTCTACATCTAGGAATTTAAAACTAAGATAAAATTTAAAAATTAATCAAAACTGCTACTTATTACATAGTATACACGGGTTTCCTCCCATGTAGCACTTTATTTAACGTCGCAGCACGACGCAACTTGGATCATTCATCATTTAGCTCAAGAGCCTCCCGATCACGATTCAACTCAACACCGAACTAGTGTTTCACTCTTTGCCAATTTATCAAGAACATAGGTCCAGTCTCACTTTAAGTTCCACAACACCGTGTTGTGCCATTCTTACCGCTTCAAAAGGAAAACTCCATTTATATCTTAGTTTTCCTAGGAATAACCTAAGTCTACAGTTAAGAGTAGTACCTTATCTCCTTGAGTGAAAGTTGGAGTAACTATGTGCTTGTCATGCCACCTGTTCATCTTTACTTTGTAATGCTTGCCATTCTCATACACGTGGAGCCCAAACTCTTCAATTTCATGCTACTTATTTTCTCTCTTTATACCGGCTATCTAAGTGACCATGTCACGCCCTGAGCTACCCCTGAGACGCGGACACGGAACCGAGGACCACAAGTGATCCCAAGCTAACCCCATTGGCATGATCATGAGCATACTAAAGATATTAAGTTGATGCGGAAACTAAATCATAATTTATAATGAAAAGATGTGGAATACCCATATGTATAACTGATATAACTGGAACATTGATGAGTTTAATACAATGAAGTTAATAACTCAACACTAAGATGAAACTAACTAAGTCTGAAATAAGCCTCTAAAGTAGAATAGAAATATTGTGACAAGCCCTAGCTAAATCTAGTAAAAATTGAAACTAACTGACTAAAGACAGAAATAAAACTCATGACTGTTGTCCTCGGAGAATGAGGACTGACCACTAAATATGCTGAACTACATATCAGAAAATCGATCTATGCGTAATTTGGATGCTGAGAACCTGAACCTACATCACGAGAAAATGTAGCTCATGTATGCGTCAGTAATTGAAGGTACTGAGCATGTAGGATAGAGTAAATCTAAAATAAAACATAAATGAACAAGCACAAAAGCAAGTATTATTATCTGAACATGATATACTCAATTTTTGAGCTAACTAAATGCAATGATTAATTTAAAACATGCTGAAAATGAATACTGAGTATACTGATAAATAGTCATTGAAAGAGAGACTGACTGAACTGTGGGAGCTACTTATAACCGATAATAAAAGAACATGAGATAAATGTGGAGTCCGATGTATACGACCCATTGAGAGGACCCAATATACCCTGCCAAAGGTATAAAAGCATGCTGGCGTGATCACTAAACTGATTTCCCACACAGTAGACTTACAACCAACTTGGATATTAGTTCTAGGAATAATTGGGTACGCTGAACCCTAGTCGAACTCGGTATTATGTTACTTCCATGGATTTATTTAGTTAACTAGATAGCTCAAAACAAAACATGCAAACTTAAAATGCAACATTTAATCTGACAAAGATTCATTAAAAACTGAGGCATGTATAACTAAATAACTGATAAATCTGACCTAGCATGTGTAATTCAAGATTTAAGGAAATACAAAGCTAGGGTTCTGAAGTTCATGCTATAAATTGAATAATAACTTTACAATATGATTAGGAACATATATTTAGTAAATTCATGAAGTTCTATAAAAGTTCTAGCAACGCTAGGTCTAAGCATGATATGGGAATCAAGAACTGACTGAAAACTAGGGACCTGATGGGTGAAAGGAACCCAGTAGTGAAATCCCACATACTTGGTGATGAAATACACTGAAAAATATTCAGATTTCGAGGCTTGAACAAAGGGATTCTTGTTATGTTGCTGAACTAGGGTTCTTGAGCTTTTTATTCTTTTTTGCTTCTAATTTTCTAACTTTTGATTTATGATTTTGACTTAGGTAAGTTCTTATTATGTTTCTAGGCTTAAAGTGACTGAAATATGATGATTTAGGGTCAAAACGACGTATCATAAGGTTTAAATAAAGTGGAAAAAGAACAAAGGACCCCTTGTAAGTTGCTATTGGAGAAAACGACGACAAGGACAGATGGTCCATTATTTGATCGATGCCCCGTCGTTAGTTTCGTAGGTTGGGGCTATTGGCGTTTACTAAAACGAGCATAACTTTTTACTCAAAGTCCTGATTTTAGCAAGATCAGTGTCTATGGAGAATAATTCAATTATATATATGTTGGTATGTCATGGGACACATAATTCATTTTTTGCTAAGAATTTTTCCCATTTGAATTTGACCCAAATTCATTCCCCCCCCCTTAACTGTCTACTATTCCCACCTAGAGTCAGACCTACAGACTGTAGGTCCACCTACGGACCGTAGGGACACTTACGGAATGTGATGGTCATCCGTGGCTCTTATAAGAGAGTGGATGAAGGGGTTCTCGATTGACGGTCACGGACTACGGATTGTGTCTGACCTACAGACCATAGGTCCGTCCGTCGATCAATACTTAGCTAGTTTTTTCCCTACTGAGTTTCTTGGGAGTCTTTAATCCCATCGACGATTTTCCAGGACAGACCGTGCGCAAGCTACGATCCGTCGATGGTGACGTTAGTTGAACCTGCAAATTTTTCTAGAAAACTAATTATTGGTATGTTTTGGCTATGGGGTGTTAAATTATCTCCCCCTTGGGAACATTCGTCCTCGAAGGAAGGCTAAACTAGCTGAAATAGAGGGAAAGGGCCCTACTACTAAACACTGATACCTGAGTTTCTAACTGAATTAAGTTTTGAGAACATGCAAATACGCTGAAAATGCAAGTACAAACTGAGGGAACATGATTCTAAGACTGAATTTACGCATGAATGACTAGAAAACTGAAGAGGAATTATTACCTCAAGCTGGACTGGAATCAAAAGGAAAGAGGTAAGGATACTTGGCTTTCATGGCTGCTTCTGCTTCCCAAGTAGCTCCCTCTACGGACTGAGTCCTCAACAAAATGTTGACTGAAGCGACTTCTTTGTTTCTCAACCTTCTAACCTAACGGTCAAGAATCTCACTTTGTATATCCTCATATGAAAGATAATCTTTCACCGCCACCCTCTCTAATAGTACTACAGAGGCTGGGTCGCCCACACACTTCTTCACTTGTGAGCTGTGGAAGACCGGATGCACTGCTGCTAAGTCTGCTGGCAACTGTAACTCATATGCCACCTTGCCAACCCTTTTCAAGATCTTTTAAGGGAATACATATCTAGGACCGAGCTTTCCTTTGTATCCAGATCTCATCACCCCTTTCATTGGTGAGACTTTTAGAAGAACCCAATCATCAACTTGGAACTCTAGTTCCCTTCTCCTTAACGTTGCATAAGATTTCTGACGACTTTGGGCTGTCTTAAGACTCTATCTAATGAGTTGCACTTTCTCCATAGCATAATGGACTGAATCTTTCCCTATCAAAGATGCTTAACCTACTTCAAACTAACCAACAGGAGATCTACTTATATGCCCATATAAAGACTCATAAGGGGTCATCTGAATGGTGGAATGGTAGCTATCATTGTAGGAGAACTCAACGAGAGGAAGGTGATCATGCCAACTACATTTGAAATCGATCAAAAGTCCTCAACATATCCTCTAGGGTCTCAATGGTATGTTATGCCTGTCTATACGTCTGCGGATGAAATGTTGGTGCTAAGGTCAACTTGAGTACCAAGACCATTCTGAAATGACTTCTAGAAATGAGAGGTAAACTGAGGACCTCTATTTAAGAATATTGAAAAAGGACCCATGTAACCTCAAAATCTCATTAATGTAAAGCTTGGCATAGTCGTCTGCCGAATATGTAGTCTTGACTGCCGAAAAGCGAGAAGACTTAGTCATCCTATCCACTATCACCCAAATGGAATCATGATGTCAGCAAGTGCGCAGTAATACTGTGACGAAGTCCATATTGATCACTTCCCACTTCCAAGTAGGAATATCGATCTCTTGAGTCATACCCCCTTGTTTCTGATGTTCTACCTTTGCTTGTTGGCAATTGGGGCACTTACTCATAAAATCTGCTATATCCCTCTTCATACCATTCCAGCAACAGACTTCCCACTGATCATGGTACATCTTAGTGGCACCTAGATGAATAGAGTACCTGGAGTTACGATCTTCTGCAAGAATATGTTTTCTCAACTCACCCACATCAAAAGCACACAATGTGCCCTGTTAGCAAAGTACACCATCTCCCCCTTGGTAGAAAACCACCACTCTCTGATTGTGGACTGCACCCTTGAGTTCAAGCAAGATTTGATCATTGTCTTGCTTCTCCATAACCTCCACCACCAAAGAAGATTCTGCCCCATTCTTAACTGTTACGCCACTGTATGATATGCTCATAATGCAAACTCCCATGCCAGCAAGCCTGTGAATATCCTTCACTAGATCCTTCTTTTCTTCCTCAACATGGGCTACACTACCCATAGATAATCTACTAAGGGCATCGGCTACTACATTTAGCTTACCAGGATGATAATGCACACTCATTTGAAAATCCTTAAGGAACTCAAGCCATCTCCTTTGGCAAAGATTCAACTCTTTTTTGGTTAACACATACGGAAGGCTCTTATTATCGATGAAAACATCTACATGAACATTATACAAGTAGTGTCTCCATATCTTGAGTGCAAACACCATTGCTGCAAGCTCGAGGACATGAGTTGGATAGTTCTTCTCATGCACCTTAATCTGTGTGGAGGCATACACTATAACCTTATCTTGTTGCATCAACACACAACCAAGGCCAACTCTGGATGCATCGCAATAGATCACATAGTCATCTGAACCCTCTGGTAGAGTCAAGACAGGAGTTGTAGTCAATATATTTTTCAATTCTATAAAGCTTTTGTCACAATCATCTGACCATTGGAACTTGACCATTTTCTGAGTCAACCTAGTTAATAGTGAGGCTATGGATGAAAATCCTTCCACGAACCTTTTGTAAGAACCCGCTAGACATAATAAACTTATAATATCTGTAGCAGAGGTAGGTCTGGGCCATTGTGTCACTAAATCTATCTTCTGAGAATCAACTTGGATCCTTTCGTTAGATACAATGTGACCAAGAAAAGCAACGGATTGCAACAAGAACTCACACTTACTGAACTTAGAAAATAATTGGCGATCCTTGAGATTCTGCATAATAACTCTCAAATGACTTGCCTGTTCTTCCTCTCTCCTAGAGTAAATGAGGATATCATCGATAAAGACGATAATGAACAAGTCCAAGTACTATTTGAACACACTGTTCATCAAATCCATTAAAGCTGCAGGAGCATTAGTTAGTCCTAATGACAACTACAAATATATATTGACCATACCGAGTTCTAAAGGGTGTCTTCGGAATGTCACTATCTCTGACTCTAAGCTTATGATAACCCGATCTGAGGTCTATCATGGATAAATGGCTACCACCCTGAAGTTGGTAAAACAAGTCATCAATCCTGGGGATGGGATACCGATTCTTGATTGTGACCTTTGTTCAACTGTCTACAGTCAATGCACATCTTGAGAGAACCATCTTTCTTCATTACGAACAACACTGCTGCATCCCATGGTGAAATACTAGGTCTGATGAAACCCTTATCTAGAAGGTCTTTCAACTTCTCATTCAATTCCTTAAGATCTAGTAGAGCCACTATGTAGGTAGGATAGAAAAAGGATGGGTATCTGGAAGGAGATCAATTCCAAAGTCGATTTCCCTTTCGTGAGGGAATTTGGGAAGATATTCTGGAAATACATCTAGAAACTCATTGACTATTGGAACTGAATCAATAGTTTGTGTTTCAGATCTGGAATCCTTAACCCGAACTAGATGATAGAGATAACCCTTAGATATCATCTTTCTGGTCTTAAGGTAACAAATAAATTGACCCATAGGCGCTAAGCTACTACCCTTTCATTCTAAGATTGGTTTGTCTGGAAACTGAAAACGATTAATCCTAGTTCTACAACCGATTGAGGCATAACATGAGTGTAACCAATCCATGCCAAGAATGACATCGATCTCTACCATTTCTAACTCTACTAGATCTGCTGAGGTGACTTTTTGATAGACAGTGCTAGGGAAATTTCTATATACCCGTCTAGATATAAATAGGTCACCGACAGGAGTGGAGACTAATAAAGGTTCTAAGAGAGTTTCTGCAGTAACACTGAATTGAACTGCTACATAAGGAGTTACAAAAGCAAGAGCAGCCCCTGGTATTAACAATGCATAAACATCAATTTCAAAAACTCGTAATGTACCAGTAACTACATAAGGAGAACCTTCCTGATCCTGGCGAGCCTTAAGAGAATACAACCGGTTCCGGCGCTAACCGCCACCTGTACCAAATGAGTTACCCTACTGAGTTGGGCGACTCGTTGGTGCTGCTGAAGTTGTGCACTGAGCTCTACCATTACCACCTCCTTAACCCTGTCTAAAAGGACAATCCCTCAACCTGTGACAAGACGAACCGCACCCAAAACATTATTCTTTTCCTCCAAGACACTCGCCCGGATGGTTCTTACCACACTTAGGTCTAGTGGGGTAAGTGTTGGTGCTTGAAACACTTCCATGAGACTTAGAGCCTGGTGCTCTACCCTTCTGGTCATACCTGTTCTTGGAGGATGGAACACTAGCTGACAAAGGGTTTGGAACTAAAAACTTATGATGACTCTGCGAGCGATTTCCACCACTCGATTTCTACTGAGAATAGTCATAGTTCCTAGTCCTAGCCTTCTTATTTTACTTAGCCAGTTCCCTAAGCTTATAACCCTCAACCTACTGAGCATGAGTCATAAGCCTAGAGATGTTCATGTCTTAAACTAACATAGCATGTCTGGACTCAGTTTTTACAAAATCCGACACTCCATACAAGAAATTGTTCATCTGAGCCATAGAGTCAGCAACTATGTGAGGAACATACCTGGAGAGTTGGTTAAACTTCAGTCCATACTCTTGGACTGTCATGTTACCCTATCTCAAGTTCATGAAATCATGAGCCTTTGCCTCTCTCAACTTTATTAGGAAAACCCTATCGATAAAAGTCTCACTGAATCAATCCCAAGTGGTGGGAGCTGCATTTGCACCTTTATTCTCCTTCCACTGAGTGTACCAGATATGAGCAACATCATTCAACTGTTATGATGCTATCTCCAATCGATCATTCCCAGTGACTTGCATTACTCAAAGGTCTTCTTGATCTCATACAAGAATTCTAAGGATCCTCAATAGCTTGCGATTCTTAGAAATCAGGAGGATTCATCCTAACAAAGTCACGGACCCTTGCTGCGACAGATCTACCATTTTCATTCACATCAGCATGAATCCGATGATTACGGTTAGTCATACTCTGAGCCAACATGTGTATGGCAAACTCAACATTGGAGTCTTCCTTATCTAGGGCTAGAGGAGTTGCATTTGCATTTCTGGCGTTCGCATTCCTAGTGTTAGCTCTATTAGGAGGCATGATCTAAAATGTAGAACGTCAAGTTAGAATGGAACAAGATCATACCTTGCTCATGATAAGAAAACCAAGAAAGTAATGTTTTTTCCTAAAACACTTCATAGCCTCCCTGTCATTAGACGTGGTGCACTTCACACCCGTGAAAAGGACTCTACTTAGTGCGACTATTAGTACATACTAAGACTCTTGAACCTAGTGCTCTGATACCTAGTTTTGTCACGCCTCGAGCTACCCCCAAGACGTGGACACGGAACCTAGGACGACAAGTGATCCCAAGCTTGCCCCGCTGGCATGATCATGAGCATACTAAAGATAATAAACTGATGCGGAAGCAAAATAATTAATTATAATAAAAATACGGGGAATACCCATATGCTAATACAATGAAGTTACTAACTCAATACTAAGCTAAAACTAACTATGTCTTAAATTAGCTTCTAAATTTGGACTAGAAATACTAGGACAAGCTCCATCTCAATCTAGTAAAAAATGAAACTAAATGACTAAAGACTAGAATAAAACTTATTATTGCTTTCCTCGGAGAAGGAAGACTTACCACTGAATCTGCTGAACTAGATATCGGAAAATTGATCTATGCATGATCTAGATGCTGAAAACCTGAACCTCCATCACGAGAATATGTAGTGCACGTATGCGTCTGTACTTGAAGGTACTGAGCATGTAGGATAGATTAAAGCACTATTAAAACATAACTGAACAAGCACAAAAGCAAGTATAATAATCTAAACATGATATACTGAATTTCTAAGCTAAGTGAATGCAATGACAAATTTATAACATGCTGAAACAAAATACTGGGTATACTTATAAATGGTTAATGCAAGAGTGTCAGATAGAACTGTGGGAGCTACTAATAACCGATAATAAAACCACATGAGCTAAATATGGAGTCCGATCTATACGCCCCATTGAGAGGACCCAATATAACCTGCAAAAGGTATAAAGGCATGCTGGCGTGATCACTAAACTAATTTCCCATAGAGGGGACTTACACTCTACTTGGCTAGTAGTTCTGGGACTAATTGGTACGCTGAACCCTAGTCCAACTCGGTATTATGCTACTCCCATGGATTTATATAGTTAACTGATTATGTCTGAATTTTCTATAAATAATAGATAGCTCAAAACTGAACATGCAAACTGAGAATGCAAAATTTAATCTGACAATTATGCATTTAAAACTGAGGCATTTATAATTAAATAACTGAAATATCTGACCTAGCATGTGTAATTCAAGAACTAAGGAAATAAAAAGCTAGGATATTTAAATTTATGCAGTCAACTGAATAATAACTTTACAATATGATTTGGAACATATATTTTGTAAATTCATGAAGTTATATCAAAGTTCTAGAAACCCTTGGTCCAAGCATGATATGGGAATCAAGAACTGACTGAAAACTAGGGACCCAATGGGTGAAAGGAACCCACTAGTGAAATCCCACATGCCTGGTGATAAAATCTAAGGAAAAATATTCTGATTTCGAGGCTAGAGCAAAGGGATTCTTGCTGCATTCTTTAACTAAGGTTCTTGATCTTTTTCTCATTTCCTCCTTCTAATTTTCTAACTTTTTATTTATGATTTTGTCTTAGGTAAGTTCTTGTTATGTTTCTACGCTTAAAGAAACTAAAATCTAATGATTTAGGGTCAAAACGTAGTATCTTAAGGTTTAAATGAAGTGGTAAAAGACCAAAGGACCCTGGGTAAGTTGTTGTCGGGTCCATCAATCAAGACTTAGCCAATTATTTCCTGACTATTTTTCTTGGGAGTCTCTGATTTCATAGACGGTTGTGGAAGATGGACCGTGGGTCAGGCTACGATCCATCGATGGTCACGTCAGTTGCACTAGTAGATTTTTTTGAAAATATGATTTTTGGTCTGTTTTGGCTATGGGGTGTTACAGTCCAAGTTCAACTTCTTAATTATCCAATAATCTTGTTGTTCTAATTTCTCCAGAAGATCAAATGATTTCCCAAATACTATGTGATAGGGAGAAGTCCCTATCGGTGTCTTGTAAACAGTCATATACGGCCACAATGTATCACCTAATTTCTCAGACCAATCTTTGATTTGCACATTCACCGTGTTTGGAAATATTTCCTTCACCCCTGTATTTGACAACTCCACTTGGCCACTTGTTTGCGGAAGGGAAGTCGTAGAAACGTTATGACTAATATCATACTTAGCAAGAAGGTTCTTACAAAGATGGTTAATTAAATGTCTACCTCCATGACTTATAATCGACATAGGACTGCCAAAGCAAGTGAACATGTGCTTCTTGATTAACTTTATCACCGCCCTTGAGTAATTGGAAGGAACAGAGAGACAGCCTCAACTCATTTACTCATGAAATCCACAGCCCCAAAGATGTATTGGTTTACACTAGCTGGTGGGAAGAGACCCATGAAGTCAATACCCAATACATCAAAGATTTTTGCGTCAAAAATGTTGTTTAGTGGAATGTCATGTCATCTCGAAATAGTACCCAACCTATGCCATTTGCACAACCCTTCACAAAAGGAGTAGAATCTTTAAATAACAAGGGCCAAAAAAACAAAATTATGGTACCATATGAGCAGTGCACACACTTCAATGGTGACCTCCATATGGGTTAGCATGATAACTTTCATGCAATTTGTGAACCTCAAATTTCATAATGAACCTTGTCATTACCCGGTCTACACTTTGCTTAAACAAGAATGGTTCATCCCAGATATAAAAATCGGAATCATGATTGAGCTTTTTCTTTTGTTTAGCGGTAGCACCCAAAGGATATTCTCTGCTCACTATCAAATCCACAATGTCCGCATACCATGGTACTTGAGAGATATTTAACGCCATGAATTGTTCATCCAGAAACTCTTCCAAGGTTCGCTCACCCTCATTCATATGTGAGAAGTCTTCCAACCTATATAAGTGATTAGCTATTTGATTTCTCAGTACATTTTCTATCTTTGATCTCAAGGTCAAATTCTAGGAGAAGTAATATCCATCAAATCAACCTTGGTTTAGCATCCTTCTTGTTTAATAGATACCTAACTGTTGTTGGGTAAGCAAAAACAATCACTTTAGTACCTACCTAATACGATCTGAACCTGTCTAAGGAGAACAGTGTAGCTAGCATCTTCTTGTCAGTCACTATGTAATTCGCATGTGTTGAGTCAAGGGTCTTGCTTGCACAATACATCGAGTGGAACACTTTATTTTTTCTTTATCCTATGACTACACCGACTGCTACATCGTTTGCATGACATATAAGTTCAAATGGTGATTCCCAATCAGTAGCAATTAAGATGGGAGACTCAATTAAGTTCCTCTTCAACATCTCAAAACTTCTCCAACACATTGAATCAAAGTCAAACTTTACCTCCTTCTCCAAAAGAATGCACAAAAGGCTTGCAATCTTGGAAAATACTTGATGAATCGCCAGTAAAAACCTACATGACCAAGAAAACCAAACACACCTTTTATAAAAATGGAAGGAGGATGTCACGACCCAAAACGAGTCGTGAGTGGTACCCACACTTAACCTCTTAAGTGGGCGAACAAACCAATTTAACCTAACTTACAAAATACAAGTATTACAGAGATACACAAATGTTACTAAATATCATTTCCCAAAACCTAAAATTCATCACATCAAGGACATCTAATCTCCAATACTAAGTCTAAGAATATCAAATACCCAAAAATAAAAGAATAATTATGTGTCCGAAAGTATAGGACATCATGTCATGACCGGAAAAAAAAACACAACACGAGCTTGAATGGATAGCTCACCCTGGAACATGATATGCGGGAGGCTGGCTAGAGCTGAGGAAAATCAGAAGTCATAGGTACGATCGCTGCATTTCATAAAAGGAAAACAAAGAAGAAAACAAGTAGGGCTCAGCACGGGGCAACATGTACTGAGTAAGTATCATCGGTCGACCCAAAATAGTAACTTATAAACAAAGAATAATAGTATGAACTCAACTATAGCACTTAACATGTGATAAGTAACAAACAACATGAACAAGTGTCAATAACAATAAAGTAAGTACGTATTAAGTCAACGGTATCAAGATCACACATGAGGACTCATGCTTCCAAACAAAACCATTTTGGGAGTTTAGTTCTTTGAGATTGATTATCTTCCATTAATTCAACATGTTTTTCCTTTTATATTATCGTGTTGAAACGTGGCACTCCGATCCAAGAATACAGTGTCTGAACGTGACACTCTGATCCAATAATACCATTAATTTATCATTTAATATCACCATTATTTTATTCGTTAATAATATTTCATCGAGCCTTTCTTTATTTAAGGCATTACTTCAATAGAGATGGTTTAAGATTATACATTCCACTATCTTGGGATTTCAGACCAATTACAAAACACACGACCAAGCCACACAATCACACAATAAAGTACATAGAAAACTTCACAATATCATTCAGTGCATATCAATCACTATTAAGAGTTAACTATCAAATAGCATAAACCATAACCTACCTCCATTGAAGAACCGAAGTCAAGCAAACTACTTCTCCAATACTTTTTCTTTCCTTAATGCCTCCGAACCTTTCCAATCTATGCAATATGCATAATTTATAAGTTAACGCTTCTATAGGAACATACATTACTCTATTAAGTATAGTCTAAAGCCAATAGTCATCAAACACAAATATATATTCAAGTTTCTTATCTTGAGTTCAATTAATATGTCAAGCCTTTTATTTCCTATATTTAAGCCTAAGGTTAAGTCATTAATTTTCTGAATAACATAACTTTAATGGAATTCAAATAATTTATTACACTCAATATTTAAATACCTATCTTAATATATCAAGATTTGGATCATAATAAAATAATTATACGAAGAAGAACAAAAGTAATTAAAACCTAAATAACTTGTCACGAAGTGTACTAATTTAAATTGCAGAGATGATGATATATTATGCACATTATTCTTATTGTATTACCATACGGTAAGTATTGTCAGTATTACCTATTAATAGACATGAAAAACTTTGGCACCTAAATAAAATAATAATAATACAGTCGCAGAAGCAAGTGCAAATTGAATTTGCACTTCTGATTCCTATTCCCTCACTTTGAAATACAATATAATTAATAATAATAATAAATTAATGATATTATGACATATATGCATATAAAATAATGCAGTGATTGAGGCAATCAATGCTTATATGCTAACGTCGTTCTTCTTTTCGATTTGTTTTTCTTCTCCCGTTGTGCGCCTCTCTTTTAATTTTCTTCTTTTCTACAAATTGTGTACTACCCTAATTATTAAAATACTAATTATGAAAATAGTAAAAATGGTCCACCATAAATTCTAATGTTATTTTTCTTAATAATCAAGTAAATAAATTATTAAAAGTTCCCTATTAATTTTATCATTGTAGTTATGAATAGTTAAAAATTTCTATTTAGAATCTATCAAAAAGTATTTTATCAAATAAAAGCTCTAGTACTTTACACAATCATAAGGATCATTACAATAGATACCAATTTACCCATCGTTCTTCCTCGAACGATCAAAGGAAGGTGATGATAAGATAGGAGATTTGTCTCAACAATTCATTCAAAATATTAGTACCCAAGGTCTTATATCAAAATTATCAAACCCACCAATTGAAGATTTGCAGCTCTTCACATATAATGCCTCAAATGGGTCTATCTCACTACTCTAGTGATAATTGTTGTTGTATATATACTCAACTAACAACAAAACTATTTCAAACAATGGACTCTTCAACTGATCAGTTCTCCAACTAGACCTTGACACAACAACCATGACAAATATTATCTTACATAACCATGATAAAATCCTATATCAATAGGGGTTACAATTAGAAGTGGACTTTAACCAACCACCACACATTCATAATGCACAAATCAAGATTTCCTTTTCACAATACAATCTCATCACAAGCCTAAGTGATTAAATTATTATCTCTAAACATCAATTACTCATTAAGGGAGGATCAACAAATCTAACCCAAAGAACAAAAGGATCAAGTAACCAACCATCGAGTGATACACCCAGGCATACATGACCTCTAACAACATTGTCAAAATGCTAGATTAGTAGCTATTATATAACCAAACCTAAAGAATGACAAAACTACGATGTCCCTCACATTCCAGCACACATACCATAACATAATATCGATGATGAGATAAATTTTAAGTCTATCGAAAACTACAAATTTTCATGGTAGCTCCCCTATAAGTTCTTATAAGCAAAGTGGTACATGTAGAACCACTCAAATACTTCAACTACACCAAGACAACACTAAATATGTCATATCGAAAATAACTAAGGTGGAATAACTATAAATACTCCTTCCATAGTGTCCATATCAAACATTTTCATTCAACTAACTCTGTCTCTTTGATTTTCTAGATACCCATTATCACCAATTTAGTCCCTTTTATAATTGTGCACGCACTTGATTTATCGAACCACATATCGACTAAAGTCAACACTTTAGTACTCACAAAACATCATAACCACATCAATCATCCTTACCCATCATCAGTATCAAAGAATTCTTATAAAATACATGTTCAAACTATGTCTAACTCCCTTTCTATTTAAGCATTTCATGAAAAATATGTGGCTCAAAAAGGTAATAGTACCAATTTCAATTTTGATAGTACCTTTCATCGAGATAAAACTATTAAATCACACTCAAAGTCAACTCCACACCACATCCACATATCATACTTTAGATACCATTTTAAGTCATCGCACACCTCTTGCCAACACATGGGGAAATTTTTGATCACTCAAAATATTGTGTATACTATAAGCTCATATACTCTATTCACCATCAAATATCTATATATTACATCATAACTTTCTATGAGTCCCATCAATAGAGTAATATTAATTCAACTCTAAACTTTTAATAACCACGTAGAATTATATCTCACCTTGTGCATCATTTTTAACTCATCTATCTCAATTAAAAAATCTAACCCCACGTAAAATTCTAAATTTTTCATACCTCACTGTTTGTCACCCAAATCAAAATTCAATCTTCATAAAAGTCGATGACAAATTCCTAGTAATTCTCTACTAAACTAGTTCACACCTCACAGTCATATCAAAACTGATAGAATATAAAAACAAAAATATAATTAGTACAACCTTAAATTTCACCCCAAGGGTTTATACGAGAGGTCTTATTCCTTTTACTTTTCTCTAATCTTCTCATGGGGCCTAATTTTAAATATCTTGGCCCTTCAATATATCAGATTTTTTTTCTGTATAACTCGCTTAACGATCTTATTCTTTTACCAACAAACCATGACGTTTTACTTCACACTCTAAATCAGCACTCCGAGGAAAACTCTTCCTTATCTCCTTTAACAATCAAAGTAACAAACTTTACAACTCAAAACACACACAGATTCTTCCAATTACCCAATAGACCACACGATTAATCATTTATTACCTTAATAATTCCTATCTTGACTAATACTACCATGAATGTTGACTTAAAATAAGGAACTTGAACTGTGATTTCAACCATATAACCAAATTCCCTTATCTATCAACATTAGCTCATACCTTGAAGATCTTTAGGAATTCATGTATCTTAACTTACCATTGATCGCCTCTTCATAGATTTTACCATATCATTTGCTAAAACTTAATAGTACTCATTACTAAACACAAAATCACAAAAGAACTTATCGTCACATTCGAGTTGAATGTATGTACACTCTTTTCTCAAGTCTTTTCCAATCATTTTTAACCAATATGATTGAACATGTGACACTATTATAATAACCAGTAAAAAACAGGTGGAATCACGCGTCACTAAATTCAATTTTCAACTCCTTTGAAGATACCCCTTTACCCCTTACAATTTGAGAAAAAAAAATATTTTTGCTCTCTCTTCTCTCTAAAGGTTACCCTACATTCCATTTTTATTAATTTTCATTATGACTCTAGCTTCTTTAAATTCAATTTGAGTGGTGCCCTAATATCTCCTAGAATTTGTCATACAACAACATTACTCACTAAATAGTAGAAATCTCAACCTTAGATACTCTCAAGTTTTTATATCCATACAAAATTTATTTGACCAACAATTTGTATTCTATAATTTGCATCTCCGTCACCATCCATCACTTACTCTTATTACCATCATGCTTTGTAAGCCCTTTTCATCACCACAAAGGCAATTTTTTTTCCTCGACATGACACCTTAAACTCAGATATAGTAATCAAAATGTACTAAAAAATTATATATTCACTTTCTTACTAAAATCTTCAATTTAATCCACCCAAAGTATACTCACTAGGACTTTCTTCCCGTATAAGTTTGTCAATGTAGTATCAACGTATCCCTTGAAACTTAAGTTAAGATCGCCGCTCCTCATTCAGAACCCTCAAGATGCATTTCACAACCTAAATGTATCAATATTGTACCAAAAATTCACCATTACAAATTTCCTTAAATATAATGTTTAATCCAAGTGCCCATAGTAATAAACTAGTTGGTTTCTCAAATGTGAATGCAACACTAAATCTTATTATCTGACTATGTCATACAAATGGTAACTCCTTAAGTAGTTAGTATTCTCACCTGATAATCGCCATACCCGTTTTCATATACCTATAGTACCACACCATGAAAGTCCATTAAATCCACCACTAGAATACATCATACCCTCACTAAAAAATTACTCAAATAAATTTTTGCCCATTAAGTGACTACAATACGCCATCAAATCTTTTTGGTCTCTCATCCAAAGCGATATTCATTCTTTTGTAGCTTAGGTCGACAAAAAAATATCACACTCTTTAACTTTAAACAAGTAAACATCGATAGCATTAGTATTATTGTAGTAGTCAATCATGACCTTTTTTTTATATATACAAACAACCTATGAATTCATAAAAGATATTATGCCTCAATTACCTCAACATAATTTCATCATTCGCTATACAACCTATATATGTTAGGAAAACACTACTAACTGAATTTTCTAACCTAATGATGAACTTTTTTCTAGTTTTTCCTTAGGAAACTTCTTTCTTGTTGTCAGATATCTACATAGAGTACAAAATATTTACATTATGGGCTGCAACAGATATCTTCCGTTTCTCTATATTCAGGAAAACCATCTCTCTTGCCATCACTCGAAGTTTGGGGTATATAATTGGATGAAGAAGCGAGAAAATTTTAAATTAAGTCATAAGTAGTACATTTACTAATTGACACTCAATACGTGACGATCACCACATTTTGCGTACCTCCAAAACTAGTAAGTCAATACTCGACACTAAGCCTTTTCACGATATTCATTTTATGGAACATCTCAAACCAATCAACAATGAAAGCTTAAGCATCTTCATAATCAATACTAATGAATAATTCAACTTTATCAACTTAACAAAAAAAAATCATGTTGATCACTAGTCATAACAGGACCTGTAGTTAATTGAGGAAATATATCTATTTCTAAGGACACATTTTTTTTAGTGTTGTTGATTAAATTTATAACACTCTAGTACTAACCATATGTGAAATAGAGTGAAGAAGTTCAGATACCAATTTGTATCACCTAGATACCAATTTGATTCAACTAGTTGCACGAAAGAAAGAAAGAAATGAGTTTTCCTAAAGTCTTATAGACTCTTAAAGAAAGTTAAAGGCGTGCCCAAACAATTTTTCAAGACTCTACAAGACTTGTCCTTGTGTGATGAGATCCCTGAACCTAACGCTCTGATACCAAGTTTTTCACGACCCAAAATGAGTCGTGAGTGACACCCACACTTAACCTCTTAAGTGGGCGAACCAACCAATTTAACCTAACTTACAAAATACAAGCATAACACGGAAACTCTAATGTTACTAAATATTATTTCCAAAAACCTAAAAGTCATCACATCAAGGACTTCTAATCTCCAATACTAAGTCTAAGAATATCAAATACACAAAAATAAAAGAATAAACTGGTATGTGTCCGAAAGTATAGGACATCATGTCATGACCGAAAAAAAACCCAACACGAGCTTGAATAGATAGCTCACCCTGGAACTTGATATGCGGGAGGCTGGCTAGAGCTGAGGGAAATTAAAAGTCATAGGTACACTCGTTGCATTTCATAAAAGGAAAACAAAGAAGAAAACAACTAGGGCTCAGTACAAGGCAACATGTACTGAGTAAGTATCATCGTTCAACCCAAAATAGTAACTAATATACAATGAATAATAGTATGAACTCAACTATAGCACTTAACATGTGATAAGCAACAAACAACATGAACAAGTGTCAATAATAATAAAGTAAGTACGTATTAAGTCAACGGTATCAAGATCACACATGACGACTCATGCCTCCAAACAAAACCATTTTGGGAGTTTAGTTCTTTGAGATTGATTATCTTCCATTAATACAACATGTTTTTCCTTGAATATTATCGTGTTGGAGCTTGACACTCCGATCCAAGAATACCGTGTCGGAACGTGACACTCCGATCCAAAAATACTATGTCGGAACGTGACACTCCGATCCAAGAATACCGTGTCGAAACGTGATACTCCGATCCAATAATACCATTAATTTATCATTTAATCTCACCACTTTTTCATTCCTTAATAATATTTCATCGAGCCTTTCTTTATTCAAGGCAATACTTCGATAGAGATGGTTTAAGATTATACATTCCACGGTCTCGGGATTTCCAATTACAAAACACACGACCAAGCCACACAATCACACAATCAAGTACATAGAGAACTTCACAATATAATTCAATGCATATCAATCACTATTAAGAGATTACTATCAAATAGAATAAACCATAACCTACCTCCATCGAAGAACCGAAGTCAAGCAAGCTACTTCTCCAATACTTTTTCTTTCCTCAATGCCTCTGAACCTTTCCAATCTATGCAATATGCGTAATTTATAGTTAACACTTCTATAGGCACTAACATTACTCTATTAAGTATAGTCTAAACCCAATAGTAATCAAAGACAAATCTATATTCAAGTTTCTTATCTTGAGTTCAATTAATATGTCAAGCCTCCTATTTCCTATATTTAAGCTTAAGGTTAAGTAATTAATTTTTGAATAACATAACTTTGATGGTATGCAAATAATATACTACACTCAATATTTAATTACCTATCTTAATATATCAAGATTTGAATCATAATAAAATAACTATACGAAGAAGAACAACAGTAATTAAAACCTAAGTAACTTGTCACAAAGTGTACTAATTTAAATTGCAGAGATGATGATATATTATGTACATTATTCTTATTGTATTACCATACGGTAATCATTGTCAATATTACCTATTAATAAACATGAAAAACTTTGGCACCTAAATATAATAATAATAATAATAATAACAATAATAATAATAATAATAATACGGCCGCAAAAGCAAGTGCAAATTGAATTTGCACTTCAGATTCCTATTCCCTCACATTGAAATACATTTTAATTAATAATAATAATAAATTAATGATAATATGACATATATGCATATGAACAAATGCACTGATTGAGGCAATCAATGCTTACGTGCTAAGGTCGTTCTTCATTTCGATTTGTTTTTCTTCTCCCGCTGTGGGCCTCTCTTTTAATTTTCTTATTTTCTACAATTTGTTTACTACCCTAATTATTAAAATATTAATTATAAAAATAGTAAAAGTGGTCCACCATAAATTCTAATGTTTTTTTCTTAACCATCAAGTAACTAAATTATTAAAAGTTCCCTATTAATTTTTATATTGTAGTTATGAATAGTTAAAAATATCTATTTAGAATCTATCAAAAAATATTTTATTAAATAAAAGCTCTAGTACTTTAAACGATCATATGGGTCGTTACAGAGGCAATCTCTCAATAACTTCTACCTTAGCCTTACCAACCTCCACGATAGATGGAGAAACCTTGTGTCCCAACAATATCTCCTCTCTTACAAAAAAATGACACTTTTCCCAGTCTAAAACTAGGTTAGTGTCTTCACATCTTACAAGTAGTTTATCAGGATTCCAAAGACATACCTTTAAATACTTCCCAAAGATTGAGAAATTATTCATGAACACCTCTTCAAAGTCTACAACCATATCATAAAAAATGGCTATCATACACCTTTTAAAAGTCGTCGGCGCATTGCAAAGTTCAAATCACATTGTTTGAAAGAATATGCGCCACAAGGAAAAGTGAACGTACTATTTCCCTAATCCTCGGGTGCAATAAATATCTGCTTGTAACCGGAATATCCATCCATGAAACAATAGTACTCCTTCCATGTTTGTCGATCAAGCATATGATCAATAAAGTGAACGGGGTGGTGATCTTTTCAGGTAGCATCATTTAATTTTTGGTAATCCGTACAAAATCTCCATTCGGTCGCTATTCTAGTAGAAAGCAACTCATCTTTTAATTCCTGACCACCGTTATACCTGCCTTCTTAGGAACACATTTTGCCAGACTTACCCACTTACTATCAGATATTGGGTACAAAATTCTAGCATCCAACCACTTTATTACCTCTTTTCTCACTACTTCTTTCACCAAAGGATGTAGTCGACATTCATGTTGTGCACTAGGTTTATGATCCTCTTCTATGTAGATTATGTGCATAAATAACTCTGGACTAATCAATGAATGTCAGCCATATGCCATTCAATTGCCTTCTTTCTCCATTTTAGGATCCTCAATGTCACTTCAACCTTTATTTCAAACAACTCGGCAAAAAGTATAACACGCAAAGCTTTATTAGTACCCAAAAATGCATACCTGAGGTGAGTAAGAAGTGTTTTCAGTTCCAGCTTTGGGGTTTGCTCAATGGAGGGTTTGGCAGGTATCCATAACTGAAGCTCTAACAATTCTACTCTCTGCATGTCATCCTTCACAAGTGCCAGATTTAGACATGTGTCTATGTCTTGGGCCTCAATATCTTCACCTCTCTTATGAACTACTAACACTCTGTATAAGGGGTCTTCGGGCACAAGTAATTGTGACTCTCCTATGTGATCAACCACTGTAATAGCAGACAACTCTTCATGAATAGAAGGCAAATTAGAGCGCAGTAAACATCAAATACATCTACCTTATCATGTTCCCTCATGGTCAATTGGCAAGATGTTAAATCAATCAAGGCCCTACTCATGAACAAGAAAAGACATCCCAAAATGAATGGAACTTCAATATCGGGTTCAAAGTCTAAGGCCACAAAATCTACCGAAAAAAATCAATAACCCTACTTGCACTAATACATCTTTTAACACCCCATCTGGCCTAGAAATGGATTTATCAGCGAGTTGGTGAATTAAAGTGATTCATTTAGGAATCCCAACCCAAGCTTTAGATACAAATATAGGGGCATCAAATTCATACTTGCCCCAAATCACACGACCCCCAGGCATGAAAACTTTTCCCAATTGTACTCTGCACAGAAACTACCCAGATCTTTTATCTTTTTAGGCAGTCTGGTTTGGATCCTTAGGTTGCACTCCTCAGTATGTGCTACAATTTCATACTCCGTGAGCCTCCTCTTTCTAGCCACAATATCCTTCACATATTTAGCATACTTTGGGATACCTTGAAAGATGTCAACCAAAGGTATATTAATCCTTAGGTTGCACTCCTCATTAATTGCTACAATTTCATACTCCGTGAGCCTCCTCTTTCTAGACACCATATCCTTCACATATTTAGCATACTTTGGGATACCTTGCAATATGTCAACCAAAGGTATATTAATGTGAAATTATTTAAGAAGAGATAGAAAATTACCAAAGCATTCAACTTCATTCTGCTTTTTAAGTCATTGTTGGAATGAATCTAGTTATTTCTTTTGAGGAACGGGTACCTCAATATAGGATGTTTTTACTACCTTTTACACCTTATTTTATTTGTTACTTACCTCAGTACCGCTCTTCTTTAGAGCTAGTTCATCTTATAATAACCCACTCATAGTACTTACCGAATGCAATTGCTTTGGGTTTGGCCTAGTATCACTGGGCAGCCCACCTTTAAAATGCAAGTTCAAAGAATTATCCACTTGTGCATATTTTTTTTCTCTAAACTCATCTGGGACATCTAGATGTTTCTAATGTTTTTATCCGGCTTATCTATTCTACCATTTAATTTTTCCCAAATTTATTCATGATCTATGGGAGTAGCTATTCATTGGTTACCCCCCCCCCCCGCTCCACTGGTGCACTAGGACTTGACCCTTGGTTAGGATTGTAGTACTGATTCCCAGCCCATTGAGAACATTATTGGTAGTGGAACCCCTTGCGCCTAATTTTGATTTTGGTTACCACCCCATGATAAGTTAGGATGGTTCCTACTAACAGGGTGGTAACTATTGCCATAATTTTATTGAGCTTCACCCTTTGCGCATTACCAACATAGTTCAGAGAATTCGGGTTTGCCTCACATTGGTCTGTTTAATGGGTTCCACTACCGCATACCTCATACAAATTGACTACCTATTGTACACACTTACTGATGCCTGTTTTAGAGGCATTTTGTTTAAATTGTAAAAACATGTTATGTTGCATTGCATCTAATCTGGCATTTATAGCAGTAGTTATGTCAACATCTAAGATCCCTGCATCCATTTGGGTTGGGGTTCTAGACATTTTCCCCTCATACCCTTGGCTCACTTTAGTAATATTATCGAGTAAGTCGAAGGTCACTTCATTAGTTATGGATATGGCTTGCCCGCCTTCTACACTATCAAGAAGAGCACGAGCATTATATTCTAAATCCTGAAAGAAAGTGTGAGAAACTACCTCATTAGTTTGCATGTGGTGTGGGCAAGCATTAAACATTTTTTTTTAAATGACCCTCCCATACTTGGTACATGTATTCCCCTGGATTTTGAACAAAGTTTATTATCTCACCCTCAACTTAGTGGTTTTGTTGGATGGGAAGAATCAACTCTGGAATTTCTTTGTTAGATCATCCCAAGTAGTGGTGGAGTTTGGTGGTTTAGAATCTGACTAACACATTGCAGCTCCTAGTAATGAGTATGAGAATAAAGTAACTCTTCCATAGTCCAATGAGACTCCAATTGGGATGCATGTATTGGTAATGCCTATGAAATTGCGAAGATGGACTTGAGGATCCTCATTTTCGAGACCAGTGAATTACCCATTAGAATGGAGGATTTGTACCATACTCTGTTTTAGCTCAAATCTACCCGCCGATGGAGGTTTCCTAATATTAAATGTGAAACTAGCGTTGTGTGGGACTGCCACTTCACATGCATTATTTGGGTTCCTTGGGTTATTCATATTTTCGAGTTATCCAAGATTTCTCGGTTATCCTCATAAATGTTTCCCGAAATACCTAACCCTAATTCTTCACGTCGTCCTGGTTAGCCATTTTCCAGCGCTAGTGTAAGACTCTTTCAGGTTCATTAAGGTTCGACAAGATCTCATTTCCGAGCACGACCTAAAGAACAAGTGCCAGCAACAAACAAGTTAAGATCATGTAATTAATACCTGAATATTCTAAATGTAGACTTAACAAGATTGAATATAAATCAATTTTTAAGTTTCCGACAGCGGCGCCAACAACATGTTTCTCCCCCAATACACATGCAAAGTGTATATGGTTGCCAAATAATGTAGATTATTTATGATACAAGTTATCTTTCCTAAGGGACTTATGATAAATTTATGTTTAGCACTTCGTTAAATATGACTAATTAAAAACTAAATAAATGTAACTACATGTGAACGACTTGGAGATGATGTTTCAAGAAAGTAAGAGACAATTCTAGGGCTGCAACATGTGAATTTCATGTAGCATATCATTGGCTTAGAATTTATTTTAGTGTCAAATTACTGGTTTATAGGGTTAATTATATGAGTCGGGCTACACACCTCTCATCGCCTACCACATTAGCTACCTAACTACATCATTGAGTGGGGATAAATACACTAACTGGCAAGCATTTATATTTCATCCTGTTTCATAACCAAGCAAGTTTTTCATCCGAGCGTCACTCCTGAACATAAATCACCTCAATCTAATGGGTAGATCAAGCTCTCTATATTCTCTGGTCTATCTAACCTTCCTCTCTTGAATTTAAGATTATACACAATGTTTATGTTATTGTGATCAAGCATAAAATAGTAAAAAAAGAATTTCAAATTAACTTATATCGTCATCGAAAAATAAATTCATACAAAAATAATAGTCAAATGTCGATTTGTAGCTACAACCCCAGAAATTGGGCGATTAGCCACTCATAGTATTGGAAAACCACAAAATACATTGTTCATGGAATTTCCAAAAACTAGAAGAGTTAGAAGATAAAAAAACTATTACAAACCTCAATTCTTGTTCTTGCACACCAATAAAAAAAGTCAAACACTAATAATGGAGCCCTAAGGGTCTATTTACAATATTTAGGGACAATGGAGTCGAAGTCTATGTAATATTTTGGATGTCCAAGAAGAGTCTTGAAGCCTAACATAGGTGACACAAAGTCTAAACACTGTTTAAATACCTATTCTAATGGATATAGGTCATTTAGGAAGTTTAGAAACCAAAACGTCCAAGACGTTCAGAAACTATTTCTAAGATGTACTAGCATTCCTAAGCCTATTTGACGAGCTATTGGAAGTCTGAAATCCATGAAATTAGTTGGAAGGGTGTATAATATGTGTTAGAGATTATTCGTGGTTGAAAATTCCAGGTACTACTCCCCAAGGACCAACCAAGGGCCCATGAAGAGGACCCTAGGACGTAGGAGGCAGCACTGCCTGGGTAGTGTGCAACCACGAGAGGCCATCAACGGTTAGTATGTGGATCGACAGGGAGTTGATGTCAACCATCGCCCCAAACTTATCCAAATTGATGGATCCCTCGCCTGCATACGTCTCTGACAAAAACAACGAGTGTGAAGGACGGAGGGGGGGGGGGACCAATTGTCGACTCACAGACGGCCTGTCGATCTGGGTTCAATCTATGAGGGGCCATTTTCTACACAATTTAAGTTAAGTCCTATTAAAATAATCAAAGGGTTAAGTGGTTAGTTAGGGGATTAAGTGAGCCTAATTAAGTTTATTAAACCCCAATATAAAGACCCCAACCCCAATTACGCTAAACACAACTCACAAAACAAATCATCTTCCTTCTATCTTCTTTCTCTCTCTATTTGGAAGACACCATTGAAGACTAGCTAGGGGTGGAATTTGGGGGATGAAAAGGGACGATTTAATCAACAAATTTTCATTTAACGTTGAGGTATGGGATCTAAATTACCTTTGAGACCTCTTTCCTCAAAGGGCTCCTTCAAATTATTTTCAAAAGTTGGGTTTTCATGTGAGTTCTTCTCAATCTCAAAATTTGGATTATAAATTGATTTATTTATATTTTATATTGGATAATATGAATATATTAACATGTATTATAACTTTATTTTAGTATATCTTGATGATTTGGTATAGTTTGTAGATGATGATCCTTAACCCTTAACCCTAGGTTGGATATTGACATGAATTAGGTTGAAATTGGTTTAATTGACTTAGTTGTTGGTTGAATTGCTATTAATTGATGTTGTTAGATTGATGATGAACAACTTAGAGTGAATTTTAGTCTTTCATGCGAGTTATCGACGTGATGATCTAGGTTAGAAAGTGAATTAACCTAAGTGTCTTATCTTAAGCTATGATCTAGTATTGAATTGTAATGTAGTGATTCTTTTAGCCTTGTTATCTCGTTGTTTATTGAATTGTGCTGTTGTACAACCAAATGGGATTGAATTGAGGGTTTGTGGTAAGATCTTGATGATGAACTATGAAGGAGACTTGGTGAGTATTATGATCTCTATCCTTTACTTCCAATTATGATTAATTGTGATTAAGCAATAATGTTGAATTGATATGTCTTGACTATGTTATGAGGTTGATTAGGGTGTATCTGTTATAAGGATAGTGATGACTATCAATATGCCTTATTATGATATGAAATGTTAATGTGCTAAACCTCACTTATATGAATTGTAATGCAAGGAGTTAGACTCATGCAATTATTATTGAGATATTGATGATGACGATTATACAAGGGTTAGACCCTATGACCTAAACTAAGCTATGATTGATAACTAAAGGCTTAACTACATTTCAATAAAGGGACTTAGCTTAGCACTGAGTGAACTTGAAAATGGGAGGTGATGACTTCCCATAGAGGAAGATTCACCCTACAGTTCTAAATGAGCTATTGACTCCCCAAAGAGGGACACTCATCCAATATATTCCCATGACAAGAGTCCGCAAGTGCCAAATGGTATGTTGAGGGATTATACCTATCTCATTGTTGTTGAACTATGTTGCCCCCATTGGAAGACTAGCTAGTGGATCCACCTAGAAAACTACGTTTATGTTTGGTTTTACTTTGGCCGGTAAACCACCTTTCATCGGTGTAAGGTTTTACAACACCGAATTCTACACTGCTCATGTGGTCTATGTCGGTTAACGAAAGATGTTCCCAAAAAGGTATAATATGAATTAAAGGATTGAACTCTAACTAGGATAACCTAAAGGGGGTCTAGATTACCCTAGGTAGGGGTATGTGACTCTACCTAAGCATTGCACTAGTTAGCCTTGAAGGGGGTCCTAGGAGGATGTTCTGATGTATGTAAATGCTTATAATGATATATGATATGTATATGATGAACTTGCACAATGTTGACACTATATGGTAATTAGGTAACTTATGAGTAAGTGTTGGTTTATATCATTAAAGTAAGATGAAATGTATATCTAAATGGCAAGGTATATGAAGTAAGGGGTTAGTCATGATTCTTGTCGATTAACTTGATTAAGGTTATGGGGCTTTGCTTGGTCATTGCACTTCTTGAGATGATAGGGATTCATGGGTAATTGTCTTGCTTTGCTATAATGAAAATGTAATCTTATTCATGATTATTGTTAGAATGACTTGGATGTAGAGTTACTTGAATATGAATCTACTTGTATAGAGGGAATGTTTGATTTGACTGGACTTGATGTTGTCATATTGTGATGAACATGCCTATAATTTAATAAATGTGAAATATTGATTGGTATGGTAGTGTTCAATATGCATGTAGGTGTTTTAAAAAAAATGCATACTTATTGAAATGTCCTTTTCTTAGCATATTTTATAAATATATGTGCATATGGTGTCATACTTGGTACAAGTGGTGTACTAACCCCATTTCTTCCTTTTTCCCCAACATTTTTAGGTTTCGGTCGTTGAAGGCTCATTCGAGATGACTTGAAAAAGACTAGGATATTCTCTACCATCCAAGTGGGTAGATCCTCAGTTTTCGAGGGCGATGTCAATATCTCGCTTATGGAGTTGCTTTGTTTTCTAAGACTTTTATGTTCATTCTATATTCATTTGAGTACGATTTGTATAAGCCTATATGTGGCTTCTTTACATTGATGTAGGGTTATTCCCAAATTGCTATGATCATTTAGATGGTATGAGATAAGACAATTGTTAAGACTATGTTTTATCTTATATGTATATGTTCAATAAAGTTAGAAGGCTATGTAACCTTCATATACGAAGGGTTTATGTATACTGAATATATATATTATGTGCATGTATAGGTCAATGTAAACCTCTAGGTAGAAGTAACTAACAAGTTTTAAAATTTTTGCTAAATTCGACATATGAATGTGATGATGTAAGCTACGAGGCTAGTCTTAGTCCTCAAAGAGGACGGCAATGCCGGTTACGTCTAGTGGGTAAACCCGGATGTGACAGTGTATTACAATTTGAAATACTTTTTTATTCAACATCCGCCAAGAGCTCCGCACAAAATTAGGGCATTACACCCCATTCGCGCCTGGCAGGCTAGCGTCTCGCGCTGCCAGTGCGCCCAAAATGGGTTTCAGTCAATGGCCTGGCGTATCACACCATTGCTGCACTAGTGATGTTGTGCCACCGCGCCAGCCTCTTCATCTGTAGCAACCTGTCGTCATCAACTCCTCTCTCTTCCTAGAATTACTCAATTCCCTTAGCAACTTGCAAAACCACTAATCATGTGTATTAGTATGCAACATTGCAGTCTTAATCTAAACTATTCTAGTTAGGTGAGTGAATGTTCTAAAATACGTGAAATATGGATAATTTGTAGCAATTGGGCATATAAATATGCCTAAGATCACGTTTGACACAAAAGAAGAGCATGCTTATAAAATTGGGTAAACCTCAAGGAGTACTCATTAAAACTCATATTACCTTGCCTAAGGTTGATAAACTCCTCAACCTTACACTCCCTCTTCTCACATAGAAAGTATCTACCATGGAAAGCATCCTTAAACTCCTCCCATTCTATAGGATCCGCTCCCATCGACCCATTGTCCTTCCATTTAGTCAACCAAAATTGGGGAACATCTTTCAAATGATAGGAGGAAGGCTCTACTTTTCCTTTTGAAGTCATCCTCATAGCACTCACAACTTTATAAACCTTATCCTAGTATTCTTGGGGACCCCTCCAACCCTAGAACCTAGGAAAACCATAGGATTCATCTTCACTAATTCTCTCAACTTATAATCCATAGTTCCCTCATTAGAATTTACCCTAGGACCCACATCTCAAGTCGCTTCAGCCATCACGGCTTGGGCCAAGGTCAAGAAAGCAAACCTAATCTCTTCATTAGTCATATTTGAAACCTCTCCCTTATCAACATTTTCTCCTCTTACTCTCCTTGAAGGTCTCCCTTTTTTATTAATCATATATTATTATAAGTGTGAAGCTCCAAAATGCAAAGTTGAATTACCATTGTATCCCTATAATAGTTAATTATTTTTAAATATTAGTTCATATGATATTATTAAATTATACTTACTGAAATTAATAACATAATAAAAATCAAATTCAGCTTTGAAAGTGCAAATTTATCGTCCTTCATTATTGATAAGCTGAATGCACTAAAAACTATTTAAATATCCTCGGAAGGTGGAAGAGTGAAAGCATTCATAATAAATTTCTAGACAATAATTTTACTAGATAAAAAAGTATACATGCATTGGAATTAATAATTTAAAAAATAAAGCAATAATGATTTAGCCTTTTAAGTTACCTACTTTTATTATGCTCTTTAAACCATTGTTATTATTTAAAAAAAAACTCATATTAAGGTGTTAACCAGTTAGTCTAAAGATATCAAAATGTCACTTCTTGGATCACTTAATTTGTAACGTTTTTATCTTCTATTAGCAGATTCTCCATTTTCCTATATTATATATTATACTTTCTCATGTAATCATGTTATCTTTATTATTTTTTTATATGAGTTTGTTATGCTTAATGTTTTATTTATCTTTATTTGAACTCATCTAAATTGTTGAATATTTCAACTACTAATAAATTTTTTAATTTTGACTTTTTTAAATGAAGATACAATTAAGAAATGACGCTAATATTTCATAGTGATGATGCAGTAAGTGAAGCAACACAGATTGAACTATTTCAAGTGGTATCAATTTTCATGTAATAAATCATTGTTCCTCATATGCAATTAATTATTTTTGTGTAAGTTGATATGTTTTTAATAAAATTTTGGTTTGATTTTTAAACAAAAATTATTTTATAGAAGTTGAGACGGTACACTTAATTGGATTATCCAAAAAAAGAGTCTTTTAGACAAGGACAAGAAGAAAGACTTCTAGCTTTATCACTACATTCATGACAATCAATGGAATATCCTACAAGACAAAAAGTCGATGTGATTTTGTACAAGTGATTCCAACTCACTAACAAAAAAATTAAAGAAAGAAAAAAATGAACATGAAGAGAATAAAAATGAAGATGAAGAGATTCAATGGTGTCTTATAAGTTGATGAACCACTGTAACTTCATTACTTTTTAAATTTACGAGGAAATGAATTATTGATAAAATTTGTGAAATGTACATATATACCTTTGGGTCGGTAACAAATGTGATTGGAAGTAGTATTTTTTCATGCATAATAGCTAATTCTTGATATATATATTGTTTAAATTTATTATTTGCACTACAAATATTGTATACTAGTATCCTATAAATACAAGAGAAGGATTAGGAAGAAAACACTTAAAGAACTAAACTCTAAGGCATAAGTTCAAGAATATGAAAGAAGTGTAGCTTTCTAACGCCCTATAGCTTGTTACTCATAGATGTGTCCTGACTCACGCAGAAAAGTTGTTAATTATTATACTTATTATACTTTTACGTGGTTTTCAAATATATGAATTCTATTTCAAAAACATAAAGCTTATTTGTCAAAATAAAATTGTATTATTAACTTGTATATATAGTAATTGTTGAACATCAACGAATTAATTTCATTACATCCCATAGGAAATGCCTACAAATTATGCATCTAGTATAGCTAACAATTCTCAGTTAATGGCTATTGCTACTTAACAATAGCCAAAGAAAATGAGTAAAGTTTCGTAGGTATTTAGGCTTCACATTTTAAGAGTTGACTTGACGATCATTCAAAATTAAAACTAGATTATATTAATTTAATATTTTAAAATTAAAACTTTGACTTTCAAAAACTTTTGATTTCTCTGATTGATCAAGAAGACGCTTACTCGACACTTTCTTTGAACATTCGTCTGCAACTTGAATTTTCAACAGAAGTGGACAAGACAAACCTAGAAGGTGAAAGGGATACATACAGACAAAGATATAAAGTAGGCTAATAAAATCAATGAAAACTATGATAAGTGTGTATGGGGTCCTTATCTATAATAAGTTTATACTAAAATCAGAGTTCCACTTAAAAAAAAAAGTTAAAAGAAAATATATATATATATATATATATATATATATATATATATATATTATAAATTATGTTAAAAATGTAATATTAATTTTACAATATTAATTAAGAGTAATGCAAATAATATAAAATATTACGTTACAAAAGGGATAGATTACCTATTCGTTCCAAATTACATTTTTATTAAAGTGTGATGTAATGACTTTTATGTCATTAAGATTTCACATACGTTTCTTAAGAATTCACTTCTTTTCTTTGAAACTGCTATTGCAACTCCTGTATAAAGATGTATTTTGAATGAGCATAAAACACAACTACCAACATAAACAAAAGAAGAGTAACGTTTTCCTCCTTCTTTTTATCCTTTGAATATTTTTGGGCAATTGATTTTGAACAACCTCCAAACTCTCACTCACGAGTGCACGTGTTTGAGAGTAATTGTGGAACCTTGGGGAGCGACCGGCTGTAACAATTTGCATCATAGTCGAGCCAAAATCGCTTTCAAGGAAGTGGCTTGCCACTACAAAGTGTTTGTGATAAGTTATTTATTACATTATAATTCCAATCTAATATCAATATTGTAGTATTTTTTTTCCACCAATTTCAGAGCGATTTCCTAACATACAATATTGATAAATGACTATTTCTGTGAACAAAACTTTGTGTGATTTGTCAAAACTTGAGACTTTTGATTTGAAATAATTTTAAAAGATGGTCACAAAAACTTTTAATTATCTTTGAACAATTATAAGTTTATTATGTTTTATTTAAGGAACCTTTTATGAATGGTTCTATTACCGATTCTAGCAATATTATAACTATTGATGATGTTATTAAAAAGAAGTTTGAAAAGGATAACAGAACTGTGAGAGGGAATATTCTAAATCACATTACTAACCTTTTATTTGATTTTTTTGTTACCTATAATTCTGCAAAAGAAATATGACATAGTTTGGAAAAGAAATATGGTGCCGAAGATGCAGGAAAGAAAAAATATGTTGTTGGACAATGGATTAAGTACCAAATGGTTGATAATAAGCTAATAATGGAACAAGTTCATAAATATGAGAATGTTCTCAACGAGGACATGAAGATGTGTGAGTTATTGCAAGCTAATGTTCTATTTGTAAAACTTCCACCATCTTGGAGTGATTATAGAAATCAATATAACATAAGAAAAAGAATTTAACCCTCAGAGAACTTATTAGTCACATGAGGACTGAAGAGGCAAACTGTCTCAAAGATAAGATGGATTAACTTTCTCTTTACTCTTCTAAAACAAATCTTGTTGAATCTTCTTGTACTGTTGTGAAAGACAGGTTCAAAGGCAAACAAAAGAAAGTCTCTAAAAAGGAACTTATGAAGAAGAAAAATCAATTCCACAAGCTCGAGAATCAAATTCAAAAATTTAGGGCTCTTCTTTTTTTTGTGTGGAAAAGTTGGTCACAGAGCTGCTAGTTGTTATCAAAGAAAAGGGCAAGACTCAAGGAAGGAAAGACAAAGTGATGTCCAAGCCAATCTTGTTGTGGGTAATGAAGTGATCGATGTTGTAGTCGTTGAGGCAAATCTAGTGGCAAACAAAATTAACTTCGTGCTAGACACAGGCGTCTCAAGGAATTTATGTTCCAATAAAGACTTATTCCATGACTTGAGGAGTCTACTGATGGAGAGTGTGTATATATGCATGAAAAGCATACCAAGAAACCTTTCAAATCTATTATTAGTAGAAATACTGAATTACATGAATTAATACATATAGATTTAGAAGATTTCAAGAACACTATTAGCAAAGGTGAAAAAAAGTATTACATTACTTTTGTTGATGACTTTTTTAGATACACTAAGGTATATATTCTTAAGTCTAAAGATAAGGTTGAAAGCATGTTTTGAAATTCAAAGAATATGTGGGAATCAATTAGACAGGAAAATCAAGAGGTTTAGATCTGATAGGGGCTGAATATAGTACTAAAACTCTAGAAGATTTTTGTGAGAAAAATGATATTATACATGAGGTTAGTTCTCCCTATATTCCCCAATAAAATTGTGTAGCTGAACGGAAAAATAAAACCCTTAAAGAAATGATGAACTCTATGCTTTTAAGGTTTTGTTTATCGGACAACATGTGGAGAGAAGCAATCTTTTCTACATGTTATATTCTTAATAGAGTCCCGCATAAGAAGTGAGACAAGAACTCATATGAGTTGTGTAAAGGGTTTGCTCCTAACTTGAAATTTCTGAAAGTGTGGGGGTGTTTGGCTAAGGCAGGTCTGCCTAAACGAGTAAATGTTGGATCTAAGACTTCTGATATTTTCTTTATTGGTTATTCTCAAAATAGTGTTACATATAGATTTATGTCTGTAAGTGACCATTCTATTTGTGAATCTAGAGATGTAGAGTTTTTTTAGCATATTTTTCCTTTGAAACATAATGTGCTGTGTGATGTGCAAAATAATGCTTCTGCATCTATGTCAAACAATTCTCATGTCGTGCCTTCTTCTAATGTTATTTCTAATGATCATTAAAATTAACTCAGAAAGAGTAAAAGACGTAGAACTGAGACTAGTTTTGGTCCTTATTTTATCACTATTTTCTTGACAAAAAATTTAAATATTAATATTTTAAATGATGAATTAGTGTCTATCTATTCAATAGAAGATAACCCTAATACTTATAATGAAGCAATGAGATCAATAGATGTTATATTTTGGAAAAAAGGATATTATAAATGAATTAGACTCTATAGTTTCTAATCACACTTGGTAAATGTATGATTTACCTATAGGTTGAAAGCCCATAAGTAGCAAATGGAAATTTTGAAGAAACTTAAACCGGATGGGACAATTGAAAAATAGAGGGCTAGACTTGTGATTAGGGGTTTAAACCAAAAGAAAGGTGTTGATTACTTTGATTCTTATTCTCCCGTGACTAAGATAGTGACCTTTAGAACTCTTATTATTTTATCTGATATTCACGAATTAGTGGTACATCAAATGGATGTCAAAACAACATATCTAAATGGTGATTAAGAGGAAGAGGTCTATATGACTCAACTTGAGGGTTTTGTGGTTTCAGGACAAGAGGATAAAGTATGTAAACTGAGAAAGTCCTTGTAAGGATAAAAACAAGAACCTAAGCAATGGTATGAAAAATTTAATATCACATTAGTGGAGAATGACTTTGTTGTAAATTCATATGATACTTGTGTTTATTCTAAGGTGACAGGTTCAGATTGTGTCATTATATGTTTATATGTAGATGACATGTTAATTTCTGGTCCTAATGTGAGTGTTATTAATGAGACCAAGAACTTTTTGTCATCTAAATTTGAAATGAAAGACCTTGGTAAAGCACATGTGATTTTGGGAGTTAGAATCAAAAGAACTTCAAAGGGTTTCTCTTTGTGTCAGTCTCATTACATTGAAAAGATGTTTAAAAAGCTTGATTGTTTGGATGTAGTTCCAGTGAGAACTCCTTATGATCCTATCATACACTTGAAGAATAATAAAGAATCTAGTGTTTTTTAAAATGAATATGCTAAAATAATTGGGACTGTAATGTTTCTCATAAACTATACTCAGCATGATATAGTTTATGTTGTAAGTAGAGTGAGTAGATACGAGCATCATCCTAGTAGTGAACACTGGAATGCTCTTCATTGAATTCTAAGTATTTGAGAGGTACTATGAATTGGTGTTTTCATTTTAACAAGCTTCCTTCTATTTTAGAAGGTTTTTGTAATGCAAATTGGGTTATTGACAATGTTGAAGTTAACTCCACCAGTGGCTATGTGTTTACTTTGGTGGAGGTGCTATTTCGTGGAAGTCTTCCAAACACACTTGTATATCATGTTCTACTATGGAATATGAATTCATTGCTCTCGAGTTGGAAGCGCAAGAAGCTGAGTGGCTGAGAAATCTTTTTGCGGATATGCCATTGTGGGGAAAACAAGCTTCACCGATCTCTCTTCATTGTGACTCACATGCAACAATTGGAATTTCCAAAAAATAGTGTGTACAATGGAAAAAAATACATATTCGCATAATACATGGTGCAGTTTAACAGTTGTTGAAACTGGATATTAAAACCTTGCATATGTAAGGTTCCAAAGAAATTTGGTGGATCCAATGACCAAGGGCTTGACAAGGAAAATAATCCTTCAAACGTCGAGGGGGATGGGGTTGAAGCAAATTGATTGAGGTAATATGGTGGAACTGTTCGGCCTCAATATAGACAACATTTTATATCCCTATGGCGTGAGGCAATGCTTTGTAAGGTTGAGTTTGTTTTGCTCTTTATAATTAGATAGCCTTAAGGTGGGCCATTTGAGATAGACTTGATAGTATCACCTACGTTAGTGTAAAGGTGTGGTCCCTTTTATTGAAAGACGTGGGTCATCTTTATAGAGCACTCATAAGAGCCAAGGTTTGTGTGCATGACCATAAAAGCACTTTGTTTGTATCACGGAGGTTTCTTAATATTTAAGGATATAGTATATGTTATGGGGGTCTCAAATTATATACATTTAGTTCAAGAGTACTACACTTTGTGAATATTGAGTTGTTGCCCCATTTCATTATGTGTCAATTCAAATCAAAAGATATTGACACTTAAGTACATGTTCCTTTCCTTTGCCCAAAATTTGTTCTTACTCTTTATATTTCATTAGTGAGGGATTGTAATATTAATTTTACAATATTGATTAAGATTAATAGAAAGTACATAAAATATTATGTTACAAAGGGATATATGACCTATCCATTTCAAATTACTTTTTTAGTAAATTGTGATGTAATGATTTTTAATGTCATAAAGATTTCACATATATTTCTTAAGAATTCACTTCTTCTCTTCGAAATTCCAATTTTCAACTCCTATACAAAGATGTATTTTGAGTGAGCATAAAACACCACTACTAACATAAACAAAAAGAAGAGAAAAACATTTTCCTCCTTCTTATCCTAAGAATATTTTTTGGGGCGATTGTTTTGAGCAATCTCCAAAGTCTCAGCGACGAGTGCACGTGTTTGAGAGTAACTGTGAAACCTTGGGGAGCGACCGGCTACAACGACTTGCAACGTAGTCGAGCCGAAATCACTTTCAAGGCAGTGGCTTGCCACAATAGAATCTTTGTGATAAGTTAGTTATTAGTTTATAATTATAATCTAATATCAATATTGTAGTATTTTTCCAACAAAAAGTATTATAAATCATAATAATTAACAAAATAAAATATTTAAAAAGTTATACAAAAATTTGGACGATTCTCGAAATTCTAATTGTCTCTAAGTAGAGATTGAGAGAGTAACATGTATTGAGTCTGTAGTGGCACGAGTTCACACATCTGGTATTAATTAAAAATGTTGATGCACTTAAGCTTCTTGCAGTGTACCATCTTGTCCACAAATACATGCAAAAGGGGAAGCACGGTGCACATATCATCCAACGTTACTAAAGTTAGTGAAATGGATGCACCTTATAACGAACGTGATGTAGACAACTTACCCTGGTTCAAGAATTAGTGGCTTCTTCCATGTGGCCTATAGGTCTCATAGAGACAACATTACTGTGCTCCAAGACAACTTTAACTAGTTTAAATCGGGACCGGATAATTGTCTTGGAAATCGATACTTTGCTCTGACGGATATAAAAATTCATTTTGCTAGATAATGAACCCATGAGTACAATAAGTATGAATGTAAAGACTGATGATATTGCAGGTCGCCAAAACAGCAACGTAAGTCGGATTTGTGTAGCACGAACAACAGTTGGCAACCAAAATACTATCTTATTACCAAGAGAAAGAAAATGCAGTTCCACCAATTAGATTTTATTGTCTTTCTTACCAAAAAGATTTAGAATAAGGAATTTTCCCCATTACGGAAGGAAACATTCCGTTGATTGACATTACAAATTATGAAGGTGGCAGAACTGAGCAATACAAAAGACAGACAAAATTCTTATGAAAAACAAATGGCGGAGAGAAGATACTCACGTTAACTGTTTAACATTGCATGGGAAGAGCAATGCTCAGAAAATTTTCAAAGACACAAGCTATGACATTGGAATTGTATATTCGTCTAGGGGAAAGTGTGGGAATGCAAGATAAATTACCCTAAAAAGAAGTTGAACAAATGACATAAAATAGAGATGTCAAATATGAATCTTAACTCATATATCTGCATAATAAATATGTTTAATATAATGTCATTCTTTTGCAACAATGTAGAAAAATTGACTCGTCCGTTAACAGAAGCATTATAATAGAAATTACAGAAAAATATAGAAGTGAACTTCAATTTGTGTGTCCACATTTGAAGTGCAATACAGTATCAATGCTTTAATATAATCAATCAATGCCAAGATTAAGGAGCAATTTATGTTCTTGCAGATGTCTAAAAAAATTCAATCGATCAGTGCATCAAAGTTGTTTAAATAGAGATATCAATAACAACAGTAGATACAAGATTCATATCCTAAAACAATAAATAGGTAAAAATAAAAATTATCTTTTTGCATCATCTTTCTCTTTATGCCCTTGAAATAAAACAAATACTCTAATAAATTTAGATGAAAGTTCCAAGTTTATCAACTTCAAGTTTTACAATAATAATAAAATACCCAATATAATTCTACAAGAAATGTAGCAGTACTAAAATGTCAAAAGAAATTTAGAATGCACATTTTTATTCAGAAAGAACATTTATAAACTCGAAGAAGAATTTACTTTGGGTGAGAAACGGTCAACTACTTTGCTAGAATACAAAAATAATACAAAATTTTGTCATAATCAAATACTGCAAGACATTTATAAACTACTTGTTACTATTATGCATTTGATTTGAAAGTAAAATTAAGTTGTATTCAGAATGCTTTTTTCCCTACAAGTCATTAAAACTTTGACCGTATTTTGAAATTAAGATAAGTAAATTAGTGAATAAAAGATTAACTCCACAAGTGATAAGCTATTTTGCCATCCTTATACCATCACCAATTAGAAGACAACTAATTTTCTCCTACAAAATATTATGTCAAAAGCAGGTACCTGGCTTTTTTAACCTAACAATATATTAAGTTGTTAATACCATAGTGCTTATCAGTTTGTGTGGTCCGTTTTGTTATGTGTATTACTGGTTTAGTTTATTGGTTTGTGAACACCTTAAACTGATGACCAAACCAATATGATATTCGTTATTAGGAGCTTCAATTCTTGGTCATCACACAATCTAGCTAAGGAAATATTTTCCTCACCACTCCAAATAGTACACAAAATTTCATACCGTTAAAACATTAAAAGTGAGTTGATGAAAATAAATATGATCTTTAAAGCACCCAACTAAGAGTTCTCATGGCTAAACTATAAAATAAAGTGAATATTTAAGAGAAAAAAGAGCTACATATATATATGTCACGTTATCTTTATTTGTGTCATCGCAAAACAAGGAATGACACGGACCTGGACTATTTCGTTCTTCTTGTGTACCTCTCCTATCGAAGTGGAACATACTGCTATGCCTCAAAATCAAATTTTGTGACAAAGCGTCACTCCTGCCCACTTTTTAACTGCTCAATTGTTCGTGAAGGTTCATGTAACCAACAACTATTTGCACATATATAATTCAAGCATGAGACATCAATACAGAAAAATAATCATAGATGAACCTGAAGTTAATTAAAGACTTCGCCAGTAATTTCTGTGACCATGACTAATAAGAGAGAAAAGAATGATAACTGAATTTACTCAAGTGAAAATGCTTCAATCTAGAGATATAAAACATCATATGTCAAGAGAGAGAAATAATGTCTATTCTCATTATCATTTTTATTAAACGTATTAAAATTTTGATACTTCACACACAAATAGGTTGTACTTCTTACAACAACTTTAACAAACCTAATGTAATATAATCCCATTAATAGGGTCTGCGGAGAGTGACGCGTACACAACCTAATACTTAACTTGTGACGGTAGAGAGGCTATTTTTGATAGACCCTTGGCTCAAGTGATGTTGCATAACTTACTTCATCTTTCGTTAAAACATCATATATTGTGGGGTCAAGCTTCCACTGTTTGGTACCTTCGACAGTTTTTAACCCAATTATAACTTGGCTAATGCTTTTACCATATCCACATGTCGCACTCTCACCCTCTTATGGAGATAGTTATGACACCTACATGAAAAAAAACTAAGAATATGAGCATCAACTTCACAACATATTATAGATAACCATTTCATAATTATAGTGGATCAAAGACCAGCAAAAATGAAATGAAAAATGGATAGCCAATGGACTTGCCTCTCCTTGGCCTCAGTTTTCATAAAAATCTTTATTTTCCTTGATATGAAGGGCAATACCTCGCTGGAAATTTGCCATTAAGACCTCAGTTTTTATTAAGGATCCATTTGTGAAATTACACCAAGTATCTTCAACTTGTGATACTTTTACCCTGTTCTTATTTGTCCAATCTTGTAACATTATGTGGTTTAAAATTAACAATTTGAGTAAACTTTGTTATCATGAAATTTCAAAGTTGAGTTTCATTATAATTGAAGTTCTGAAGAAGAGTGAGAAATTCACATACCTGACTTTATCTTTTGTCATTAGATTCTTAGAGAGTAAAGAAGAGGAATTCAAAGAAGTTGAGAAAGAATAAGAAAAATAAAGAATGAAGGAGAAATTAGTAGAAGAAAAGAAGTGAAAAGACAAAAATACCCGCACCTTTTGCCTTAAATAAGTAAACCTAGAGACTTGTATAACTCAGTATGTAGCATAGCTTTTTTCCTGAGAAAATTAATAGTCATCACAATTGCAGATGCAGACATCAACAAATGATATCAAGTTAATTTTGGTATTAGAATACAACATCAGATACTTGATAGAACTATGATCATTCACAGCTCACAAAGTTTAGTGACAAAAGTTTCACTCAACAAAGGTCGTGCAAGAAGTCGGAGTGATAAAAACAAAGATACAAAATCGAGAGATGGTTAAATGTCTACTAACCCATTCGTACAACAAGTATGAACGTAAAGACTGATGATATTGAAGGTCGCCAAAACAGCAACGTAAGTCGGATTAGTGTAGCATGAACACCAGTTGACAACCAAAATACTATCTTAGTACCAAGAGAAAGAAAATGTGTTTTCAGCAATAGCATTTAATGACTTTCTCACCAAAAAGATTTAGAATAAGGGAATTTCCCCGTTATGGAAAGAAACATTCCGTTGATTGACATTACAAATTATGAAGGTGGCAGAACTGAGCGATACATAAGACAAACAAAATTCTTATGAAAAACAAATGAAATCAAATAGCAGAGAGAAGATACTCACCTAAACTGTTTAACATGCATGGGAAGAGCAAAGGTCAGAAAATTTTCAAAGACACAAGCTATGACATTGGAATTGTATATTCATCTAGGAGAAAGTGTGGGAATGCACGATAAATTACCCTAAATATTGAACAAATGACATAAAACAGGGATGTCAAACATGAATCTTAACTCATATTTCTGCATAATACAAATGTTTAAGATAATGTCATTCTTTTGCAACAATATAGAAAAATTGACTCGTCCGTTAACAGAAGCATTGTAATAGAAATTACAGAAAAATATAGAAGTGAACTTTAATTTGTGTGTCCATATTTGAAGTGCACTACAATATCAATGCTTTAATATAATCAATCAATGCCAAGATTAAGGAGCAATTTATGTTCTTGCAAATGTCTAAAATAATTCAATCGATCAGTTCATCAAAGTTGTTTAAATATAGATATCAGTAACACCAGTAGATACAGGAATCATATCCTAAACAATAAATAGGTAAAAATAAAAATTATCTTTTCGCATCATCTTTCTCTTTATGCCCTTGATATAAAACAAATAATCTAATAAATTGAGATGAAAGTTTCAAGTTTATCAACTTCAAGTTGTACAACAATAATAACATACCCAATATAATTCTACAAGGAATGTCACAGTACTATAATGTCAAAAGAAATTTAGAATGCACATTTTTATTAAGAAAGAACTTTTATAAACTCGAAGAAGAATCTACTTTGGGTGGGAAACGGTCAACTACTTTGCTAGAATACAAAAATAAATACAAAATTTTGTCATAATCAAATACTGCAAGACACTTATAAACTACTTGTTACTATTAGTCATTTGATTTGAAAGTAAAATAAAGTTGTTTTCAGAAAGCTTTTTTCCCTGCAAGTCATTAAAACTTTGACCGTATTTTGAAATTAATATAAGTAAATTACTGAATAAAAGATAACTCCACAAGTGCTAAACTATTTTACCATCCTTATACCATCACCAAATAAAAGACAACTAATTTTCTCCTACAGAATATTGTGTCCAAAGCAGGTACCTGGCTTCTTTAACCTAACACTATATTAAGTTGTTAATACCATAGTGCTTATCAGTATGTGCGGTCCGTTTTCTTTTATGTGTTACTAGTTTAGTTTATTGGTTTGTGAACACCTTAAACCGATAACCAAACCAATTGTTGGGTTATGGACCTTTTTCCCTTCCTATGTGGATAAATAAAAGTCCAATTTGGACCAACCCATTTTTGCCCATAGGCCCATTCTTATTAGGCAAATATAAGCCTATTTTAGGTCTTATTTTCATATACACAGAGAGTTTTTTCAGCAGCCAAAAAGAGAGTAAAAGAGCAATTTTTCGCAGTCAAAATTCAGCCCTAACAGCCAACTTCAAATTGCGATTCCCGCTTCGTTTCTTGTCCGATTTAGCTGATTTTTGGACAGCATATTATATTCATCTCAATCTTTGATTAGGAACTGACAGAGTTGGATTTGGTGGCCTGCAGCTTCAGTTTTGCTGTCGTGAACAGTAGCTGCGAAATTGGTGATTTTGCTTCTTTAATTCTCTAGATTTGGTGCAATCTTATTTTGTTGTTGCTCGTTGTTTGTCACTTGTTTTTGTGTCCAATTTTGGAGAACAATATTGTAACTCTTGGTGATTATAGTGGAGCTTTTGGTCCCGTGGTTTTTTACTCTTCACATCGAAGGGTTTTCCACGTAAATCTTGGTGTCTTGTGTGATTGGTTTATTATTGTCTTGTTATATTTGTTTGGTTGAATTACTTGCTGCATAACTATCATATTGCTTGTGGTTGTTTGTATTCTCTTGGTTCAAATCGAGAAGGGAAAGTATAGACTTGGGTATTCTTCCGCTGTTATCCTGTCAGACATTCTTTGTTAGTGCCTTGTCTTTCCCAACAAAGTGGTATCAGAGCATTGGTTATTGTTGATTGTCGTTTTGAATGATGGAGGCAAATATGAGTAAAATGGTGTGTTTAACTGGTAGTAACTATCATATTTGGAAAGGCAAGATGAAAGATCTTCTATTTGTCAAGAAGATGCATTTAACTGTGTTTGCTTCTAATAAGCCTCAGTCTTTGAATGATGAAGAATGGGAATTTGAGCATCTGCAGGTTTGTGGCTATATTAGACAATGGGTTGAAGATAATGTTAGAAATCATATTGTGAATGAGACACATGCCAAAAGTTTGTGGGACAAGCTTGAGACACTTTATGCTTCGAAGACTGGCAACAACAAGTTGTTCCTATTGAAACAATTAATGAATATCAGGTATAAAGAGGGCACTCCTATTTCTGATCATATTAATGATTTTCAGGGTGTTCTTGACCAGCTGTCCGGACTGGGTGTAAAGTTTGATGATGAGATACAGAGACTTTGGCTTCTTAATACTCTGCCAGACTCTTGGGAAACTCTTCGAGTTTCTTTGACTAATTCTGCTCCCAGTGGTGTTGTAACTATGGAATATACTAAGAGTGGTGTCTTAAATGAAGAAATGAGAAGAATATCTCAAGCCTCATCTTCTTCAGCTTCACACTCCGATGTTTTGGTTACTGAAGATAGGGGGAGAAACAAGTCCAGAGGTCAAAATGATAGAGGTAAAAGTAGAAGCAAGTCAAAGTCTAAATACAAGAATATTACATGTGACTATTGCCACAAGAATGGGCATATCATGAAATATTGTTACAAGCACAAGAGAGATATGAGACAACAAAAGAGAGAAGACGATAATAAAAATCGTGTTGATGTTGTTGCTAATGATGATCATCTTGTTTCTTGTGATGCAAATGCCATTAATGTTGTTCGTGATGAGTCTAGCTGGTTTGTGGATTCTGGTGCTACTTCTCATGTCACGCCAAAGAAGGAATTATTTTCTTCTTATACTCCAGGTAATTTTGGAACGTTGAAAATGGGCAATAATCATGAAGTTGAAGTTATTGGCATTGGGATAGTTTGTTTGGAAAGTAACAATGGTTCCAAACTAGTTCTCAATAAAGTCAAGCATGCTCCAGATGTTCGCTTGAATTTGATTTCTGTGGGATATCTTGATGATGAGGGTTATGTTAATACACTTGGTGTTGGCCAGTGGAAGCTTACTAGAGGTTTGATGGTTGTGGCCCGTGGTGACAAGTTGTCTAACTTGTATGTATTTCAGGGCTCCATCTCCAGAGACTCAGTAAATTTGGTGGAGAATGATACTTCATCAGAGTTATGGCATAGAAGGCTGAGTCATATGAGCGAGAAGGGGATTGATAGTTTGGCTAAGAAAAATTTGCTTTCTGGAGTGAAACAAGCAAAGTTGAAGAAATGTGTTCATTGTTTAGCCGGTAAACAGAAAAGAGTTTCTTTTCAGAGTCATCCGCCTTCAAGAAAGCTTGATTTGCCGGAGTTGGTACATTCTGATTTGTGTGGTCCTTTTAAGGTAAGATCTCATGGTGGTGCACTTTACTTTGTGACTTTTATTGATGATCATTCTCGCAAACTCTGGGTATTTCCTTTGAAGTCCAAGGATCAAGTACTTGATGTGTTCAAGGGTTTTCAGGCCTTGGTTGAAAGACAAACAGGGAAGACATTGAAATGCATCCGCTCAGATAATGGTGGTGAGTATATTGGTCCTTTTTGATAGATATTGCAGAGAGCAGGGTATTAGGCATCATAAAACTCCTCCAAAGACTCCTCAGTTAAATGGTTTAGCAGAGAGGATGAACAGAACTCTAGTTGAGAGGGTTAAATGTATGCTTTCAGATGCTAAGCTGTCAGATTCCTTTTGGGCAGAAGCACTTAATACTGCTGCTTATGTTATCAATTTATCTCCTGCTGTTGCTTTAGATGGTGATGTTCCTGACAGAGTTTGGACTGGTAAGAATGCTTCTTATGATCATCTTAGAGTCTTTGGGTGTAAATCCTTTGTACATGTTCCTAAGGATGAAAGGTAAAAGTTGGATGTTAAAACTAGGCAGTATATCTTCATTGGTTATGGTCAAGATGAATTTGGCTATCGTTTCTATGATCCTGTTGAGAAGAAACTTGTTAGAAGCCGTGATGTTGTGTTCTTTGAAGACCAAACAATTGAAGATTTTGACAAAGCTGACAAGGCTGATTTTCAGAGTAGTGAGAGCTTAGTTGATGTTGATCCAGTTCCTTTGACTATCGCAACGGAAGAAAATCTTCATAATGATGAAAATCAAGTTGATAATGAAGATGGTGATCATGTTCAGAATGACCGGCATGATATTGTTGATGCTCCAGTGCAAGATAATGTGGTTGTCCAACAACCAATTATAGATGCTCCAGAGAGTTCTCTCAGACGATCTAGTAGAGAGAGAATTCCTTCATCTCGTTATTCTCCCAATGAGTATGTACTCTTGATTGACGGGGGAGAACCTAAGAGTCTTGATAAGGCCATGGAAAGTGAAGAAAAAGAAAGGTGGTTTGATGCTATGGAAGATGAGATTAAATCCTTGCATGATAATCATACCTTTGATTTGGCTAAGTTACCTAAAGACAGAAAAGCTTTGAAAAACAGGTGGGTTTTTCAGGTGAAACATGAAGATGGTAATCCAGTTCCACGGTACAAAGCTAGATTAGTTGTCAAGGGATTTAATCAGAAAAAGGGAGTTGATTTTGATGAGATATTCTCTCCAGTTGTGAAGATGTCATCCATTCATGTGGTTCTAGGCTTGGCTGCAAGTCTAGATTTAGAGGTTGAGCAAATGGATGTTAAAACTGCTTTCCTCCATGGTGACTTAGATGAAGAAATTTATATGGAGCAACCGGAAGGTTTTGAAGTCAAGGGAAAAGAGAATTATGTTTGCAAATTGAAGAAGAGCTTGTATGGTTTGAAACAAGCTCCCAGGCAGTGGTACAGGAAGTTTGGTACTTTTATGAGTCAGCAGGGCTTCAAGAAGACTTCTTCAGACCATTGTGTTTTTGTGCAAAAGTTCTCTGATGGTGACTTTATTATTGTGTTGCTTTATGTTGATGACATGCTTGTTGTTGGTCATAATACTTGCAGGATTCAGAAGTTGAAGCAAGAGTTGAGTAAGCCTTTTGCTATGAAAGACTTAGGACCAGCAAGGCAGATTCTTGGCATGCAGATTGTCCGTGATAGAAAGGCCAAGAAATTGGTATTATCACAAGAGAAGTACATTCAGAAAGTACTTCGCAGATTCAGCATAGACAAAGCTAAGGTTGTCAGTACACCTTTAGCTATGCACTTCAAATTGAGCACGAAACAGTGTCCTTCTAGTGATGATGAGAAGGAAGATATGAAGAAAGTTACTTATGCTTCAGCTGTTGGTAGTTTGATGTATGCGATGGTTTGTACAAGACCGGATATTGCTCACGCTGTTGGAGTTGTTAGCCGTTTTCTTTGTAATCCGGGAAGAGAACATTGGAATGCTGTGAAGTGGGTTATGAGATATCTATGTGGCACTTCTAGTCTGAGTTTGAGTTTTGAAACAGGGAAGCCTATTCTTTGTGGCTATACTGATTCAGACATGGCTGGTGATGTTGATACTCGCAAGTCTACTTCAGGGTACTTGGTTACTTTTGCAGGGGGAGCTGTGTCTTGGCAATCTAGGTTGCAAAAATGTGTTGCTCTATCTACTACAGAAGCTGAGCTTATTGCTGTCGTTGAAGCTTGTAAAGAATTTTTTTGGATGAAGAGATTCTTGGGGGAACTTGGTTGTGCTTAAGAGAGGTATGTGCTTTATTGTGACAGTCAAAGTGCTATACATATTGGCAAGAATTCTACGTTCCATGGTCGGTCTAAACACATTGATGTGAGATACCAATTGATTCGAGATGTGTTGGATTCTAAGTTGCTTGAGCTTGAAAAGATTCATACAAATGACAATGGTTCCGATATGATGACTAAAGCTTTGCCAAGAGGGAAGTTTGAAGATTGTTGCATGGTCGCCGGGATGGCGGTCTCCTCCACATAGTCGTGAGGGGGAGAATTGTTGGGTTATGGACCTTTTTCCCTTCCTATGTGGATAAATAAAAGTCCAATTTGGACCAACCCATTTTTTCCCATAGGCCCATTCTTATTAGGCAAATATAAGCCTATTTTAGGTCTTATTTTCATATACACAGAGAGTTTTTTCAGCAGCCAAAAAGAGAGAAAAAGAGCAGTTTTTAGCAGTCAAAACTCAGCCCTAACAGCCAACTTCAAATTGCGATTCCTGCTTTGTTTCTTGTCCGATTGAGCTGATTTTTGGACAGCATATTATATTCATCTCAATATTTGATTAGGAACTGACAGAGTTGGATTTGGTGGCCTGCAGCTTCAGTTTTGCTGTCGTGAACAGTAGCTGCGAAATTGGTGATTTTGCTTCTTTAATTCTCTAGATTTGGTGCAATCTTATTTTGTTGTTGCTCGTTGTTTGGCACTTGTTTTTGTGGACAATTTTGGAGAACAATATTGTAACTCTTGGTGATTATAGTGGAGCTTTTGGTCCCGTGGTTTTTTACTCTTCACATCGAAGGGTTTTCCACGTAAATCTTGGTGTCTTGTGTGATTGGTTTATTATTGTCTTGTTATATTTGTTTGGTTGAATTACTTGCTGCATAACTATCATATTGCTTGTGGTTGTTTGTCTTCTCTTGGTTCAAATCGAGAAGGGAAAGTATAGACTTGGGTATTCTTCCGTTGTTATCCTGTCAGATATTCTTTGTTAGTGCCTTGTCTTTCCCAACAACAAGATATTTTTTATTAGGAGCTTGAATTCTTGGTCATCACACAATGTAGCTAAGGAATTATTTTCCTCGCCACTCCAAATAGTGTACAAAATTTGATACCCTTAAAACATTCAAAGTGAGTTGATGAAGATAAATATGATCTTTAAAGAACCCAACCAAGAGTTCTCATGGCTAAACCATAGAACAAAGTGACTATTTAAGCGAAAAAAGAGCTATATATACATGTCATGTTATCTTTATTTGTGTCATAGCAAAACAAGGAAAGACACGGACCTGGACTATTTCGTTCTTCTTGTGTACCTCTCCTATAGGAAGTGGAACATACTGCTATGCCTCAAAATCAAATTTTGTGACAAAGCGTCACTCCTGCACACACTTTTAACTGCTCCATTGTTCGTGAAGGTTCACGTAACCAACAGCTCTTTTAACATATATAATGGAAGTATGAGCATCAACACAGAAAAATAATCATAGATGAACCTGAAGTTAATTAAAGACTTAACGCAATTTCGCCAGTGATTTCTAAGACCATGACTAATAAGAAAGAAAAGAGTGTAATTGAATTTACTCAAGTGAAAATGCTTCAATCTAAAGATATAAAACATAAGATGTCGAGAGAGAGAAATATTTTCTATTCTAATTATCATGTTTATTAAACGTATTAAGATTTTCATACTTCACAAACAAATAGGTTGTAATTCTTACAACAACAACTTCAACAAACCTAATGTAATATAATCCCATAAATAGTGTCTGAGGAGAGTGATGTGTATGCACCCTTATACGTACCTTGTGACGGTAGAGAGGCTATTTTCGATAGCCCCTTGTCTCAAGTGATGTTGCATAACTTACTTCATCTTTAGTTAAGACATCATATATCGTGTGGTCAAGCTTCCACTATTTGGTACCTTCGACAGTTTTTAACCCAATTATAACATGGCTAATGCTTTTGCCATATCCACATGTCGCACTCTCACCCTCGTATGGAGATAGTTATGTCACCTACATGAAAAAAAATTAAGAAGATGAGCATCAACTCTACAACATATTATAGATAACCATTTCATAATTATTGTGGATCAAAGACCAGCAAAAATGAAATGAAAAATGGATAGACAAAGGACTTGCCTCTCCTTGGCCTCAATTTTCATAAAAATCTTTATTTTCCTTGATATGAAGGGCAATACCTCGCTGGAAATTTGCCATCAAGACCTCAGTTTTTATTAAGGCCCTATTTGTGAAATTACACGAGTATCTTCAAATTGTGATCCTTTTACCCTGTTCTGATATGTCCAATCTTGTAACATTATGTGGTTGAAAATTAACAATTTGAGTGAACTTTGTCATCATGAAATTTCAAAGTAATGATAAGTAAACAGTTGAGGTTCATTATTATTGAAGTTCTTATGAAGAGTGAGAAATTCACATATCTGACTTTATCTTTTGTCATTAGATTCTTAGAGAGTAAACAAGAGGAATTCAAAGAAGTTGAGAGAGAAGAAAAAAAAGAATGAAGGAGAAATTAGTAGAAGAAAACAAATGAAAAGACGAAAATACCCACACCTTTTGCCTTAATAACTAAACCTAAAGACTTGTATAACTGAGTATGTAGCATAGCTATCTTACTGAGCAAAATAATAGTTGCAGATGCAGACATGAATAAATGACATCAAGTTAATTTTGGTATTAAAATACAACATCTGATACTTGAAAGAACTATGATCATTCACAGCTCACATAGTTTAGCGATAAAAGATTCACTCAACAAAGGTCATGCAAGAAGTCAGAGTGATAAAAACAAAGATACAAAATCGAGACATTGTTAAATGTCTACTAACCCATGAGTACAATAAGTATTAACGTAAAGATTGATGATATTGCAGGTCGCAAAACAGCAACATAAGTCAGATTTGTGCAGCAGGAACAACAGTTGGTAAACAAAATACTATTTTTGTGTCAAGAGAAAGAAAATGCATTTTCAGCAATAGGCTTTTATTGGCTTTCTTACCAAAAATTTAGAATAAGAGATTTTCCCCGTTACGGAAGGAAACATTCACTTGATTGCTCAGATGATCGTGACCTTCGAACCCGGGTGCCAGTAGAACATCCACGTTGGATTCCGTTGCAGAAGATCACATTTTTTGTTGGAACTCTCTCCTTATCGAAAAGTATAGCTATCACAAAGAGGGAAATATTGATCAATCGATGTGCAAAGACAATCCTCGTGAAAGCTTTTCATCATACCCTACCGGGCTTGCTTAGCTCGGTTGTTCTTGTCTTTGCCAGCAGTTTTATGGAAATTAATTAAACCAATCCAAAGTATAAAACTTACCAGTTAATCCTAGAATGAAGAATTACAGTAATTAACACACCTTAACATTAATTTTAGCCATGAATTATAGAATTGAAAGAGACAAAAAAGAAATTTGGCAAACTTTGATAAATGGGGAAAAGAGAAACACAAAGAAGAAGATGAAGTCTAAGAACATTAAGGGGACGAGTAAGCATATCTAAAAATGGTGGTAGCCTGCTGATCATATGAAAATAGCATAGGATTGCGTCAATTTCTTTTTATTAGATAGAGTAATAAAAAGAAGAAGATAATTGATTCAGGAAAGAGGAAGAACGTTATGGAAGAATATGAAGAGGTACAAATGGTTTGCTAAAAAATTTGTATGGTATAATGATTGTATTACCCTTGAAAATTAAAATATTCAAGACCTTACCCTTGGTCGTCCTAATTTATCACACTTTATATAATAGTAAAGTAATAAAAAGAAGAAGATGATCGATTCAGGAAAGAGGGAGAACGTTCTTGAAGAATATGAAGAGGTATAAATGGTTTGCTAATAATTTTGTATGGTATAATGACTATATTACCCTTGAAAATGAAAATATTTAAGACCTTACCCTTGATCGTCCTAATTTATCACAGTTCTATATAATAGTAATTATATATATATATATATATATATATATATATATATATATATATATGTATATGTATATGTATATGTATACACACACACACACACATACATATGTGTGGTGTGTGTGTATATATATATATAGATACACACACATATACATACACACTAGTTTCACGGCACGTGCATTTAACGTGTGTATCATATCATATAGTATATAAGATGTTCAAAAATATAAGTAATATTACTAGATGAAAGTTTTTTAGTAAATAATTATAATTGAATGAACATTGGACAAGTACTTTTAAATGATTGATACAAACTGTCGTATAGTTGTAAAAATTGAGATCAAAATGTCATATATCATTGAAATATTTCAGAAAGACGCTAAAATTTTTAATCTGGGGCCGAAAGTGACATTTTGTTAGTAGTATTGTTTTTTACTTTACTCAATTTATAAGAAAAATTTACCAATAAACTTGATACAATATAAGATCAATTTTAAAAAGGTCACCAATAGTCTTCCTTCTTTGAGGTTATGACCATAAATGATGGAAACCATTTAAGTACAATTTTGTCTTAAATATCCATACTTGAAATTTAGTATTTGCATAACACTTATAGCGGCTATCATAAATATTTCAATATTTTATCTTTATTCGTATCTTATCTTTTTAAAATATTAGTATTCAATTAATATTTGAGTAAGGCTATCATAAAGATGTCAGTATACAAAAATTTACTTTTATAGTGAATGTCAACATTGTATAAGTAGAATGTTATAGAGATTAAAAAAAATATAATATGACATTCATTCTAAAGAAAATTAAATTGTAACAATATTTCATTTTCTTATATTTCAACCTTATCATTACAGAAATCTTCTCCTCTTGTTGTGCTGCATACATATCATATAGTTGTTAGCTAATAACAGTATCTAGAAACTTAGTGAAGTTGCATTGTATCATGATATAAAATATTAAGTTTTTTCAATTATTAAATTTTATTGATAAATAAATTTATTAGTATTATTTATAAAATCTTTAAATTGATTATTATCAATCACTATTTTCTTATCTATTTTTATGTAGCTAGCAAGAAGTGTACTTGTGACATAAAATTTTCTAGATTAAAATGAAGACAAAATAAAAGGACATTCATGCTTAAAAAATTTCATAATCAATATAAATATTTTTAAAAAATTAACAATTAATAGCTAGTGGAGAAGAAAGACAAGAATTTGTGTATGATTTATTTACTCTAGTACTCCATTTGATTGAATTTATTCCCACCAACACATTACTTTCTCCATTCATATTTACTTACATATTATTATGATTATATTATAATATTTTGAGTAAAAGTGAAAATCTATTTTTGAAATAGTGGACTTAATATCAGAACTAATAATTCAATGGACTATGTTGATACAACGTGTTTTACAAAAAAATAGGAAGAAAATACTTTGTTTGAGGGTAAAAGAATTAAAAATAGAAAAATAAAGAAGAAATATCTTACCCCAATCGTGTAACTTTTTCGTACGTATTTTTTTATTATTTTCTCTCCCACAACTTGATCTATTAATTTCTAAAGTAATCCACAGTATGTGTATTGCTACTATTCAATATTATGTGAACACCAATTATTGAATTCTCTCTCGAATGAAAATATAAAAGACAGTAATCAAAGAAACCAAAAAGAAAAAGAAATAAATTTCATGCGCATTATATATAAAAGTTTTTTGTGTGAAGCAAAACTCGTAACTAATTAGAATTTTTGGCTAAAATCATCCCTCAATTAGAACTCAAATCTAATATACATCCTTATATTATCTAAGTGAGCAAAAAACATCCTTATACTATCCAAACAATAACAAGAATCATCATTCAGTCTATTTTTGTTAAGAAACTAATTGAACAAATAAAAAATATTTTTAAAATTTGGTCATGTCTTAGCTACATCGAGAAGATCGATGTTACCCACAAAAAATAAGGATATGGATAAAAAATGAATATTTTTTTAGCATAATGAAGTACATTAACTTGCAACAATTCATAAGTTTTTAAATATTTATATATCAGGATCCAATGGTTTTAAATTTTGATGCAAAAAAAAAACTTATTTTAAAAATATTATGTGCAACTATTTAGAGATTCTCTTTAATAAAAAAAATTTATATAGTACGTATATACAATGTAGACAATGCAATTCAGATTTTATACAATACATAAAAATACTGTTTATTTAGTGAAATTATGTAGGCATTTTGTTGTGAAAATTAAATAGTAATTAATTTATTTGAAATTTTTTAAAATGGAGTTGTATTTAGACAGTTCTTTTACAAAAAAATTTTAAAATTTGAATATATTTTGTCTGAATATTTTAATCCTGAATTTCTAGAAATCAAAAAATCACCCAACTTGACTAGCTTAATCGTGTGTAAATATATTCATTTGACTTAAAACATTTTTTACTGATGACTTGAGTTCCTTAAAAAAAAAGACAGAAGGATGGATCTTGCAACCTTTTGAATAATGCAAGGATGTCTTTTGGATTAATTTTATAATAAAAGGATGTACTTGAGATTTAGGTCATAGTGGAGGGATGATTTTAACCAAATACTCAAACTAATTACACATTTCTCTTTTCTCTTATTTTCTTCTTTAATAGAAAATCAGTATCTAAATTTGAATGCTAAGAACATCTGCAAAATATATCAATGCATTGGGAATAAATAGTTTATGAAAATTTTAAATGATCTCAAATTGTCACAGAAAAGATCACAAAAAATTATAAGAAGTGAATGGTTGTGATTTATGACTGAAAAAGCATGAAGGTTTAAATTAAATTGTTGCAACTATTTGTTGTGCGGAATTTGATATAATACGAGAAAATATAAACGCGAAAAAAAAGACAACAGATTTACGTGGTTCACCAATAAATTGGCTACGTCCACGGGAAAAGGGGGAGCAGTTTTTTATGGAGAGGCAAGAACAGAATTACAGAATAGGGTTTGTCATAGCGTCTATATATAGTGCTAAACTACGCCCTAACAGGCTTGGGCCCAATATACAAAATTGACAGATAATTAAGGGCCCAATAAAACAACATTGTAACGGGTTTCATTCAAGGCATTCAACAACGGAATTTGATATAATACGAGAAAATATAAACGCGAAAAACAAGACAACAGATTTACGTGGTTCACCAATAAATTGGCTACGTCCACGGGAAGAGGGGGAGCAGTTTTATTATGGAGAGGCAACAACAGAATTACAGAATAGGGTTTGTCATAGCGTCTATATATAGTGCTAAACTACGCCCTAACAGGCTTGGGCCCAACATACAGAATTGACAGATAATTAAGGGCCCAATACAACAACATTGTAACGGGTTTCATTCAAGGCATTCAACAAATCTCCACCTTGACTTGAATTCTCCAAACAGATTCTTCAGACGCACTATGATAGTGCCAGGCCTCCCCCTCTTCCTCAGAATTGCCCCGCAGGGCAATTAACAGCTTCTGATGTTAAGCAAGTCCAAACAGTGTTGAAACTTGCTCTGTGGAACCGGCTTTGTGAACATATCAGCAGAATTATCAGCAGTTCCTATTTTCTTCACCTTGATTCTCTTCTCACTTCTCAGAAAATGATACCTCACGTCAATATGCTTGGTTCTCTCATGATGGACTTGATCCTTGGCTATTGCGCTCAAACTGTCACAATACACTGTAGCCTGATCATGATGCAGACCAAGATCACTAACCAGCCCTTTCAGCCAAATCCCTTCTTTTGCAGCCTCTGTCAAGGCTATGTACTCCGCTTCCGTAGTAGACAAAGTCACTGTAGGTTGCAAAGTTGCCTTCCAACTAACGACAGATCCTCCAAGGGTAAACACATAGCCGGTCATCGATCTTCTTGTGTCAACATCTCCAGCATAGTCAGAATCAGAATAGCCAGTAACCAAGCACTGAGTATCACCTCCATAAATGAGACCAACGTCAGATGTACCTCTAAGGTACCGAAAAATTCTCTTCACAGCCTGCCAATGTTCTCTCCCTGGTTGTCCCATGAATCTGCTCACTACACTGACTGCATGTGCTAAATCTGGCCTTGTACAGACCATAACATACATCAAACTTCCTATGGCACTGGCATAAGGGACTCGTGACATATACTCTTTCTCTTCTTCTGACTGTGGAGCGAACATGGCAGTGAGATGGATATTGACAGCACTGGGGGTATCAATGGGCTTAGATGAAGACATGCCAAACCTCGCCAAAACCTTCTGAATGTAGCTTCTCTGTGACAAGAAAATTTTCCTTCTCTCTCTGTCTCTAATGATCTCCATACCTAGAATCTTCCGAGCGGCTCCCAGATCCTTCATCTCAAACTCAGCACTAAGTAAACCCTTCAGCTTCTGAATGTCATACTTCTTCTTTGCAGCTATCAACATATCATCTACATAAAGCACCAGATAGATGAATGAATCATCCTTGAGCCTATTGTAGTAGACACAACAATCATATGAGCTCCGAGTATAGCCCAACTTCACCATATAGCTGTCAAACCTTTTGTACCACTGCCTTGGAGACTGCTTAAGTCCATATAGGGACTTCTTCAACTTGCAGACGTGATTTTCCTTCCCTGGAACTTGGAAACCATCCGGCTGAGTCATGTATATCTCTTCCTCCAACTCTCCATGTAGAAACGTTGTCTTCACATCAAGTTGTTCAAGCTCCATATTCTGATGTGTAACTATCGCTAGTAACACTCGGATGGAAGTATGTCTGACCACTGGTGAGAAGATCTCATTGGAGTACACTCCCTCTCTTTGGTTGAAACCTCTGGCAACAACCCTGGCTTTATACTTGACTCCTTCTGCTGGTGATATCCCTTCCTTCTTCTTGAAAACCCATTTGCAAGTAATAATCTTTCTCCCCGAAGGCTGTATGACTAGATCCCATGTCTGATTCTTGTGTAGGGACTCCATCTCATCTCCCATAGCAGCAAACCATTTTTCAGAATCAGGACTTAAAATGGCTTCTTTGTAAGTAGACGGCTCAGATGTATCTACCTCTTCAGCAACCTGCAGTGCATAACCCACCATGTCCTCAAAACCATACCTCGTAGGTGGCCGAACTCCAACCCTCCTTGGCCGATCTTGAGCTATACTCTGATGGATATCTGATGGCATAGATTCTGGAATATCAGTTTCTGTCTGTGGCTCTTGATCCTCCTCTTCAGGTTCTTTCAAATCGCTCTCGTTCTGAATGACTTGAAACTCCACCTGTTTATCAAGACTCCCAGTTTCTGACGTAGTTGTAGGCTTCACAATGGTTCTAAACAGAAAACTTTCATCAAAGACAACGTTCCTGCTCATAATAACCCTCTTTTCTACTGGAGACCAGATTCTGAAACCTTTCACTCCATCTCCGTAGCCCACAAATACTCCCTTTTTAGCTCTTGGTTCTAACTTACCTTCACTGACGTGATAATAAGCCGTACAACCAAAAGCTTTCAGATTTGAATAATCAGCAACTTTTCCTGACCACATCTCCATAGGTGTTTTGCACTGTATGCCTGTATGTGGTCCGCGGTTAATCAAGTAGCAAGCTGTACTAACCGCTTCTGCCCAGAATCTTCTATCTAGCCCAGCATTAGAGAGCATGCACCTTGCTCTCTCCAGAAGTGTTTGATTCATCCGCTCAGCTACACCGTTCTGCTGTGGTGTATTTCTGACTGTACGATGTCGAGCAATCCCTTCATCCTTACAGAATTGATCAAATTCAGACCAGCAGAATTCCAGCCCATTATCAGTTCGCAACCTCTTGATCTTCTTCCCTGTTTGATTTTCCATCAAAATTTTCCACTCCTTGAACTTCTGGAAAGCTTCACTTTTATGCTTCATCATGTACACCCAAGTCATTCTTGAGTAGTCATCAATAATGGACACAAAAAATCTGCAGCCTCCCAAAGACTCAACACGGCATGGACCCCAGCAATCAGAATGGATATAATTAAGTGTGCCTTTTGTTCTGTGAATGGCCTTTGGAAACTTGTTGCGGTGTAGTTTTCCAAAGACACAATGTTCACAAAACTCTACGCTCTTAACCTTATGACCAGCAAGAAGATCCTCCTTTGACAGAATTTGCATCCCTCTTTCACCCATATGACCAAGTCTCATGTGCCATAACTTAGTCATATCCTTCTGGTGAACTTCTGACGATGCAACATGGGCTGAACCTGTAACCGTGGCACCTTGTAGAAAATACAAAGTACCACGCATGACACCTTTCAGAATCAGATTTGAACCCTTCCAGACCCGCAAGACTCCATCTTTTCCCGACCAGCTGAATCCCTTGCTGTCCAAAAGACTGAGAGATATCAGATTTTTCGTCATCAATGGAACGTGCCCGACCTCGTTCAATGTGTAGAAGCTACCGTCATGTGTCCTTATCTTGATCGAGCCTGTCCCAACCACCTTGCAGACAGAACTATTGGCCATCGAGATGCTGCCTCCGTCTACCTGCTCATAAGTCGTGAACCACTCTCTCCTAGGACAGATGTGATAGGATGCCCCAGAATCGAGAACCCACACATCTGAATGATGAGTGTGCTCATCCGTAACTAGGGCAATGTCTTCTTCAGAATTGGTGTCTTCTTCAGCAACAGCAGCAGAAACTGATTGTTTTTCTGATTGCTTCTTCTTCTTCGGACAATCAGATTTCCAATGTCCCTTCTCCTTGCAGTAATTACAAACATCATCCGGCTTTGCACCCTTCGACATCGGCTTCTTTTTCTTTCCGCTGTTTTTCCTTCCCTTTCCGCTACTGGTAAACAGACCGGAAGGTTGTATGTCCGTACTTGTGTCGTTAGCCTTATGCCGTAATTCCCTGCTATGAAGGGCCGATCTGACTTCTTCCAGCGACACAGTATTTTTCCCAACAATGAACGATTGAACAAAATTCTCAAACGACATTGGGAGAGATACTAACAGAATCAGGGCAGCATCTTCATCCTCGATCTTCACATCGATATTACGCAATTCTAATAACAAAGTATTCAATTGCTCTAAATGTTCTATGAGTTGTGTACCTTCAGCCATTCGTAAACCGAATAGACGTTGTTTCAGAAGCAGCTTGTTGGTTAGAGATTTTGTCATGTACAAACCCAGCTTTAACCACAGACCAGCAGCAGTCTCTTCATCCGAGACCTCCGTGATGACGTCATCCGCGAGACACAGCATGATCGTCGAGTGCGCCTTTTCCTCCAGAATCGCCATCTCAGAAGTAACGATGGCGTTCTTGTCTTTCGACAACGGCGCCCAGAAGCCTCGCTGTTTAACAAAGCCCGCATCTTGATCTGCCATAAACTGAAACTGTTCCTCCCTGTGAATTTGTCGATTTTCACGTTCAAAGCAGACATCTCGAATTCTCCAAGAACACCGATTAACGGAGAGGCTCTGATACCAATTTGTTGTGCGAAATTTGATATAATACGAGAAAATATAAACGCGAAAAACAAGACAACAGTTACTTGGTTCACCAATAAATTGGCTACGTCCACGGGAAGAGGGGGAGCAGTATTATTATGGAGAGGCAAGAACAGAATTACAGAATAGGGTTTGTCATAGCGTCTATATATAGTGCTAAACTACGCCCTAACAGGCTTGGGCCCAACATACAGAATTGACAGATAATTAAGGGCCCAATACAACAACATTGTAACGGGTTTCATTCAAGGCATTCAACACTATTCATAGAAAATTACTTTCGTTTTTTAATAAATAGATTATGTAGGTTAATTAAAAGGGTATTAATCTTCTAAAATGCCACAGATAATAGAAGTATGTATTTGGTGAATATTCTAAGAGGAAAATATGAGTGTGAATTTATGAATGATTTTCTATAATTTGTTCATCAACTCTTTCTTATGTGGTACCTCGAATTTAGTTAAATTTCGAATTTAATACTCTTGATCAAATAACACTTGAGATTTTTTAAAAAGAAGAGAAGAAAATCTATAAAAAAAAATGTAGTTTTAAATAGAGAGGAAACACTTCTATTTATAACTAACATATAACAGTATGAATAGGTCTAAATTGTACCTTAGCAGAAGGGTGACATTCCTTTGAAAAAGTCATTGTTCATCGGAAAAGCCACAATCCATTGAAAAAGTCAGAATTTATCGAAAAAGGAATAACCTTTTGAAAAATCACAGTCTTCTAAAAAAGTCACATTTCAATGGAAATGTCACAACCACTAAGAAAGGTCACAACATATCTGGAAGTCGCAAAACATAAATGTGAAAAGGAATCTATCATATATATATATATAAGAGAACCCTAGGTCTGCGTACTTGGCGTTACCACAAGTCAGGATTCTCTTTAAATTTATATTACTTCCAAAACTAACCTTCGTCTTCCATGGAAAGATGTGAATTTTTTGAAAAATTGTGACTTTAATAATGAGTTGCGACTTTTATCAAAAGTTGTAACCATTATGAAAAATTGTGACTTTAGTGAAGAGTTGTGACTTATATGAAAAGTTGTGACTTTTATAAAAAGTTGCAACTTTGATGAAGAGTTGTGACTTTATGAAAAGTGGTGACTTTTATGAAAGGTTGTGAACTTTACGAATAATTACAACTTTTCCAAATAGTTGTAACCCTAAGTCACAATAAATAGTTGTTAACACTACCCTTTGTGCCTATAAGTAGTGGGATTCCCTCTAATTTTTTAACAACAAAAAATCTGATATTCTTCTTCTACTTCCGCAAAATTAAATATTTATTTACTTTTCTCCTGTTGTATGACTTACTAACACCAATGTTTTTGTATCAATAAGTTGGTGACTAAAATTATTCCATTATGAGAAGATGTAATTCTTTAAACCTCTTATATTAGAGGGGAATAGTTTTCTTAAGGGGACATTGTGCATTCAGTGGATTCGATTTTTTCATTCTATTTTTAAATATCCTGTTTTTGTTTTTTATACTCATTAATTTATGCGTATAATATGAATTGTTGTTTTTTAGTAGATGTTTTACGCTCTGCTTTTAGATTTCTTCAAAGTTATTATCTCCGATTATATTGAAAACATACGCATATAGTACATATATTCATTTGCAGAAAATAATTATTGTACTCAATTCAAAGAATCTATGTTTCGATATTCTATATTAAATTTTATAATTTAAAAGTACTATATATAAGCTTATATATTGTCTATTTTTATATAGATGTGAAATTTCTCATTCATCAATTGAAGAAATTCATTATGAAAGTTCAAAAGTTATAATTGTTTTGTAGTTCAAGCGTAATTTCTTTTTTTCTCCTATGACATATATCACAATTATATAATCTATGCAACTTAAAAATATTTTTTATATTATGAAATTCATTTATATACATATTCTGCTTTTCTTCTTTATTTTCCTTTTAATGTTGATTAAAGAATCAATGATTTATTATTTCGTGAATAATTCATTCATTGGAGGTTCTTGGGCTATATGATAATGAAAAATAATCATACTCATGTTGAAATATTGCTAATATTTTTTAAGAACCTATTTTTCATTATTTTTAACGAATGGATATTAATAAAATAATTAATTGCAAATACAATGCACTCGTTATTTGTAACCGTGCAAAGAGCGGAAAAATTACCTAGTATTTAATATAATATAATATATTAAATAAATTAAATTGAGTATTTTTAATTGGGGGTATTATAGTAATTCACATTCAAGTTTGAGAGTTCATGTTTTTAAGTGTGTGTGTGTGTGTGTGTAGTAAAATCCAACGAACCATTATCCAAAAAAGAACAACTAGTTTTGTGGTTTTCAATTTTCTTAAGTAAAATCCACTAAAAAATAAAATGAAAGTCAAAATAAATATCATATTCTAAAAAAATATATATTCAAAGCTAAAAATGGATTGAAACTCGGGGAGGGTAAACACTCACATGTCTATAATTCAAACATATCGTTCTAAATGCTTTTAATATTTTATTTCGATGGTTATACCTTTATATTTTAATTTTGTATGTGTTGCTTATCGAGGACATGGCCTTAAACAAAAAGATATGAAGATCAAGGATTAGAGTAGAAGATTAGTTGGTAGCTGAACATTTTTGAGCTTTTAGTTCTTTTTAGTATTCTTTTTATCATTCACGGACTATCTTGTTTCTTAATTATATTATTACATTTTGTTTTCTTTGATTCAATAATTGTATTGCGTAATATTGTTACTTGTCTAAGGGTCTATAAAAAAAAAATATCTACCTTCATAAGGTTCAAGTAAGGTCGCGTAAACACTATCCTCCATCGCATGTGGGATTACAGTTGGTTTATGTTGTTGTTGTTCCTTAACTTCATTGAGATATGAACTAAACAATTGTGTTTTTAATCAAGAAAAATGGAAGGTAAATAATGATCTGAACACCAATCTATACTAAAATAGTAGAATGGATTCAAATATAATAAAATAAAACACCATTTTTGTAAGAGGTCATAAGATTAAAAGAAAATGACAATGCATTCTTTTTCATTTTTTTCTAGAACTGACAATCAAGTTAATGTATAGTTCTTAAAATTCACAGCATAATTCTTAAAAATTGCTTATTAGGAACCAACAACTTTCACATTCTTTGCTGGAATATATTTACTTAAATCTTCTAGAAAATCTAATTTAAATTGCCTAATCAAGTTTAAGTAATAACATTATATCATGTGAATAGCTGTTATCAAAGTGTGGCAATTTTAAATTTTAATATGCAAGTGAATTAATTTGTGCTTATTCGCTACTTTTTAAAAATTCTCATGGTTGATACATAATTTAATTATCTTTCCATATTTATCGACCTTGCTAAAACTAGACCTCCGAGTAAAACATTATGACCATTTTAGTAAAGGCCTGTCGAAAAGGGCCTCACGACAGAACCCAACGACGAGGCATCGGGCACACGACGGACCGTCATTTCTGGCCGTCGTGAGGCCCGACAACAACCTTCCCAGGGGTCTTCTTGACCTTTCCCACTCCATTTAAACCCTAAGTTACGTTGTTTTGAACCTAAATCATTAGATTTTAGTCAGTTTAAACCTAGAAACATAAGTAAAACATATCCAAGTCAAGTAATTAAATCAAATTATTAAATATATGTTCCAAATAAGATTATTGTTATTACTCATATTATCGCATGAATTTCAGAAACCTAGCTTCGTATTTCTTTAGTTCTTGAATTACACATGCTAGGTCATATAATTCAGACACTTCAGATATACATGTCTCAGTTATAAATGCATAATGACAAGATTAATCGTTGCATTCTCAGTTTGCATGTTCAGTTTTGAGCTATTAAGTATTTACACAAATTCAGATATAATCAGTTAATTTATAGAATTCATTGGGAGTAGCATAATACCGAGTTAGACTAGGGTTTAGCGTACCCAATAGTCCCAGAACTACTAGCCAAGTAGGTTGTAAGTCCCCTCTGTGGGAAATCACTTTAGTGATCACGCCAGCGTGCCTTTATATCTTTGGCAGGGTATATTGGGTCCTCTCGATGGGGCGTATACATCGGACTCAACATTTAGCTCATGTGGTTTATTATCGGTTATTAGTAGCTCCCACAGTTCAGTCAAACTCTCTGCATTGACCATTTATCAGTATATTCTATTTTCAGTTTCAGCATGTTATAAATTGGTCATTGCATCCAGTTAGCTGAGAAATCAGCACATCATGTTCAGATTATTATACTTGTTTTTATGCTTGTTCAGTTATGTTTTATTTCAGCTTTACTCTATCGTACATGCTCAGTACCTTTCAAGTACTGACTCATACGTGCTCTACATCTTCTGGTAATGTAGGTTCAGGTTCTCAGCATCCAGATCATGCATAGATCGATTTCCCAATCTACAGTTCAGCAGATTTAGTGGTGAGTCCTCATTCTCCGAGGACAACATTCAGGAGTTTCATTTCAGTCTTAAATCATTTAGTTTAATTTTTTGCTAGATTTCGCTGGGGCTTGTCCCAGTATTTCTAGTCTAGTTTAGAGTCTATTTTCAGACATAGTTAGATTCAGCTTAGTATTGAGTTCATATTTCTTTTGTATTAAACTCATTGTTTTCAAATATCTCAGTTATAGAATATGGGTATTCCCCATCTTTTCATTTTAAGTATGATTTAGCTTCCGCAATAATTTATTATCTTTAGTATGCTCATGATCATGCCAGCAGGGTTAGCTTGGGATCACTTGTGGTCCTAGGTTCCGTGGCCCTGTCTCAGGGGTAGTTCGGGGCGTGACAAAACTTGGTATCAGAGTACTAGGTTCAAGAGTCCTAGGATGTCTGAAAAAGTCGCACTAAGTAGAGTCCTTTTCATGGGTGTGAACAGCACCATATCTAATGAGAGGGAGGCTATGAAGTGTTCTAAGAAAAACTTCACCTTCTTGTTACTCTTATCGTGCGTAACGTATGATCTAATTCCATTCTAACTCGACGTTAAGCGCTCAAGATCATGCCTTTTCGTAGAGCTTAGGTATGGAATGCTAATTGACGCATTGCTAACGTAGTTCCTCTAGTACCTGATAAAGAAGTTCAACTGCAGAGTTTCAGAACGCCTATTCAGCTTTTAGCTCAAAGTTTGACCAACAAGAACAATCAGGAGGTTCTAGTTCCTACTAATAGAAATGATCTATTAGTGGTATCCAGAGTTTGTGATTTTGTTAAGATGATTCTGCTGAAGTTTTTAGGGTCGCAGGTTGGTAAGGACCCATAGAAGTTCATTGATAAGGTCAAGAAAATATTTGGTGTGATGTAAGTAACTGGTAGTAACAGGTGAGATTGGAATCCTACCAACTCAAGGATGTTACTCACATATGGTTCAATCAATGGAAAGACAACAGACATGACTTTGTCTTTTGTAACTCAGTATAACACTCCAATTCAATGTCAGTCCGGAAACTCTCTCAAAATCTTTTTCAGTCTCTACTCCAGTCGGTGACCCAGTTATATCTAGACGGGTATACAAAAAATACCTTGTCACAGTATCTCAGAAAGTCACCTCAACAAATCTAGTAGAGTTAGAAATGGTAGACTTTGATGTCATTCTAGGCATTGATTGGTTACAGTCATGTTATGCCTTAGTCGATTGTAGAACTAGGATTCTTCGTTTTCAGTTTCCAGACAATCTAATCTTAGACAGTTGAACAAGGTCACAATCAAGAATAAGTATCCCATCCCGGGATTGATGACTTGTTTGACCAACTTTAGGGTGCTAGTCATTTCTAAAAGATAGACCTCAGATCAGGTTATCATTAACTCAGAGTCAGAGATAGTGACATTCCGAAAATAGTCTTCAGAACTCGGTATGGTCATTATGAATTTGTAGTTATGTCGTTTGGACAAACCAATGCTCCTGCAACTTTCATGGATTTCATGAACAGAGTGTTCAAACAGTACTTAGACATGTTCGTTATCGTCTTCATTGATGATATCCTAATTTATTCTAGGAGTGAGGAAGAACATGCAAGTCATTTCAGAGTTGTTTTGCAGACTCTCAAAGATCGCCAGTTATTCGCTAAGTTTAGTAAATGTGAGTTTTGGTTGTAATTCGTTGCTTTCCTTGGTCACATTGTATCTAGCGAAGGGATCCGCGTAGATTCTCAAAAGATAGAAGCTGTGAAACAATGGCCCAGACCTACCTCTGTTACAGATATTAGAGGTTTTTTTAGGTCTAGCAGGTTATTACAGAAGATTGGTGGAAGGATTTTCATCAATAGCCTCACCATTGACTAGGTTGACTCAGAAGATGGTCAAGTTCCAATGATCAGATGATTGTGAGAAAAGCTTCTCAAAATTGAAAACTAGATTGACTACATCTCCTGTCTTGACTCTACCAAAGTGGTCAGATGGTTATGTGATCTATTGCGATGCATCCAGAGTTGGCCTTGGTTGTGTGTTGATGTAAAGAGATAGGGTTATATCTTATGCCTCTAAAAAGCTTATGGTGCATGAGAAGAACTATCCAAATCATGACCTCGAGCTTGCAACAGTGGTGTTTGCAGTCAAGATATGGAGACACTTATTGTATGGTGTTCATGTAGATGTGTTCACCGATCATAAGAACCTTCAGTATGTGTTCACCCAGAAAGATTTGAATCTTCGCCAGAGGAGATGGCTTTAGTTCCTTAAGGATTATGATATGAGTGTGCATTATCATCCCTGAATCTTCGCCAGAAGAGATGCGCTTAGTAGATTATCTATGGGTAGTGTAGCCCATGTTGAGTAAAAAAGAAAGGAGCTAGTGAAGGATGTTTAAAGGCTTGCTCGCTTAGGAGTTCGCGTTATGATCATATCAGACAGCGGTGTTACAGTTTAGAATAGGGCAGAATCGTCTTTGGTAGTGGAGATTAAGGAAAATCAATAGAGTGATCCGATCTTGCTTGAACTAAAGGGTGCAGTCAACAATCAGAGAGTGAAGGTTTTCTTCCAATGGGGAGATGGTGTACTTTGCTTCCAAGTTAGATTGTGTGTTCCTAATGTGGGAGAGTTGAGGCAGCATATTCTTGTAGAAGCTCATAACTTAAGGTATTCTATTCATCCAGGAGCCACTAAGGTGTACCACGATCTATGGGAAATCTATTAGTGGAATGGTATGAAGAGGGATATAGCAGACTTTGTGAGTAAGTGCCCCAATTGCCAGCAAGTCAAGGTAGAACATCAGAAACTAGGAGGCATGACTTAAGAGATCGATATTCCTACTTGGAAGTGGGATGTGATCAATATGGATTTCATCACAGGGTCTCCTAGTACTCGCAGACAGCATGACTCAATTTGGGTGATAATTGATAGGATGACTAAGCTTTCTTGCTTTTTGGCGGTCAAGACTACATATTCTGCAGAGGACTATGCCAAGCTTTACCTTACTGAAATTGTGAGGTTGCATGGGGTTCCTTTGTCTATAATCTCAACTAGAGGTCCTCAAACTCGCAGACAGCATGACTCAATTTGAGATGTCTCAAGTCTATGTACTCAGAACTCATTTCAGTTAGAACTCAGTTCTTAGTATTTAGTAGTGGGGTTTGCATCTCTCTCCCTCTATTTCAGCTAGTTTAGTCTTCATTTGAGGATGAATGTACCCAAGGGGGAGATAATGTAACACCCCATAGCAAAAACAGACCAAAAATTAGCTTTTTCAGAAAAATCTGCAGGTGCTACCAATGGTGGTATTGACGGATCTAGACTAAACCATGGTACGTCCTGCACAATCGTCGATGGGATCAAAACTCTAAAAAATTTCAGCCTACAAAAATTGGTTAAGTCTTGGACGACGGACGAACTTACGATTCATAGGTCAAATGACGGTCCGTAGTCCGTGAATGTCGATCAAGACTCCCTTCAACCACTCTTTGACAAGAGCTATGGATGACTAGTATGGTTCGTAGGTGGACCTACGGTCCGTTGGTCTGACCGTAGGTTGAAAATTTGCAGCCAGTTAAAGGGAAATGCAGTTGAGTCAACTTAAAATGATCATAACTCTAAGAAAAAAATGAGATAGGTCTCTCATGACCTACCCACATATATATAATTGAATTATCTTTCCATAACCACCGGCCTTTCTAAAATCAGACCTCCGAGTGAAATGTTATGCCCATTTTAGTAAAGGCATGTCGAACAGCCCTCACGACGGACCCAACTACGGGGAGTCTGGTATGATCTAGAATGTCATAAGTTAATCCTTGTCTCGAAATCATCGTGAAACAACATCAATATTAGCATTGATGAATGGTCCTCAGAATTTCATTACGAAAATAGATGCAGAGTATAGTATTAGAATAAAACAATAGGTACCAAATAGGCATCATCGACTGACATAGCTTAAAAAGTAAAAGCAACAGGAAAAGTGAGAGTTGATACTACAGAGGTAAAATGAAAAAAAAATCTAGAAAGAATACACTCGATTTAGGAAGAGTGAATTAGAAAAGCAAGTAGAGGATAATATTCTTGAAACTCAGACTACAGTTGTTGTTCATATGTGTAGACCTTGAAGCTATGTCTATGAGGGTGATATACTCATACCTTAATCTATGACTATCTGAACTGTTGAGGGAGAGTGTCATGTCAAGTCACCATCACAATTATACCAAGGACCGACTTCCACCCCAAGGTTAAAATCTCATAGCACTCAAAGGCCGAACGAAAATCTTATTCAAATCGTCGAAAGAAGCCTCAAATCACAACATAGAATTATATAGTCCATAGTAAAAAAGGAATTATGGATGACAGTTCATCCAAGCTGAGTTACTTTCTAGATAAGGCTCACACTAAAGGACCCAAGTATGCTACACTAATGTACGGGGAGCTAAGTCGCCTAAAGCAACATCGGAGAATTCTAAGGCCTATCGGCTTCCAAATGCGAGTCTTAGGAACACACAAGACAATTCTTAGTCTAAGGCCATTAAAAACCTTAGGATGGTTGAGCATCGTGGGTCGAGTAACATTGTATTATCATTATAACTATTAAGTGATGGTTGTTGATTAGAGAAACTCCCACATTAGTAATTGCATGGTTCCTCAAAGGGTTCTGGTCAGTATGAATGGGGGTATGAGACTTCATTCATGCATTGCACAAGCAGATATTAGGATAAAGCATGATACGTCTTTTATTATGACTATGAATTGACATCAATTTATTCAGTATTTTTACATACATCGTAGAGTTGTTTTGTATCTGTTATACACACAGAGTTTACATCATGTTTTTAAGCATCTTATCTTTATTATGCACTTGCTTTTAAACTGCTTTAGAATTAAATGAGTTCAATTAAGTATTCATAAGTTAAGAAGAGTCGAGGCAAGTGTTTCTTTTATAATCTCTTTCAAGCCTATGTTGTTTTAGCAATCCAACTCACATACTCGTACATTCAATATACTGATGTCAGTTGTCCTGCATCGTATGATGATGCAGATGCAAGTAACTAGGATCAGTATTCGGCTCGCAGTTGATCCATTGAGAAGCTCAGAAGCACTTGGTAAGCCTACCATCATTCTAGAGGACAGTTTTATCATTCAAGTTATTGTTTTTAGTTTTCATTTATTAGGATGAGTCAGTTGGTGAGCCTCCCTTTATTATGGAGGACATCTTTATCATTCAAGTTATTATTTTTAGTTTCTTTGTTAGGATTATTGGGGGTCTATTCGCCACATCCCTCTTTATTTTAGAGGCTTTATAAGTAGATAGTATTAGTTTTATTTAGTATTTTACTTTCACTTGTAATCGACTAAGACTTGAGTTTCCATTTTTGCTAATTGTTACCTTAAAGGTATTTCTTGTGTTATATTTTGTGTTTATGTCTTCCACTGAGTTAAGTAATCCAGCTCAAGGGTTCTCTCAAGGCCAAAAATGGTCATTGGGTGTCAGACACGTCCCGGGTGTATGCTCGAGGTGTGACAAACACAATATATGTTAAGTAACAATAAAAAAACATTGTATGTATTGTATCAATACAATTGGTAAAAATGATTTAAAGAGCGTGTAAAGGGGGAGAAAACACAAGGGGCGATTCCCTACCCTAAGGACACCGCTCAAGTGGTAGACAAAGCAAAGCCAAGACCAACCAGCGGCGACGACGAACCACCAATGTGCATGCAACAATACAAAAGGAACGACACAAAACAAGTTCTAAAGGGAGCAAACAGTAGCTACGAGGCGATAAAATATAACCAAAGAATCTAATGTCCATCCAAGTCTAAATCCACCACAAATCAATCCTAACAAGTATAAGTTAGATCAACTAATACACAAGTGAAGAAACAACCTAAGCTAAGAATTCTAATACCTACAATAAGCCCAAGGATCCTACGAAATCAGTAAATGATGGAATTCAGTATGTCAACTGATTGAGGTGCTACGAGTCCAATTAAGACAAAATTAGAATAAAAAATGAGTGAAATAGTATTTTACCGTGGATAATTAATTTTACAATGCATAGGTTGGTACCGTAGTGTGAAATTATGGGTTGGTAACAATGCAATGCATCCAATCACAAACATCTAAGCAAGACACTAAAAAACATTCAATTATGTAGCCAGTGAAACCACACTACAAATGCAGAGAATACTATCCTGGGATAAAACCTTGGTCCTCACATAGGGCCTCGGGCCCAATAGTATACTCATAATCTCAATAAAGATACAAGACACCCGACGCTAATCAACACGCAAAGGGACCTAAAAGAGATGTCAAATCAATAAATTTGGAGAAAACTGATACGCTCAAACTTACTTCTCAAATAAGAAGTAAAGCGGTCGTGTCAAGTAAATAACTCAACTAGTGAGAGTTGGATCGTTCCCGCGAGGAAAATAGTCTAGACTTAACTTCAACCTGTTATTACTATTGTTTGATCAATGACTTCCTTGGAAAGTAAAAACAATAAAAGGGGGTTTCTATTTCTAAATGAATGAAAATAACTAACTCAATTGAAAGAGACACTTAACAACTTTGAATGTTGGATTTTAATCAATTAATCAAAGTAACTAGGGTTTACGTGTTCCCCAAAGGTTCATAACTTGATAATTCTAACTATAACAATTCTTTCCTAATATCTTGCATGCAAAGTGATAACTTATGTATTTCTAAATCCTTGGTCTGGCATCTAGAAAATCTCACTCCGCACCTTGGTCCAGCTACGTGTGTTGCTTTCCTAACCCTTATCTTTACCTCATATTAAGCATCATCGATATTTGACTAAGTTATTACCTTGTACCAATCAATACTAGCCTATTAGATAGTATATACTAAATCTATGTTGATAATTCTTTTCCTATTATCTACCTCCTTGGTCTGGCAAGTAGCATTAAGGCGAGTTCAAACGTTGGCCATCCGTTAAAAAGACTTCTAAGCGAAAGAATTATTAATACATGCAAGACACCATTCTAGAATTGTTATCTTAGTTAGGTTTTATCTCACTATTTGCCTATGGTTCCCACAACCCTAGTTATGGAGTTTAGTTACTCATAGTCATAATCACAATATTCATATATATTAAATAAGAATTCATGTACTTACTTCAATGAGAAAGATTAAAATCCGAAAGTTTGCTTTATTAATCACCAAAAATCACTTGCAAGAATCTCAAAGTAATCAATAATCTCACAAAAAGTCTAATGATAATCAAAAGTCTAATAATCTAAGAGTCTAACAATACGGAGTCTAACCTCAAAAATGAGGTTTTTCGAACTACTTATAGAAAATAAAAAAACCTAATTAAACAAGGACACTATTTGCTGGAAATCTGCCAAAACGCGGCTGGGTCGACGGACCTCGCGACGGATCGTCATGGACACGACGGACCGTCATGGACTTCGTCATCCCATACTTATGCAATTTCTTCTGCTTCTCTTCTTCATTACCCTCGACGGCAAGTATGACGGACCGTCATTGGCACAACGGTCCGTCGTGGGTCTTCATTCCAAAACAGTTAAGCTCTTGGAATATGGGTACTGGATTACTTCTCTGAACTTCATGACGAACGTGCTGGACGTACTGCTATAGACATGATGGACCGTCACAAGCTTTGTAACCCCACACTTGGTCAGACTTCCCCATCTTCCTTCAGCAGCTGCACTACGCTGCAACCTACAGACCGTTACAAGCACGACGGACCGTCATAAGCTACGTCGGTGGTCTCTTATGCATTTATTCGCTCAAAATCTCCACATTCAACTTTGGACAGATTTTCTGCAAAATAAAAAGAAACTTATATATAAATTGGCACAAAAAGGCTTTTGGACACACTAAACTTAAGGAAAAAGTATTAATAATACCGTGAAACCACGTTATATCAACACCCTCAACTTAAATTCATTGTTCGTGCTCAAGCGACGCACTATGACTCAATGTTTGTACAATAGTATCCATGTTTTATCCTTTGCAATCATTTGGCTATCAATCCCTATTAATCTCATCAAATCTATGCATGCTATCACTATTAGGCTTAAATTATGTGGGATCAGAACATGACACAGACTCACCATGCACTAACACCTATCCTCTTCAATTTCTCACCGAGGTGCTAACAATTCCGGTATTGCAACTAGTGTCCTCACTTTAAAACAAAATCCTCCTTTTTCACACAATGATTTCAGTTTGAGTATAAGGATTACTTTTCAACACTCGCTCTCAGAACAAAGTCACACTCATTCATACCTATTGCCATAAGCTTGCCCTTATTTTCACTCTCTTAAGTTCGCTATACAACCCTTAGGATCACGATAGGACTTTTTTTTAGCTAGTAACATAGGCTTAGGGTCAGGTAGGGTATATTTAGGTATACTTTAGTGACTTTTTGCCCTCCTTGACATATCGGCTAAACCTTCCACTTTCTATCATTTTATCTCGCCCAGTTTCTCATATTCTTTCACCTTGCTATTTTTTCTTCTTTCTTCATTTGTGTAAGTGACTCTCTTCTTTTGTTTCTTGTATTTCTTGTATATTTTTCTTTTTCTTTACTTTTCTTTCGAGTAATTTTTGAGTCACTTTACTTTTGTTCTTTCTCTCTCTTTGTTCTTTCAACCCCACTTTCCAGAGCATTCCTCATAATAGCCACCCTCAACTCATAGCTTTGCCATGAGTCAAGGTGTACAATACCCAAAGTTGGGTCAGGGCCATAACGAAGGTTGTTTACTGCATTAGCCACCCTCAACTTATGCTTTTGGCATAAGCTGAGGTGCACATGTCCAAGGAGGGACTAGGGCCAACACATTTTTCCCAGAATAGATCAGTTGGGGTGAAAAAGAAAGGTCTAATTTAAGCTCAGATCATTTGGATCAAAGAAGGATAAATTTCATTTGGTTTCTTTTATTTAGGCTAGAAATGGGCTATATTGAATAAGGGCCTATGATCCTTTCCTAATTGTCTATTACAACTTACTTTTAGCAGGACTAACCAGGCAAGTTCTAGCTCAGTATTAATAGTGGACTATTCAAATCTTCCTCACACTCACTTGACATCTCATCACTATACCAGATTATCAGACACCTTGTTCGAATTTTAGACTTAGGGTAATGCAGTGGTGTACCTCTATGTCATGCTTAGATTTACACATTTATCAGTTACTATGCCTAGTCATGCATCATTTTTTTAATTTATCAGGATATCATTTAACCATCATGCTCCAGAATTAAACTATGTACAAAAGATATAGACATGCCGGTTCAACAGAATAAGTAATCAGTATTTTGGGGAAAAAGAACACAAGCAAGAAAACCCCAAAAGAGGATAGTGAATTGGGATACTCAGACTTCACCCTAACACTCACTTTCCATTTACCCCACCCCCAACAAAAAAAACATGCAATTGTCGCCAATGCATAAAAATTTAAATACGAGATTGGTAGGTGAAGCAAACCTGTGGCGCAAAGCGCCGTCGATCAGCAAGCTGGTGGGTCCGGTTTCCCGAAACCCACGTCATTTGCAATATGGACACCCTCAGTGGTGTCCTCAGCAACAACCGCACCATCAGTAGTGCCTCCTACTATCTCTACAGTTCGGGAGCTAAACGCCCCAACCACTTACTCTGATGCTCTCATCTGGTGCGCCTCCTCCTCAGCAAGTGAGGCTCTCCTCGCAGCCTCCATATGTCGGTGCTCCTTCTTCCGTGCTCGCGCCTCGTCCTCTGCTCGACCCCTACGCCTCTTGGCATGCTCTCTAGGGGGAGGTGGTGGAATCTCAGAAGTGAAAAATAGGGCCGCCAACACTGTGTCTTACGCAGGCTCGACAGAAGGAGCCTCACACTCCGGCACCCTAGCCTCTAAGATCGTGTCAATATCTGTGCGAAGGCTGCGACCGCAGCCTGAAGAGTCTACACATCCACTGGAGGGGCTGGCTGGGCTAGAACCCTCAACTCAAAGGCACCCAAGTGCTGGTAAACCTCAGCGATCTTCCGCTCTGTAAACTGGACCATTTTCCACTCTAGGAGCTCTTCTGTCTCAATAATAGACTTCTGCATCCACGTCTGGATATGATACATAAGTGTAGCCATTTGCGCCTCTAATTTTTAAACCCTAGCAAGCGGGACCAGCGCAGGTAGAGGGTTTGTGCGAGAGGAACTCGGGGCAGCGCTACTACCCAGGATAGACTCGACCGGGGTAGTGTAAGTGGACACCGCCTGTGTAGCTGTGCGGGCCTGGGCTACCATATCATCAAGATCATCAGCAAGTGGGGGCAGCTCTGGACGGGGCCCTCTGCGTGGAGCCAACGCAGATGAGGCCGACGTCAACAGTGACCTGCGGAGTCTTGAGCTGATCTAAGTTCCATATAGGCACACCTGCGGACCTGCAGAGAGAAAAGATCATGCACGGGAAAGGGTAAGTAGTAGCGACCTTGAAAGACCTCTCGTGCATGACTGCTTGTAGAAGCCACGCGAAATCCACCTCGAACTCGGCTATCATCGCTGCCATCAACACTGCTCGATCCCATGTAACGATATTATCAGCGGCTATGGGGGAAAGGCAGTGGCGGACAATCAACCACAAGAACTTTGCCGCGAAAGTGAGGTTGGCCTTCTTGATGGCCCCCTTTGGCTCAGTCACCCTGTCGGCACCCTCTCCAGCAACTGACAGGTGCAGGGCCATCCACCTCTTAGTGGTCTCTCTCACCGATGGTTCGCGCAGGAATTGGCCATCTTTAACAATCTGCCAGCGGTAGTCCAACTCGGCAGTGAGAAGGGTCCGAGTAGCATCAACACCCTCGCCATATAGAAATCGACAGATGGCAGGCAAGGAAATATCAACCTGCACACCCCGTACTCGGACCTGCTCCAGTGGGGCCTTTTTGGCGGGGGCAGCCCGCCTATCTATCTGTGATCGGAGAGTCGCTACGTAGGATGCATAGAACTCTCGGACAATTTCTTCACTGTAATGGCCCAACGGACGTGCTGTCCACTCCAGGCGACGCCTGGTGAAGAGGTTGTGGATCTCAGTCATCGTCGGGAGACTCCCTGTAAGGACCCGCCACTCCAAGGTGAGTGTTCGAGTCATCACTCTTTTATCAGTCAGGAACTTGGCGTCGGAGTAGAATTGAAATTTCCCGTCGACACACCATCGGTTGGGCTGTTCATTGGCTGGGGTGGGGGCCTGATCTAGTGAAACATATGTGGATTCCAAACTGTTAGCCTCATCAGATGAGTGAGGGAACCTCAGCAGAGCCGGAGGCTTCCTCTGACCACGATACACCTAAGGAGCCAGACGCTCTGTCTTCATTTGTGGCTGACCCACAAGGTGTGCCGGTCAGTGTACGCTCCTTATCAGACTGGGAGGCAGTGACTACGCCGGACGCCACCTTTTTGGGTGTGGATCTGGTAGCACATGCAGCACGGGAAGGGGTGGAAGTGCCTGGGGGCACGTACTCGGGGTCACGCTCATCATCAGAGCCAATGACCATGCAGGCATACGGGGCGACAGACTTCGATCACCCGCGTGCGTAGATTCGATCTTTATTGGGTGCCATAGTAGATAGTACCTGTAAAGGATCAATATTAGTACGGGTAGTAGCAAACAAGACAAGCAAAACCATACTAAAAAAATGAAAAAAAGTATGTCATTGCTATAGTAACAGTGACACACGACGGGCCTGGTGACGGCTCGTCGTGACTATGACAGACCGTCATGAGGTCCGTCGTATCTTACTTAGACTATGTATATATGGAGTACCCTGAAGGAGGGTCTCTGACTAATATGACGGTATGTTCAGGATGGACCGTCACAGGTACGACGGTCCGTCGTAGGTGTCCGTCATAGGACACTTAGAAAAAAATGAGAGACCCTTAGGAGAAGGGTCTCTGACCGTCATAACGGTCATGCAGGATGGACCGTCGTGGCTACGACGGTCCATCACATGTGTCCATTGAAGGACACTTAGAAAAAGTGACAGACCCTTAGGAGAGGGGTCTCTGACCGTCATAACGGTCATGCAAGATGGGTCGTCGTGGGTACGACGGTCCGTTACATGTGTCCGTTGAAGGACACTTAGAAAAAGTGAGAGACCCTGAGAAGAGAGGTCTTTGACCATCATAACGGTCATGCAGGACGGGCTGTCGTGGGTACGACGGTCCGTCACATGTGTCCATTGAAGGACACTTAGAAAAAGTGAGAGACCCTCAGAAAGAGGGTCTCTGACAACCAAAACGGTTGTGCAGGACAGACCGTCGTGGGTATGACGGTCCGTCACATGTGTCCATTGGGTGACACTTGGAAAAACATGGGCAGTGGGGTTTTAGAGCTTTTGGAACGGACCCTACGACGGTCCGTCGTGGGAACGACAGTCCGTCATCGGGTTCTCGTTCTGTAGATCAGTGACAGAACTGGTGTACCCCGTTCATCCCTGATGAACCCAAATCGAACTTGTAGTGTTATGGACCTACATTTGTCTAACCCAACTACCTAGGAAACTAGTAATGCGAAAGCACCTATGTCTAGGGTTGTAAACATGGCAATTTCGAACACTTTTAACCTAGGTTAGACAGAATCCTATATAAATGAAACGAACATATCATGAACAACTAAGCTAATAATAATTAATAAACAAAAATGCAAGATTAATGAGTAGAAATTCGAGACACATGCCTTAGAATTGGGGAAAACAAAAAGGAAAAGTACTTGGTGACCAGGAAGACACCCACAGTAGCAACTCCGACTAGTAGATTATCACTTTTAGGCTTTGGAGAATTGTGGGGGGGGGCAATGATCGGTTGATAGAGAGAGAGATTGTGGAAGTTGAAAAGAGAGGGTAATGGGAGGAATAATGAAGGAATGGGGGTGAAATGAGGGGTTGGGGAGTTTAAATGGTGAAATTTTATAATAAACTCCAAGCGGATCGGGTCAGGTACGCCTCATTAAAAACGTGACGATTCACCGATGACGGTCCATCGCAGTTGCGACGACCCGTCATTGGTTTCATCATGTGTGCCCTAGTTTGAAAATAACAGAAAGACGTACTTGGTACGACGGAGGCATACGACGGTCGTCGCAGGCGCAACGGTCGGTCACTGTATCCGTCAGTGACTGCTGCAGAGTAATTGTCTTCAGAAATTCCTGGTGATATGCCTGCAAATTTAAAAACCCATTAGTAGAAAAATGCTACCATTACTAAAAAGACTATAAGTATTGGGTTGCCTCCCAACAAGCGCCTGATTTAATGTCGTGGCACGACTGGGGACTCTTGATTACTCAGACTTCATCAAGATGGTATGCCTCTATCACTTCATTCCCCGATGCTTTATGCCCAAAATAGAGTTTTATTCGATCTCTATTCATCTTAAACCGCACTCCCTCCTTGGCTTTTAACTCAACTGCTCCATGAGGGAATACTTGGGTAATCAAGTAAGGGCCAGTCCATTTGGACTTGAGGTTGCCCGGAAGACAAGGCGACCCAGAACTGTCTACAAGCACCAAATCCCAACCCTAAACTCTTGTTTTTCACTTATCTTTTCTTTGTGGGATATGGCGGATACCGATTGGAACTCACCACTCTGCCTCATAGTCCTACATACGTTGAAGGTCGCTTTTTGATTGTTCAACCGAAATTTCATCTGCCCCTTCTCCATATCAACTAATGCTCTACCTGTAGCAAGGAATGGCCTCCAAAGAATAATAGGCACTTCAAAATCGACTTCATAATCAAGATTAACAAAATCAGCCGGAAAGATGAATGACTCCGCTTTTACTAGCACATCATGGAGTATCCCCATAGGCCTTTTCACTGTCCGATCAGCCATAAGTAGCCGCATCGCAGTGGGTTTTGGATCCCCTAAATCCAACTTCTTGTAAATTGAGAGGGGCATGAGATTTATGCTTCCCCCAGATCACATAATGCTTTCGCAAAATGTAATGACCCAACTGTACAAGGAATACTGAACGCACCCGGATCTTCTTTATTTTGTACGAGGGATCTTGTAGCAATAGCACTACAATGCTGCAGTCTATCATCATCCTCAAAAGTGACCGATCTTTTATTGGTGACCAGATCTTTCATAAATTGGGCATAACCGGGCATTTGTTCTAGAGCTTCTACCAAAGGGACATTGATAGAAAGATGCTTCAACATTGTTATGATACGCCGGTATTTACCATCCTCAGTCTCTGAGGGAAAGGTGGTGGTGGCCTAGGCATGGGAATTACCTTCATAGGTACTTCTGCATCTTTTCCATTACTTTCCTCTGCTTCACCACTACCCTTTACCACATTATCATTATCCTTTCTCACATTTTCCTCAGTAGATAGCATAGGTGGGTCAATGGTTTTCTTACCACCCCGAGTAGTGATTGTCATACAGTGCGCATCATTCTTTGGATTTTGGACAGTGTTGCTAGGAAGAGTGCCCGGTTGCCGTGTGTTCACTGTCGCAGATAATTGGGTCATTTGCAACTCGATTTGCTTAATCGACATTGCATGTGTATCAACTTTTTGCCCAATAGTAGATAAATCACACCTCAACTCTTTAATGTTCTCATCACTAGCATCGAACATCCTCATCATTTTGTGCAACATATCCTCAACTCGCGCCATACTATCTCCACCATCCCTAGGAGTAACTTCACGATTTTAGGGAGGGACATAGGGCCCATTCCTATCATTTCTGTTACCGTAGTTACACCTGTTGAAGTTGTTGTGGCGGTTGTAGTTACCATCTCGGACATAATGACCCTCACGGTTGTAGTTACCATAGTTCTGACCTTGGTTCCCTTGACCTTGGCGCCAATTATCCTGATTTGAGCCTTGGGCGCTTGGTCGGAAACCCCCCGTCTGCTCATTTACTGAATAAGTGTCCTCCGCATAATAACATTCATCATTAGAAGGTTTCGACAAGTAGTTGACTGCATTTATCTTTTCTACACCCCAGTGACATGTTTTAGTACCAACCCAAGCTCAGTTCTCATCTGAGTCATTTCTTCACGAATCTCATCTGTGGTTGGGTCATGAGTGGACTGTACATCGAAGGTGTTTCTCCCTGTATCAGACTTCCTAGTACTCCAAGCTTTGTTATTCCGGGAGATTTTTTCTAATCTTTTAGCAATCTCAGCATAAGAACATTCCCCATAAGATCCATCTGCTATTGTGTCCAACACCGCTTTGTTATTATCATCCTGTCCCCGATAAAAGTATTCCTTCAGTGACTCATCATCTATACGGTGATTTGGAACACTACTCAAGAATGAGGTGAATCTATCCCAAGAACTACTAATTGACTCTCCTGGTAGTGCCACAAAGTTAATCACTCTGTCTTTGTTGTTTAGTTTCTTGGAGACTGGATAGTAGCGTGCTAAGAAGACATCCCTTAGTTGGTTCCAAGTGAAGATTGAGTTGTATGGGAGCTCAATGAACCACATAGCAGCCTCTCCCGTCAGTGAGAGAGGAAACACTCTAAGACCTATTACATCTAAATCCAAATCAGGCCTCCTACACAGCTTTTACACACTGCCCTTACCTTAGCTATATGGGCATGTGGATCCTCAGAAGGTACATCTGAAAACAGACCTCTGGCAGTGAGCATTTGCATCAGGCTACTAGTTACCACAAAGGTGAGGCCTGTGGGTAGAGGAGGCAAGACAAGTGGCCCATCCGAGTCTGCTATGTTATCATAGCCTCTGTAGTATGCCTGGGGCCGTGGAATGGGATTTTGTCCCCTCTGTTGTTGTTCACCCGGAGCATCAAGTAACATCTGACCATGAACATCAACCGAAGCTGGGATGTTCTGGTTCAGATCAGCATCACTTATTCCCAAGTTTCGATTCATATTGCGCAGTGTACGCTCTAATTCGTGATCGTAGGCAAACAAGGGTTCTCTTCTTTTCCGTGTATTTGGCATACAAGGAGGATAGTTCTGGAAAAAAAAAATCAAAAACAATAAAACAAAGTAAAATCAAGAAAATATCAAGTAAACTATAGTAATATGTTCAAGTTAATCTAAAAGCTACTTTCCCCGGCAGCGGCACAAAAATTTGATACGCTCAAACTTACTTCTCAAATAAGAAGTAAAGCGGTTGTGTCAAGTAAATAACCCAACTAGTGAGGTTGGGATCGTTCCCACGAGGAAAATAGTCTAGACTTAACTTCAACCTGTTATTACTATTGTTTGGTCATGACTTCCTTGGAAAGTAAAAGAATTAAAAGGGGGGTTTCTATTTCTAAATGAATGAAAATAACTAACGCAATTGAAAGAGACACTTAACAGCTTTAAATGTTGGATTTTAATCAATTAATCAAAGTAACAAGGCTTTACGTGTTCCCCACAGGTTCATAACTTGATAATTCTAATTATAACAATTCTATCCTAGTATCTTACATGCAAAGTGATAAGTTATGTATTTCTAAATCCTTGTTCTGGCATCTAGAAAATCTCACTCCACACCTTGGTCCGGCTACGTGTGTTGCTTTCCTAACCCTTATCTTTACCTCATATTAAGCATCGTATTCGATATTTGACTATGTTATTACCTCGTACCAATCAATACTAGCCTATTAGATAGTATGTACGAAATCTATGTTGATAATTCTTTTCCAATTATCTACCTCCTTGGTCCAGCAAGTAGCATTAGGGCGAGTTCTAACGTTGGACATCCGTCAAAAAGACTTCTAAGCGAAAGAATTATTAATACATGCAAAACACCATTCTAGAATTGTTATTTTAGTTAGGTTTTATCTAATTATTTGCCTATGGTTCCCATAACCCTAGTTATGGAGTTTAGTTACTCATAGTCATAATCACAATATTCAAATATATTAAATAAGAATTCATGTACTTACTTCAATGAGAAAGATTAAAATCCGAAAGTTTGCTTGATTAATCACCAAAAATCACTTGCAAGAATCTCAAAGTAATCAATAATCTCACAATAAGTCTAATGATGATCAAAAGTATAATAATCTAAGAGTCTAACAATACAGAGTCTAACCTCAAAAATGAGGTTTTTCGAACTAATTATAGAAAATAAAAAACCTAATTAAACAAGGACTCTATTTGCTGGAAATCTGCCAAAACGTGGTTGGGTCGACGGACCTCGTGACGGATCTTCATGGACACGACGGACCGTCATGGACTCTGTCGTCCCATATTTATGCAATTTTTTCTGCTTCTCTTCTTCATTACCCTCGACGACAAGTATGACGGACCATTATAGGCACAACGGTCCGTCGAGGGTCTTCGTTCCAAAACACTTCAACTCTTCGAATATGGGTACTGGGATTACTTCTCTGAAGTTCATGACGAACCTGAAGGACGCACTGTCACAAGCTTCGTAACCCCACACTTGGTCAGACTTCCCCATCTTCCTTCAGCAGCTGCACTATGCTGCCACCTACGGACCGTCACAAGCACGACAGACCGTCATAAGCTCCGTAGGTGGTCTCTTCTGCATTTCTTCGCTCAAAATCTCCGCATTCAGCTTTGGACAGATTTCCTACAAAATAAAAAGAAACTTATATAAAAATTAGCACAAATAGGCTTTTGGACACACTAAACTTAAGGAAAAAGTATTAATAATACCGTGAAACCACGGTATATCAAAAACTCATGGGACAATGCCCTAACCTAATAACATTACTTCAGTGTCACAACTATAACCAACCAACGACTATGATGAACCACCAAGTTCACAAGCATCATCTAAAGGAGAATGACCTAAAACAAGCTCTAAAGGGAGCAAACTAAATAGCGAGGCTATAAAACACAAGCTTAAGCATCTAATGTTCAACCTAGTCTAAGGAAAACATATATACACCGTAACAAAGATAATAAAATAATCTACACGACAAGAGAAGACAAAGTCTAAACTAGGGATCTCAAAACCCACAGTAACCACAACGCTTTGAATGATTAAGAAATGATAGGATAACAAGAGAAAAGAAATACCTGAAAAATACCACATGAAATTAAATTAAATCTATATCAACCATCATCTAAGAAGCTCAATCAAAAAAGTAGACCCAAGTTTACCTTGAAATCGAGCATGAGTGCTCCACACACCGCCAAACTATCAATCACAACATTATTACAAATGATTAGACACTAAAATCACAACAATTCTAAATAAACCCACAATTGAGTTAAAACTGGAATGTGGAACCCTCACTAGAAATCTCAAAATTGGCTTCGTCAAACAGGTTCTAAACTAAGTCTCGATCATGTCTTCCAAAATTTAACACAATCTGAGCCCCGAAATAGTCCTGACAACAACATGCAAAATTAACAAGAAAATAAAGGTAAGGAACTAACTTCTAGCTCAAATTTACCTCAAATAGAGGATCCTCAACATCTTCTTATCACATACCCAACACTCTTCAAACGATAACACAACACTTAAAATAACTCAAATCAGAGCTCGGGTAAGGGTGAAATCACCATTTAAAAGTAAGGATCAACAACTAAATTTTTTTGGTATGAATACCCATTATTTGGTAACTACAAGTAGACTCTCTCTGCTAAAATACTAATTTCTAGTCGCTAAAATCCTGCAAAAAAATCAACACTTTAGCTAGTTTACTCAAACTCCAAATTTTCCGACATAGTGTCCAAGATTCATTGTTAATCTTGTGCGCACAAACGAAATACGCTATCCCATAAAATTTGACATTCCGGACACAACATAACCATCAAAACATCCATCCGAGGTTGTTTCGAGGAATAGTGGGTCCCACAATCTAGTCATGTTTTAAGCTATAAACCGCAAACAGGCTAAAAATAAGATCACAAGCCTAGAGAACCGCACAGAAGATCATTCTAGATGAAAATCAACATTCCATAGCTAATCGCGCTGACAAATTTTTTATCCGAGTACGTTTAGCAAGAATTACCAAAGTCATCCCCTGGCTGAAGCATCAAGTCAGAAAGTCTAATGACACAAACTCACACTTGACATCTCGACACCCGAATCAACCATGTCACTATCCTTAAATGACCTTTCCAGAGCTGATGAAATCGTCATAATTATATTTTGAATACGTCTTCTTGAACTTTCTATTGAAGTCAATCGCTTTAGATTCAAAGACTCCAAAATATGAGAACTTGTATAAAATCCAAAATGAACAATTCGGTGACCGAACTGTAAATCCGATCAAGTTATGACTTGTGTTTGCTACATGAAAGCTCTAAATTTTGAAAAGATCATAAAACAAAGAAATTAACATTGAGGTTCATTAAAACCTAATGACGGCGATCCTTAGTAGGTTGTGGATGAACATACAAGCTTTATAATTGCATATTTTTCCAATATTATTAATAAGTAATTTGTTCCTACTTACGACTATTCCATTCCAATGTTCTATACTTTTTTTAATAAAATTATACAGTATTTTTTTCTTATTCGTCTATTTTCTGTACTTGATCATAACAAGTATTTCATCCCACATAATTTCTATTTTCTCTTTTTTTGATAGGAAAACATCCATTGGGATATATTTTAAATTATAAAAATACAATAATGCTATGATGTTTAAGTCTCTAATTAAATTTGCAGGTAAACATTCCTTAACGGGTTTCCTTTATTTCCTTGATGAGTTTCCGAACTTCAACATTGCACCCTACCCATTTCTTGATGGCCCTAAACCTCACCCAGTCCTGATTATACCGTTGACTAGCCTAGCAAAACTATAGTACTCTATGAGGAGATAAAAAACTTTTATACCATATAAAGATTTGATATGTAGAAGAGAATAATTATTTTAGTCATTAACAATGTATTTCTCATATAGAACAAACATAACAATGGAAGTTAATCGAATGATACATCCTGATCTGATAAGATACAACGCAACAAAAATCTAGAACCTATTGGAAGTCCTAATGGGAAAAAAACAAGAATACATAAAACATATAGCTGGAAAATAGGAAATAGAAGTGAAATCCTAAACTAACGGACAAAAGTTATTATTCATTAATATATATGCCCAAAAACTTTATGTGTGGACACACATGTCCTATGTGGCATATAGAAATGTTAGAGCATTGCTGTTGTTGATACCAATTTTGACACACCTATAAACCATTTCAGATTTCTATTCAATTAAATATATAGTTAAAACTTATTTCTTTTATTATATGCTTAAATTTATGTTTAGTTTTATCCAGTTAACTATATACTTTAGTGTTCATAATGAGGTGCATTTCTTTTATATGAACAGTTATAATTATCATTTATTTATTTCTTTTATTTAATATGTGTAATATTTTATTATAAATAGTAATATATATTTTCCTCCAAATTGTTGAAGTCCAATCCATTTTTATCAAATTTTATTTAGGCATAATACATATATTGTACCCTAAACTTGGCTTCAAATTTTAACTTTGGCCTCCAACTTTCATAATGCACAAATAGGCACATTAACTATCCAATTTTTAAATAAAAAATAAACACATGAGTCCTACATGGCAAAATACACGTAGGACACCATGTAGGACAAAAAATGACATGTAGGACATGTGTGTTTATTTGTTCAAGTTTATACAAGTTTAAGTGTCTACTTGTGCACACCCAAAGTTGAAGGGCATAAATGTGATTCGAAGCTAAGTTAAAGGGCATATTTATGTATTATGCATTTTATTTAATTCTAACTTAGTTTATCTATTAGTACCAAATAAAAATCTCAAACCCTAACTTTTAGTCCTAGACATCTATCTCATCATGATCAACAATCGAGATTAAGTACTCTACTTTTTCCTATTTATTCACCCAAAACCTAAATCATTATTAATCTTTCTCCCCTGTTAAAGATGAGTCGGCCCACACCCTTACTATCCTCTCCCCAACCGTTACTCTACTATGAAACAACCGTGAAGAGACGCCCGCCTCTGGTGAAACCACAATACCTCCCTTCTCCTCCTTTCCCTCAACTACAAACCAGCGGAGACTAGACACCAAAAAACCACCACACCTCTCTTATTCCACCTCCTTTCTCCTCCACACTTTTTTTCAGTGAAACAATCACTACCTTCTCCTTCACTCATCAATTGACAAACACCAACACAAAATATCCACTCTCCAAAATTTCAGAAATACTATCGTGAAAACAACGTTATAGATTCATGAATGACACCCAAAACCTTATCTTCTTCACCATAAATAATCCTAAATATACAACCATGGGAACATCATAATGTAACCACCATTCTGGCAAGGTTGAAAATATATAATTCTGATTTAAGTCCCTTTTAGTTGACGATTTTTAGCGGCTTTGATGTAAGTTCCTTGACCTAAAGGTACATTTCTTTTGTTGCTTTTTAAGTCATATTGTCTTCTAATTTGGTGGATGTTTCATTTAGGGACGGAAAAATCACACCTAACCCGCCCAATCCATTTAAGTTTGGGTGGGTTATCAACCCGTCTAATATTAGATAAATCTATTCCAATCTATTAAAAATTGTGTTGATATGTAACACAAATTTACTCATGAAAAATTTTGTCAACTTTTTTTATTTAATTTTTTCTAATTTGATATTTTAAAGATATCCATAATAAAGAAAAATAATAATTTTATTAGGCAACAAAAATATAAGAAAGAACAGATGAAACACTTAAACTTAGTAAAAATTGAGTAAGGTTGATTATTGACCCATCAAATAACCCATTACTTGACCCATTTCGACCCAAGTAAGTTAAATCTTGACCGGTTTATTTTCTTGACCTATTGTTACACGACAAAAATTGACCAAATCCGCCCAATTGTCGTCCCTACTGTTAATAAATTTAATCTTATTTGTGAAAGCATGTCTTAGCTTTATTTTTAGTATCTTAGTATGTTTGCCTATTCATTAATATTACTGGGTTCATTAAATTGAAGGAGTTCTGTTGGAAATGTTTAAGAATAATATCTATTAACTCCATATGTAATCATAAATTAGCAATATTGTAATTAGAAGCTCACCACAAATCTTTTCACTAGCTAGCTTACTAGTTTTAGTTTATTAAGTATTGTTTACATGAATTCATAACTATGTGATAGTTAGATAGTTATTATTAATTGTCTATATGGTTTACAAATTCTCTTTTTGTTCCATTAGTTCAACCTAGAATAATTAGGCCGTATAATTTTTTTAAAAAATAAAATTTAGAGGACACTTAATTTAATCGTGACAAAAAAAATGAGATGATATATTAATTTATTTTTGATCTTTTGATCTGCTTAGTTTGATGTGCTTACACATTTTAAACTTTTTTTCTTCATATATGCTTACTTTGATTAAAAGTCTTTATTACTTTATTGTTGTACTAGTTAACTCTCAACAACATACATATTCTCCTCTCTTTGAACATTGTTACATGTACATCACAATGGAATGACGTTGCATGAAGTTCAGCCACAATAAATGGAGATGTAAGAGCTCGAAGCAAAACTCAAGTGGAATTGTCACCCTAGTTGATGCCATGTACATTTGGTAAATGATGAAAAATGGACCGGCTATAGTTGGTATTATCGAGGTATATTTTGAAAATTATGAATAACGACAGGCTATAACCGACGTCTTATATGAAAGCACATATAGCTTTATTAAATAAAGCAACCCACTATTCCCTCCTATTCTAATTTTATATGTTACCCTCTTAATATCTCAAAAATTTGACATGTTTTATCATCATGATTAATTACGAACACTTTAATATAATGAATAAAAAGATATGTGTATATTTTAGTTTCACACGGCTTTTTAAATATAAAGATACTTTATTTAGTACTCTGGAATAATTTCTTAAAGACTTCATTTCATCTTGTCTCAAAACATCTAAGAGAGTCGATCATAAAAAAAATTGAATATATACATACATATTGTTGATTTACTTATTTATCTTCATTTGTTATGTTAACTGGCCACCAATTTTGAGGTTGAACCTATTTTATTAATAGGTTTTTCCCATTATTCATACATAATTCATTTTAAGCTTAATGTCTATGTTTTCATTTGACAAAGTTAGTTTCTCTACCCTTTACTCTTTTCATTTTCAACTTTGTTTCTCTTTTTATTTTTTTATTCAATCACTTTCTGCAGTCTCTTTCTTCTTCTATTGTCAATATTATATGTTTTTCATTTTTATCTAATGGCATGAGATGAGAGCATGCATATTTTAATTGAACTCCTGAACTTATAGCTTAACTAGTTTTGTATGAATCATTGATTGTAAATCATGCCTAAAATCACATACTACATAATTTTATCTTGTCTTTTGATGTTACAAATTTGGGATAGCTAGAATTTTGATATCTTCAAAATATGAGAATTGTTGTCCATCTAATAAATTTGTGGATTTGTTTTAAGTTGTAACTATTTTTTAGTACAATAAATTTTCTTTAATGGCAAGTCTCATATTTCTTTTGTATATTTTTTTTTTGCATGTATTTAGTTCATTTGATTAATAATTTTTTAAGCATGATAACTAGTAAACAAAGTCTCATGTTTGGTTACCTAACTTTCTTAAACTACCTTTTTACGCAAGAAAAATATTCACGTTTGAAGTTGCTTTTACTAGATCCATTTAATAATAATTAATAAATGGTTCCTTACTTTAAAATGTAAAAGGTGTTTGGAGTTGTTTTTACTAGATCCATTTAATAATAATTAATAAATGGTTCCTTACTTAAAAATGTAAGGGGTGTTTGGATTGAGTTTTTAAGTGGTCTTTAAGTAAAAAGCCATAAATCATAAGTTGGGAACTACCAACTTTTTTGCTTTGGACATTTGTTTTTTGGGTAACTTTTAAGCTTTAAAAAAGGTGCTTTTGTTTTGCCCAAATACTTCCAAAATTAAAATGTGCTTAAAAGCTTAAAGCCACTTATAAATAAGCTAAGATATTCTTAATGTACTTTTTAATTTTAGATGTATTTGGTAAAACACAAAGTGTTTTACTTTAGTCTTAAAAGTATGATAAGAAAACAAAAATTAAAAGTAGGTAGCTACCTACTTTTGGCTTTTCAGTAATTTAAAAAGTTTATCCAAACACCCCCTTAGGCTTTTCTTACACTAATTTATTCAATTTTTCATATTTGACCACATTATTTTTTTAATTAATGATATTTTTTTCACCACACGTTTTCCATACATAATTCAAAAGATTCAATTAGTACTCTCTTTTTGGACCTCGAAAAGTGTCTAACACTTATCTTTCGAGTTAATTTAAATCCTTTCCTAACCTATTATAACTAAATTTATTTGTTTGTTTAGTTTAGGATGGTATCCTAATGCGCATTCAATTCATTAGATGGTGAATCTTCTCATTTTAGAAGTCGATAAAGAGTTGTTGCGTCGTTGGCCATCTTTCATAAGAAAAATAGGACACCGAAATTCTCATGTAGGACCCCTACCTCACAAAAGGTTTTCTTTGGTGTATCCAATATAACGAAAATAAATTTTGTAGGACTAAGCTATTAGAATGATTGCAAAGAATGTTTCCCTACTACAATCATGACTCTTAAAAAAAGATTGATCCATCTTGTCGAACAAGTCGTTGAATACAAACTAGTCTTGTTTATTGCACCACTCAATCATCAATAAAATGGCATTTTTTACTAATCACCGGAATAGATCAGGTTCTCTCAAACTTTGCAAACATTAAAAGAACACAAAGATTATGTCCAGGCTTTGCAGTTCTCTCATAATGGGAAGTACTTAGCGTCATCATATGTTGATTGTTTGACTATTATATGGGAGGTACTGTTTGAAGCATACATTTTCTAGTCACAAGCAACCTATTCCATTTATAATATTGGTCTTTGAGGACAACCAACTTCTCACTTGTCCAGTAGATAAGGTTGTTTGACTGTTGGATGTAAGCTCTTGTGAATGTATAGATATATTTATAGGCATGCATTAGGTTCCAAGAAGAATTTCTTAGATCTGAATAATTACCTATGTATATATATTTATACATTCATAAGTGCTCATATTCCACAATTGAATAACATCCTCTATTCCACGAGTGAGAAGTTGATTGTAATCAAGGCCCCATGATATGAATGGCACAAGTTCCTTGAGACCAGAAAATTATTGCTTCAAACATTTACTTCCATATAATAGCCAAAAGTGATCATCCTAGTACTTCCCATTCTGAGAGAACTGCAAAAACCAAACATCATCTTTGTGTCTTGTAATATTTTCAAAGTTTATTTTATCTTTTCGGCATGTGTTAAATGATTGTGTTTGAAGTGTTATTTGCGGTGAGATTTTAGTTGGAAGTATGTTTATGAAATCTTAGAACTTGCCTTTTTAGTCCAAGTGTCTAGCTTTTGTATGTTTAAGGAATGATCTTGCGCATAAATTTTAAGACTATCTTGTGAGGGTGTGTAACCATTTTTGCACCATTTGAGCCTAAACTTTTTGTTGACAATTGCATTGTATTCTCAAATTACTGAGACCGTGGTTGGTGTTTTCCATTATTAATCAGCAGGTTCAATGTAACTCATTATATCCTTTTAACATTCATATTCATTCATATATTATTATAAGGGGAAATCTCCTAACTTCAAAGTTAGATTACATTTTTTCCCATTTTAGAATTATTTTATTTTATTTATTTTGGAATTTAACTAGAAGTCCTAAGGTCATAAATTTTTAACAAAGAACCATGTCTTCTCAAAGAATTCACTGACTATATTGATATATAACTATTCTTCTTCCATAAGAGATAACCCACGTAAGATTTTTTTTAACTTTCAGAAATGAAAGATTTGTTCTTTAATTATTGATCAACTTTTGCATTTGTTTCTTATCAATATCTTAAAATTGAAAGAATTTTTTATAGAGGTAACTCATCGTAGCCCCCTAAAATTGGAACGATCTTTCACTTAGACACCTCAACTGAACGATATTTATCTTAAACACCTAGGGTAGGGTCTCTATGTGTCACTTTAACACTTTTTGCACAGATCATGTGTCACGTGATTTTCACTAATTCAAGGCGCGTAAACATCAAAATTTTATCTGATGTGGCATCCCCAACGGTAATATTACTCCACATCATCTATTTATATTAATTTTACTCCAATTGTACCCTAATTAAAATCCCAATTTCTCTCTTCTTTTCCAATTTCTCTCTGCTTTTTCAATTTCCCTCTTCTTCTACCTTTCATTTCAAGTTTCTCCAATTCTTCCATGGCATCTGTGGATGAAGGTCAATATTGTAGGTGTGGTAATGAAGCACTATTAAAGACTTCATGGACCCAATTAATTCCAGGGAGTAGATCTTTTACTTGTATAATTTCAAAGGTAAAATTATTGTTTGCATTACTGTTTTTAAGTCACTTAGATGATTAATTGTTTGCGTCCAGTTCTTTTTTATTGGTTTTTTATAGAAAATGGAAGGTTGTGACTATTTTCTTTGATATGAATATCGACACATTCCACAAGCAGACAAGGTTATATGGGTATTGTTGAAGAAAGTCAATGCTTTTGATTAAAAATTAAAGTGAGCAAGAAATATTTTTACTGTTGGTGTCATTGCTACTGGTTGCTTATGTTTAGAATATGGAAATTGAAGCCTAATTATTAGTTTTCTTGAGGTGTCCGGTTGCTTATGTTTGGAATATGAAAATGGAAGCCTAATTGATAGTGTTCTTGAGGTGTTCGGTCTAGTACTATTGTGATGTTGTATTTAGTGATCGATCTAATAGAATTTTGATGTTGTTGTTGCTGTAAATTTTCTATGTAATTGTGCATTTATATTCAATAAAATTCTAAGTTCTAGTAGTATTTTGATGTTGGTTGCTGTAAAATTCAATTTTTGGCTACATACAAAGTAACACCAAAAGCAAATGCCAGGCTATAAACAAATGGTCATATTTGTCACAACGTAACACCCAAATTACACAATACGTAGACAATTATATATAATGCTCCATAATGAGCTCAAAATTAGCATCATGCTACATAATATTCGAGGTTATAACCTTTAAAAAAAAGTGTACCAAAATAAGGTCCTAAAATAAAGCTAGCATAAACAAAATCTACATACAAACTTCACAAAAGTGTTCACTAGTACCAAAATAAAACTAGCACACTCCAACAACATACAACAACATAATAAGGACCCAAAATCAACCTATTCTAAGTTAGTGTTACTTCTTTTTATTTGTCATTTGTTGCTATTGGGAAGTGATGACAACATCCTTGTTTTTCCATCTCAAGCCTCTATGCTTAAAACTAGTGTCTATGCCCGTAAAACTTGCATCCTTGTAAATTGAACCTGTTGGTAGAATCCTTTGACTTGAAGTCCCAGGTTGTTTTGTTGAAGAACAAATCAAAATTAATATATAATTTTCATTCATTTAAGAGAAAGTTAGTTACAAACTTAGGTTTAGTATATGGGTTAAACTTGCACTTGTGTAGATGCCAAATCCAACATTACTTGCTCCACCTTTAGGTTTCCTCTTTGGTCTTCCTCTTGCAGGATCTTCTCCAGTTGCAACTTTTTCTCTTTTTTGTCCAGCAGTTTGTCTTGTCCTTGGAGGTAGTTGACTCGTTATTCCTCTTATAACAAGAATACTTGTATCCACAAGTAGTGGCAGTGGACTTGTTTTTGAAGTTTCCCTTGCCCTCTTAACTCTACTGGTATCACCAAATAATATGTTGAAGAAGCATGATTGCTTGATGTTGTTGATACAGGTTGTTTGAATCATGCTGGTCCAGGTTGGTAGAGCTTGTTGGTTCAAGATGGCTACTTCCTTATGAACTTTGACCAGCAGTAAATTGTGGAGCTGGTTGAGAAGTATGGACACCAACCTAAAAATCAAACATAAAATTTGTTCATAACATTCAACAAGAATTTAAAAAAGGCACAAACAAATTATAAAGTATTTTACCTTGCAAAATTTCCAGTTGTGGCCTGGTTTTTTACAATTGGAACAAGTAATTTTCACCCCCTTTTTGGACATCTTTCCATACTTCTTAATTGGTTCATCTTTACTCCTTTTTCTATTTCTTAGAGGTATACCAGGAATTTGCTTAGGTTAAGGAGGCTCAATCCTTGGATTGTTAGTTTCTGGCCACATCCTCATATTTGGAATTGATTGAATGAAATGACTGTAGGCTTTTAAGAAGGTATCCTTCTTATACCAATGCTCCACAAGTTGTTTAGGTTCTTGTTAAATGTGATACAATGAAGAAATAACATGTTTGCATGGAATGCCTCTCAATTGCCAAGTTGTACAACTACAAACTCTATTAGTCAAGTTGACTATATGCCTGTACTGCCCTTCTCAAATCTCAAACCCTCATTACTAGGCAAATCTGATTCAGCTCCATTTTGATTTGTATAACCACCATTCAGATCCTGTTCATTCTCCCAAATTTTCTTTGTATTTATACCCAAAGATACATCAACAAGGTCAGACCATGGTAAAAGAGCATATGGAGAAGGCAAGTCTTCCTATTCATCAACTTCATAGACCAAATACACATGAAACTCATCACCATCTACCAAGTCTTTCAAAATTTCTAAAAATTGAGTATCAAAAGTAACTTGAACTAATTCATTACCATCTTCACAGTAAAATCCATTCACATTTGTATACCCAAGGTCTTTAGAGTAGGAAAGCAACTCGACATGACAAAATTAATATTTATATATGTTGACACCATATACATCTACTTATCGTTGGTAATTAGGTTTAGGGTTTGAAAAGACCCCCCCCCCAACATGATGAAAACAGGTTAAAATATAGTTGTTCTTATCCGGAAATATAGGAGACCCCCCAACAAAAAGGAATGTCCAAGAAATCCCCTTAGTTTATCACAACTAGTTAGGTCAAAACCTAGATTAAAAATGAAAATAAAGAGGATTCAACAACAAAAACACATTCGTCAACAAAATAATGGTAGAAAAACAGCGGTGGAAAACAATACCTTCTTCAATTTCTCCAATATTGCAAACCTTGATACCTCGTCAATACAACCTTAAACCTGAAAATGGAGACACAAAAACAAATATAATGGATAAGAAGAAGAACAGGGAGATGAAAGAAAATCTGGAAGTATAATCGTCTTAATTTGTCTTTTACCTACAATTTATTTATCTAATATTTTAAATAAAAATTACATGTAAATAGGTTCAAGAGTTGGCATGATATAATTGATGAGTTAATCCACGTAGAACGGGTTGTGTTGCACGCGCCTATGGTCTACAGATGTTTTTGTAAGAAGTGCTAAAGTGACACATAGGGACCCTACGTTATGTGTCTAAAATGAAAATCCTTCAGGTGAGGTGTCTAAGTGAAAGATTGTGCCAAGTTTAGGGGGCCACCTATGACATCTGCCTTTTTTATATTATGTATATTTCTCGTTGTTTTCTCTTGTTTTAATTTTGTCTTTGTCGTGAATATCTATATATGTGGTTATTTTTTTTCTTGTTATTTTGAATAATATTATGCACACATAACTTTGAAGCACCATTGATGTCTTTTTATTATATTTGAGAGGTCTATACGGTTAAAATACTTACAATATATAATTTCTTTCCTTTTTTCTGGTAATATTTTCTTTCTTTTCTCCTGGTAATCGTTATTTCATTATAGAATTATAGTGTTCATTTTTTTTTTTGAGTGAAAATGTTTACACAACACCTTATGAACTAGCAAAACTTATTTTTTTTCTGGTTACCTTTACTTTTTCTATTTTTTTACTTATCAATTGTTTTACATTTCAAAAGTCTCTTAAAAGAGCTATTATTATATTACTATTTTTTTAATAATAAATATTAATTATAGAATAATAATATAATAATAAATTTATATTCATTGTATTTAAATCTAAGAAACATAATTTTTATTTTATGTTATATCAATTTCTGAATTTCCAATTGGTGCATATGTTATATCTCTATTCTAAAAGTGGAAAATTGTAAATTAAAAGTTCAATTATCAAAATTTCCATTAAATTTGTCGGACATTTTTAACCTTTAATCATGAACTATTTTCTTCATAATCAAATACACAATTTTAAAGATATACATACATCAGTTTACAAATGTTTCATTATCAGTAATTAATATTGCATTTTCAGTTAGCATGTCAGAATCATGAGCTATCGAGTTATTTTGTATTTTATAAATTCTACTGGAAGACTTACTACCCAGTTAGACAAGGGTCAGTCACCCTCATAGTCCCAAAATTACGTGCTCCGTGGGTTATGTCCCCTCTGTGGTCATTATACTTAGTGATCACGCCACTCATGCCTCTTTACCCTTACACAAGGTATATCGGGTACCTCTCGATGGGATGTATACATCGGATCTATAGTTTGCTCATGTGATTTTATGTCGGTAAATAGTAGCTCCCACATCCATATAGTAGTGTATTAACCAGGTTACGAGTTACATATTTAGTCTTATGTTTCAGCATGTTATGTACTTGGTAATTGCATTTAGTTAAGTTATATTCAATATATCTCAGTATTTTTATCTTGTTCTAATTATACTATTGTTCAACATACTTCGTTCAGTTACATGTTTGTTTCACTTTATTCTATCTTGCATCTTCAGTACCTTTCAAATACTGACACATACTCTGCGCTACATCTTCTCGTGATGTAGGTTCATGTACTCAACATTCATATCACACATAGATTGGTTCCTGATCTCCAGTTCTATCAGTTGTGAGTCCTCATTCTTCAAGGATGCAACATGTTTTTTATTATATCTTTCCTCTTTAGTTTCAGTATTGCTAGAGTTAGATGGGGGCATGTTCCACCCTCTCTAATCAGTAAGAGGCATGTTACAGACATAGTTAGACTTAGTTTTAGCTTGAAGTTTGATCTTTCAGTTGTCATTAAACTCATAAACTACATATTCACATGTGATTGGGTATTCCCCATTTCAGTTTATATCATGTTTCAAGCTTCCACGCAATACTTTTATTTTAGTTTATCGTAGTATGCTTATGATATGTCAGCTCATGGTTATATTGGGGTCGCTCGTGGTCCTAAGTTCCATATTTACGTCAAGGGGATATTCTTATTACTTTTTTTATATATAAAAAAAAAGAGCAAATAAATGACACAAAGATATAAGTAATTTATAGAAAGTTGTGTACCTAGGGTGTCACTTAATAGTTAGTGAAGCGGAATACAAATTATTGTAGATTGTACTATTTGGTTAAGGAGCTAAAAACCCCGCAATTCGTAACTCTGCAATTTGTTAGTTGGTGGGTGAACCCCCCCCCCTCCCGCAAATGGCTTATAAAATAATATAAAATTTACTACAGTTATTACTCCAAAGTCCTTTGATATGATATTTCTAATATATTCATTGAAAAGAACTAACATATATGGAATTCAAGGTTCTGACTCGAATTTGGTGTTTTTATTGCCTTTTCTTAGGTGGTTAATAGTGGTGTACCTTTAGCTCATGATTATCTTGATTTGGAAGGAACATCTGTAGATGTAACTTTTGATCACCTCAAAGTAATTGTGTTAGGAAACATTCATAGGACAAATCCTCTTTTGCATCGATCGATGAAGTCTTCGGTTCTTTTGAGAATCACAGTTGAAGCATGAATCTATGAAGGTTATGGAAGTATGAAATAACGGATTCAGCTGGTGAAAATTTCAACATTTATCACCTAACGCAGAAGCTTTCTTCAAATAATTAGTAGTACATGATTACAGTCCTCTTTGTGTTAATGTGTCTTTAATCAAACCATGCCTTTGGATAAATTAATTTCGATGTTGAAGCAAAAGGATAGAAAAAGGTGTGTTCTTGTAGTAGAAGCAATAATCTCTCTCAATGTAAGGTATTATCTTAATTAGTTAAGCAGAGTATTTAGGATTGGTGTTTTGACTATTTTGTTACATTTATTGATTGTTTGGCTAATCTGTCAAACATAGAGATTTTGATCATAGGCAACATGAACAAAGTTCATATAATTGAGCTGAGAATTCAATTGCAGCAGGCTGGAAAAAAAAGTCAAACGAAATTAAAAAAAGGGAAGAGTTTGTGTTAAGAAGTAATTCGAGTCAAAAGAGGAAAACATTAAACAGAAAATATTCCAGCGCAAATAAGGAAAAAGTGACAACCCAGTTTTAAAAGGAAAAAGAAAAAAACTAATTTCCTTCCTTATACAAATCGGGCATGCAAAAATCAACATACATTGCATATAAGAGAGTGGTTTATTTAGGGTTAGAATACTTTCAACAAATTAGAAACTGAGTTGGTGAGAGATTTGTACAAGAAGCATGTTTGGCTTCTTGGAGAGTTGGGAAGAGATTTGTAACAAGAAGTAAATTTGACTTCTGGGAGAAATTAAGATAGATTCGTTATAAGAAGCAACTTCGACTTCTTAGAGTAATAAGAGTTAGTTCTTAGGTTGATAATTTGTAATTGTGATTTGACTTTGAAGAATAAAGCTGGGGTATTCCCTTTATTGAGTAAGGAAGGTTTTAAATAAAACATATTTGTTTTAGGGAAAATACACAAGTACCACTTCAACCTATGTCTGAAATCTCAGAAACGCACTTATACTATACTAAGGTCCTATTACCCCCCTGAACTTATTTTATAAAAAATTTTCTACCCATTTTCGGCCTACATGACACTATCTTATGGGCCAGTGCGTGTTGAAATTTTATTAAAGCTAGTTCCACGTAAACCGAAAAATGGTAGAAAATTAGTTATAAAATAAGTTCAGGGGGTAATTGATCCTTAGTATAGTATAAGTGTGTCTCTTGGGTTTCAGGCATAGGTTGAGGGGGTATTTTTGCATTTTCCCTTTGTTTTATTGTGTTAAGTTCTTTCATAAGCATACATACAAGAACCTGGTTATTACATTAGGGGTAAGGTTTATTCAATTGGTATAAGACCATGTCTTTTCATCAAAAGAATTAAAACTTGAAAAGGATCAATAGATGCACCACCAACCCCACGAGAAGGAGCTTCACAAATAAGACCACCATTGTTCAATGAAAAATATTATAGATGGTGAAAAAATTGCATGATGGACCATCTTATAGGAGAAAACTCAGATCTCTAGGGAGTTGTATTGGATGGACCAACAATACACATGAAAACCAAAGTTGATAGTGTTACCACGATACCAAAATAAAGGACGGAATGAGATGTAGCAGACAAGCTAGCAATAAAAAACAATGCAATGGCAAAGAAGATCTTGATATACGGTATAGATCCAGAAGAGTACGATCGGATCTCATCATGTTAGGATGCCAAAGATATATGGAAAAGACTGCAGACCATTCATGAAGGAATTACTCAGGTAAAAAATCGATTTAAACATGAAATATCATATTTATAGAATGACAGAAGGTGAAACAATACAAGAAATGGATATCAAATTCACCTCCATTATTAATTAAAATTAGTCTTTGGGATAAATAATTCCAAATGAAAATGCAGTCAAAAAACTCTTATGTATTTTTCGAGAATTAAGGAAAAGTATGTTTGAGGCTATCACTGAAGCAACGGATTTGTATAAGCTAGCTATGGATGAAATCATCAAAAATCTTAGTACTATGAACTGAAGAAGAATCAAGAAAAGGAAAACTGAAGAAAGAGAAAGGAGAAAAACCTGTGTCAGAAGGCTATAACACGAGGAAAATTATGAGAATGATTTTCCACTTTCTCTAGATGATAAATAATTTCATCATTATTCTTAGAGGTGATGTCTGCTTTATTTGAATTATTATTATTAATTAACACACAAGAAATATTCAGAAGATTTAATTAAGTAGAAAAGTATTTTACCCTTCCATCTCTCGAAATAGTTACCATTTAACCGAAATGGCCTGTTGGTGTCTCTCATCTTGACATCCGTGATCTTTTCAATTGCAACCATTTTACTCTCCTTCAACTTAATTGTGAAAATTTCTAAAATAACAGAATAACAATATTACAGTTGAAAATAAAATGAAGAAATAAAAATCACTCTGATTGAGGCGCATATATATATATCAGTCTGTTGAGGATATTCAGGCTAAATACAACAAATTAAATGCTTTCACCGGCCCAGCAATAGTCCTCTTGACTTTTCCCCTCCCGGACATAATATCCTAATCATGAAATATAACTCAACAAACTCTGGAGAAACGTTGAGTCCAAATCTCCATGAAAAGAGCACCTTCCTTCAACTTATAAGAACTCTCTTCTTTAACAAGCATTATGCACTCTATATTTTTCTTGTATCTATAAACAAAATGAAGACCACCACTATTTGTAGTTGAAATCTTCCTAGCAATAAATAGGAAGATAATAGGGTAGTAAATAGTGAAGATAAATGGCCTAAAAGTTACATAGGTTACAAGGTATAATGGAGGGGTAAAAGATTGAAATAAGGTGAGGGGTAACAAAAAACACCAACGTGGAAATGTTACACTTTGACCATTTTCCAACGTTCACTGAAACGTTTTTACCAAATGTTTAATTTCAGCAAAACTTAACAAAATATGCATTACTATATAAACAACCTTTTGAGCTAAAATATGATGAGCTATTATAATATAATAATATATTATAATAATATTCTATTTATCTATCAGTCTATACTACCTGAAAAGCATGAACTCCTAAACTGAATGTTGAAATACTATAAACCCCCAATTAAAAATATTCAATTTATTTTATTTATTAATTTTATACTATTATAAAGTAGATATCATTTCATATTAAACGGTTTTGGTTTTGTAAAAGAGATTTGACTTTTTCAAAGGGTTGCGATTTTTTTGACGGGTTAAGTTGTGACTTTTGCAAAAGGTTGTGATTTTTCCAATGAGCAGTGACTTTTTCAAAAGGTTATAATTTTTATGATAAGTAACAATTAGCACCTACTCATACTACCATTTGTTTTCTCCGATAAGAGGGTTTCCTCTCACTTTTAAACTACAATGTAAAAAAGTTTTCTACTCTTCTTCATAAAAAAAACACAGGGTTATTTGCAACAGTTGATTAAGTTCAAAATTAAACGAAATTCGAGGTTCCACATTAGAAATAGCTGGTGAAAAAATTATAGCAAATCTTCCATAAGTTCCCACTCGTATTCTTACGATTTCCATATGTAAATAGTGTCGAAAAGTTGTGGGAAAGACAATAATAATAAACATATATGGAAAAAGTCACATAAATTGGGTAAGATAATTCTTCTTTGGTTTTTTTTTACCCTCAAATGAAGCAGTTTATTTATTATTTTGCTAAAATGACGGGCATCAACGTAATTTGTTTTGATGTTAAATCAACTATTTTAAAAATAGATTTTAAATTTTACTTACAATATGATAACATAGACATGATAATAATTAATTTTTAATAGATATGTAAGTAAAAAAGAATGAAGAATGTAAAGTGTTTGTGACAAGAGATTTTAATCTAATGGAAAACAGTAGTGAATATAGCATGAACGTATGTTTTGGTATTCCTTTATCGTTGACTATATATCTTTTTCCTATAATTTGAGAAAAATTTATGTCACAAGATATACTCTTTGTTAGCTATACAAAAATCGACAAGAAATAGTAATTGATAATAAAATAATCTTAAATCAATTAAAGATTATATAATAAATACTTCAAATTTTATTCATCTATTAACTTTTATCATTGAAAAAGTTTAATATTTAATATCAGGATAAAAATTTTGTAATATACTACACACTTTTCATTAGACAACAACTATATGATATGTATGTGGCTGGGAAAAGGACAAGACTACAATTCTACAGACATAAAGTAAAAATTTAAAGAAATGAAATATTTTTTTACCAAAAGTGATGTTGTTCATATATAAAAATTAAATTATACTACTGAAATATATATGTACATATAACACGAAGATTTGGTCAAACTAAACCATTGACATACACTGAAACCTCAATTTAACCATCATTCAAAAAACAATAAAGTACTTTTTTTTGTAGAATTATCTCTCTATGATAGGATTACTCAAATATTAATTGCTAAAAGATAGATGACGTTTAAAGATAAAATATTGAAATACTTATGGTAATCCTTATTAGTGTCATGCACATACTAAATTTAAAGTATGAATATTTAAGTGAAAAATTATACTTAAATGATGTCCATCATTTATGTTCATAACCTCAAGAAGAAAAACTATTATCAATTCGATAGTAAGGTTTCACTTTATAGATTTATATTAATAAATAGTTTTTACAAATCTTAAAAAGACCGGAAACATACGGGTTGTTCTTTGATAATAAAACAATGCAAAATCGGAGATGAAGACTTCAAAATAAAAACAGCAACAGGCAATGCAAAACCAAATATGAAGAGTTCAAAATAAATCCAAATAAGGAACAAAACAATGCAAAACAAAGATGAAGAATTCAAAATAAATCCAAATATGAAACAAAAATGCAAAATCTAAGATGAAAGTCGAAATTATAAAGTCAGAATCTACTAGGTAATAATAAAAGAATTGCAGAGAATAACATATAGTCACACTATAACCTAACAAAACCCCATAAGCTCAGTAGTTACTAACAACATAACCCAACCGTCCAAATAAACCAAAGTAGAACTAACAAGTATACTGGTGATAGCAATGCATATGAATGTCGGATGAGCAGCAAAACCATCACTAACCATCCAAACCTCTAATCATTGGCCGAACCGCAAAACATCGGTCTTAGATTGAATAAAATGGCTTCGAACCATCAACATCAGCCTTCGGACTGAAAATAATGGCCTCGCCCTATGATGATCAGCCTCAATCTGGAAGAAACAACCTCGAACCGTGATTAACAAATAATGGAGCTGCCTTCCTATTCAGTAAACTCTCAGGAACTACCAAGACCAAAAGATTGCATATTGAGTGCTTCGACACACCGATTTGTCAAGTAAAAACTGAGCAAATCCAATGTGCCTCTGATATCTCAAGCATAAAAAGGAGCATGTCCATAACACTTATAATCTCAAAAATGAATAAATGAAAGGATCCAGGTGAAACAACTCCTGTCAAAACCAATTTAGTGTTAAAATTAAGGAAAATAGTATCTTATCATAAAGGATAAATATTGAGCTGGGCTCGTACCACGAAATCTCTGAGAATAAGCAAAGAATGTAATGTGTGCAATCACTAGCTTTCAAACAAGGCACTCAAAATAAAATAATTATACAACCAATGATACCACACTACCAAAGCAAAGAGTACTAACCTTGGATCCAACTGGTCCTCACATACGTCCTCAGGCCCAAGATTATAATCATAAACTCAACAAGGATACAACATGCCCATCGCTAACCAAAAAGGCAAAGGGACCAAGAAGTGATTTTGAATCAGTAGCACTCTATCTAGATTATTGTTACCCATTGTTTCATAATATATTGTATTGTACTGTACTATATTGTAATGTACTATATTGTAGATATAATGTTTGGCTAGATTTTATTGTTTTTTTATTGTTTAATAACATTTTTATTTTTTGATTTGACAATATCGTACTATTCTAGGGTAGGAGGTTTTATTGGTATTAAAAAAATATAGGGCAATGAGTAAAATGATATTATTATATATTAAATAAGGATATAAGTAGAAATAGAAATTAAGCACCAATGAAAACACACCAAATCGGTTGTTCCCTAAAATGGGGGTTTTCGTTGTTACGTAACAATGGAGTTTAACAATACAATAAAATATAATTCAAGTAAAAATATAAAAAATGGTAACAACACACTACAATACAATTGGTAATAATGATCCAAACAGAGTGTAAAGGGGGAGCAAACCCAAGGGGCGGTGCCCTACCCCAGTCACACCACTCAAGTCCTAGACAAAGCAAATCTAGAAAAAACCCAGCTACAACGAACCACCAAGACAACAAGCATAAATGCAAGAAGAATGACATAAAACAAGTCCTAAAGGTAGAAAATCATAGCGTTGAGCCAATAGAAGACAACCTAAAACATCTAACGTCCATCAAAGTGTTAGTCAACCACGAATCAATCCTAACAAGGATAAGTTAGATCATCTAAGCCACAAGTGAATACACAACCTAAACTAATAATTCTAACACCTATAATAATCCCAATGCTCGTATGGAATATGAAATGATGAGTCCAGTGATCCAAGTTGTACAAGTCCAATTAAAAACCAATTTAGAATAAAAAATGAGTAAAACAACATTTCATCATGAATAATAAATATGGCAGTGCATTGGTTGGGATGGTACCATAAAATTCATGAAAATGAGCAAACAATGTAATGCATGCAATCACAATTATTCAAGCAAGACACTGAAAACCAAATAATTATGTAGCCAATCAAAACAACTATAAATGCAGAGAGTACTAACAATGAGATCAAATTCTGGTCCTTACGTACGACCTCGGACCCAACAATATAATAATAATCTCAATAGGGATACAACACACCCACTGCTTATCAACAAGCAAACGAACCTAAAAGAATAGTCAAATCAATGAACGAGGAGAAAACTTATGGGACAATGCCCTACCCTAATAGCATTGCTCCAGTCCCAGACTTTGCACAATCAGAACCAACCAACCACTAAGATGTGCCAACAAGTTCACAAGCTTTATCACAAAGGAGAACGACATAATACAAGCCCTAAATGGTATAAACTATAACTACGGGGCTCTAAAGCATAAGCCTAAGCATCTAATGTTCAACCTAGTCTAAGGAAACGATATATCCATCCTAACAAAGATAAGAAAATAATCTAAACGACAAGAGAAGACAAAGTCTAAACTAAGGATCCCAAAACCCACAATGAGTCCAAAACATTAAGTAATCAAGAAAGGATAGGATAACAAGAGAAGAAAATACCCGAAAATACCACATGAAATCTATACCAACTGTCATCTAAGAATCTAATCAAGAACGTAGACTGAATACTACCTCAAAGATGACCACTAGTGCTCTATTGAGCCAAAACAGGAATGTAGAACCTCTACTGGAAATCTCAAAATTGACTCCTTCAAAAATGTCCCAAACTAAGTCTTGATCTTGTCTTCCAAAATATAACACAATTCGAGCCCCAAAAAGTCCCAACAACATATAAAATTAACAACAGAATAAAGTTAAGGCAGTAACTTTGATATCAAATTTACCGCAAATAGAGGATCCTCAACATTTTTTAATCACATACCCAACGCGCTCCCAACAATAACAAAACACTTCAAATAACTCAAATCTGAGTTCGGGTGAGGGTGGAATTGCTACTAAATATAAAGATAAAAAATAAATATTTTAGGTATAAATACACAATATTGGTCGCTAAGAGTCCGATATCTAGTCGCTGAAAGCCTGCAACAAATATAAACACTTAGCTGGTTTGCTCGAACTCCAAATTTTCTAACATAGTGTCAAGAATTCATTGGAAATCCTGTCCGCAAACGAAATATGCTACCCCATCAGATTTGGCATTCCAGATTCAACTTACACATCAAAACATCAAACTGAGGTTGTTTCAAATATAAGTGGGTCCCAAAACCAAGTTACGTTTTAAGCTTAAAACCGCCAGAAAACTAAAAATGAGATCACAAACCTAGAGAATCGCACAGAAGGTCATCAAGATGATCGACATTCTGAAGCTAATCGTGCTGACGAATTTTTTCATCCAAGTACATTTATCAAGAATTTTGACGAAAATCAGCCCTTGGATGAAGCATCAAGTTAGAACGCCTAACAACACACACTCACACTAGACATCACCGCACCCGAAGTAACAATACCCCTATCCTAAAATGGCCATCCCAGTGCTTATGAAACCGTCAAAATTATATTTTGAAGTCGTCTTCTTGAACTATCTATTGAATTCAACTTTTTAAGATTCAAAGTCTCTGAAATACGAAAACTTGTACAAAATCTAAAAAGAGCAATTTGATGACTGAACAATCAGTCCCGAAAAATACCGACTTGTGGTTGCTACATGAAAGCTTTAAATGTTGAAAACATCATAAAATGATGAAATTAACATCGAGGGTCATTAAAACTTCATATCCTTTGTAGGTTGTGTATGAAGATACAAGCTTTGAAATTACATAGTTCTCCAATATGAACAATAAGTAATTTGTTCCTACTTACGATTAATCCATTCTAAATTTTTATGCATTTTTAATAAAATTATAAAATATTATTTTTCTTATTCGTATATTTTGTGTGTGTTCATCATACAATGCATTTCATCCCTGACAATTTCTCTTTTCTCTTTTTTTTTAATAGGAAAACAACCATCGAGATATATTTTAACTTTTCAAGATATAATATTACTATGATATTTAAGTCACTAATAAAGTTTGCCGGTAATAACTCCTTGACAAGTTTCATTTATTTTCTTGATGAGTATCCAAAATTGAAAACTACACCCCACAGATTTCTTGATTGCCCTACACTTCACCTAGTGCAGATTCTACCTTTGACTAGCCTAGTAACAATTTAGAACACTTTGAGGAGATAAAAAACTTTTGATACCATATAAATATTTGATATGTAGAAGAGAACAATGAATTTTGTCATTAACAACGATTTCCTCATACAGAACAAACATAACAATGAAAACATAATCCAATGATACATCATGATCTAATAAGATACAATGCAACCAAAATACAGAACCTATTGAAAGTCCTAACGAAAAAAACATACAAGAATACAGAAAACATATAGCTAGAAAATAGGAAATAAGAGCGAGATCCTAAACCAAAGGATTCAAATTATTATACATTAATATAAATGCCCAACAACTTTAGGTGTTAATAGAAACGTCTTATGTGGCATATACAAATCAGTTAAAGTGTTGTTGATGATGATATCAATTTTGACAGACCTATAAACCATTTTTGGATTTCCATTCGATTAAATATAAATTTAAAACTTATTTCTCTTATTATATGATTAAATTTATATTTAGTATTATCCAATTAACTATATATTGAAATATTCATAATGAGGTGCATTTCTTTTATATGAAAAGTTATGATTATCATTTATTGATTTATTTTACTTAATATGTGTAATATTTTATTATAAATAGTAATATATATATATATATATATATATATATATATATTCCTCCAAATTATTGAATTCCAATCAATGTTTTTCCAATTGTATTTAATTCTAACTTAGTCTATCAATTAGGACCAAATAAAAATCCCATACCCTAACTTTTAATCATAGACGTCTATCTCATCTTGATCAACGGTCGAAACTAAATCTTATATCTTTTCTTTTTATTCACCCAAAACCTAAATCACTATTCATCGGAACGGGACGTACCGGTACCGTTAAGACAGGTCAACGGAACGGGACGTACCGGTACCGTTCCGGTTCGTTCCGGTTTGGTTGCCTACGGGACGGGACGGGATAGTGTGAACCGTTACACGGAACGGAACGGAACCGTGATTTTGTACCGGTGTACCGGTCCCGGTTCATTCCGATTCCGTTTCGGTCTGGTTCTGGTCCGGTTTATTTAATATATATTAATTTTTTTATATTTTATATTTTCTATAATTTATATTTAATTTATTTTTTTTAAAATTACAAATTTTATTTATTTAATATTTACAAGATACAAGTTATAAATATAACTTATAAAATAAATATTAATGAATATAAGGTATAACTTATAAAGTATAAACTTCAAAAGATTTAAATTTTGAAAACTTTATTAGACTTTACTCGCAAACTTAACAACAACAAAAAAATTAATAAAATATCTTTAAAATAAACTTAAGTAAAAATTATAGTATAAATTTAAAAACTATTAATTTATACTTAAAAAATAAAAAATAATAATTATATTTTCGTAATTCCAAAATATCATCCCGTTAATTCCGTCCCGGTCCGTTCCGGTTCCATCCCGGTATATAGTGGAACGGGACGGAACCGATGAATCATCCCGGTAATTTCAGTCCGGTTCATCCCGGTACCGGTCAAATTACCGGTCAACGGGTTCCGGTCCGATACCGGTTCATTCCGGTCCTGTGAACCTGTTCCGGTCCGTTGACCAGTATTTTTTCTCCCCACTTGAACACGAGCCGCCCCGTACCCTTTCCTTAGCTGTTACTATACTATGAAACCGTTGTGACGAGCACCCGCCTCTGGTGAAACCACAATACCTCCCTTCTCTTCCTTTCCCTCAGCAACAAACCAGAGAAGACTAGACACCAAAAAACCACCAGACCTCTCTTATTCCCCCCTCCTTTCTCCTCCACACTTTTTTGTTGTGAAACAATCACTACCTTCGCCTCCACTCATCAATCGACAACCACCAACACTAAATATTCACTGTGCAAAATTTCAGAAATACTATCGTGAAAACACCATTATAGATTCATGAGTGACACCAAAAACCTCATCTTCTTCACCAATTGATCAGCCTTAAAAAGCGCAACAATAGAAACAGCGTTATGAAATCACTGTTCACACCCAATTTTGGACCTCAACCATATAAATTAATTATTTCGATCTTTTTCAATTTCAAACGATCTAAAATAATTATTTTATAAAATTTTAAGAAAAAATATAAAGTTTGTGAGTTATTTAAATAAGTTTTGTCACTTTTTATAATTTTAAGTAATATATATGTTTTATATAATTTTGTACATAATTAGCATATTTTATAAACATTTCAGAAATAATCGCAAGAGATTTTAATTTTTGTAAGTTTTTAAATTAGTTTAGTTCAAATTATATTTATATTTTGAATCACTAGTTTGCAAATAAGTTAGTTATTTTATTTCATTAATTTGTCTCATTTATGTTCTAGCTGAACTAATTGATTACCCCACTTCGGTTAAGATTTTAACTTCAATTGGCTAAGCTTGTAATTCTTCGGCCCTTTTCGTAGTTACAATTCTAGGGTCACCTCAGTTCATTTTAAAGGACCAAACTTTTGGCCTTTTTCATCTGCAAATTCGATCCATCACATCTTTTGTCAATACCCTACCCATTCCAACATCGATCCAACATCAATACAACACCAACTACACACACAACAATCCAAAAGGCGTACAACCGATCTGAGCCATGTTCCTCTTCTCCCTTAGCAAACCCAGCTCCGGCGAATCAACCTGAATCCAACAGCTCACGAGAACCAGAAAGAAAGCATATGAAGTGTACGATTTCCTCCTCCACCGTTCATGAATAGATGGAAAATGCACGTCGAGTTCAAGCCCACGTCCCTTTCTCCTTTCTGTCTCGTGCAGTAAATTTTGTGTATAAATAGAGGGTTTCCCCTCATAAATAAAATCAATCAATCCTTCATCTAACAATCTTCTCTCTACTCTCTACTCTCAAATCATAAATCCGCTTCCACCCCCCTCCATTGGTATCAGAGCTAGCTAATAAAATAATTATGGAAAACAAACCAACTACAGATCTACAAAGACAGGTATACTATTTTATACTTATGAGTAGCTAAATTAATTTATTCCTAAAAATCTCTTGTTAATTATAATTGTTTATCATGCTTGAATAATGTTATAATAACCATCTTTAGCAAGTTTGCTACAGAAATATTTTTCGAATAAGTATACCCAGACTATGCCATCCTAAGGTTGAAACCGGTAGGCAGAGAAGGCCGTTTAGGGGAGTAAACAAAGTTGAGGCGCTGTTAAGGTAACTTATCAAAAAAGAAAGCTGTAGTAGTGACCAGACGAGATGATTATTAAATGATTATTTTTGCATAATAAGCAAGTATAATTTATTAAGAGGTTGGAAGGAATAAAATTTTAGTGAAAATAAAAATGATAAAAATGGAAACTTACCTATTAAACGATGATGTTGATTATAAGATATTACTACTCTACATACTAAAAAACCTGAACACTGATATAAAAAGAGAAATTTATGAAAAATTATTAACAAGTGAGATAATAGAAATAACAACCCAAGGTTGGACTAAGTTAACTATACAAAGTATACAAGATGAACTTTATTATGACATATATGATTTATATGATGATTTAGATATTGGAGACTAAATATGACTGAACATTGGCTAAGGCGATATGGTAGAAATTACAGGTTAAAAAAGATTAAATATCCAGAAAAATTAAGTAAGCTTTTTAAAATATTACATAAAAGGATATGATAAATAAAAATAAAAATACTAAAATAAAAAGAACTAAGATAGATAAAAAAGTAAGAAAAATATGGAAAAAATTAAGATCTTTATATACAGGATATGAACTATCACAACTAGTCAAAACAGATAATGATAAAAAAGATCAATTGATAAACATAATTTCAAAAACAGAATATAAATATGTCTGCTATTTGAAAAAACAGTATGAACAGAGAAATCTATAAACAACAATTAATAGAAGAAATAATAGAAAAGAAAAAGAAGATTAAAAGAAAGCGTATTAGCAGGAGTATGTAATAAATCACTACTAGCACAAAGAAAAGATATATCCATGTTAAAATTAGAATTAGATTGTCTTGAATATGAATTACAACATAATATAATACATAGATTATAATGAATAAAGAAGAATTTGCAGTAGACGAAAAAACATACGAAAATCAAGACGGAATGATAATAAAAATAATATTTTCAAATCTAGGAAGAAGATATAAAAAAATAGGAAATAATTTATACTTAATGTTAGAAAAAGAAACGGCAAAATTAGAAGATAGTTTAACAGCTATGATAAGAATAACAAAAGAAAATGAAGAAATAGACAAATCAAAAGAAATTGAAAAAATAAAAATACAAGCAAAACAAGAAGTACAACATTTAGAAGAAAAAAAATACAAGAATAAGTGAATTAGAAAAGAATTAGCTAGGTTAAAATTATTATATGAAAATAAGCAAAAACAAAAGGAAAAAGATAAAGAGCTTGAGTTAACTAATGAAATAAAAGAAATGGAACAAAATTAAATGAAGATATTGAAGTAAATGAAGTAAATGAAATAGATGAAAATGAAAATGACCAAAATCAGAAATAAGTGACATAAGTGAGACATATACAGAAATCTTAGAACAGACAAATAAACTAAAAAAATTAGAAATAAACACAGGAGATATGAATAGACCTAGTACGTCAAGTGTCAAAACCCCAGATAATAGTCCCAGAAATAGCCCTAGAAATAGTCCTAGGTGGACACCACCAACTGATTATACAGAAAGTTATCAACAATCAGATAGAAATAATGCAATATGGAACAGTAGATTAAATAAAAATTGGATACCGAAACCAATAAGTGAACAATATAATTTTTTAGATTTAGATTGTGTCACAGATATAAATAAAGCAATATTACTATGGACAGGAAATATATCTAAACAGTTAATAGATAATAAAATAGAAACAACAAAAACATCGAGATACATAGAAAGAACATTCATAGGAACAGCAAAATTATGGATAGAAAACCTACCCCCAGAAAGTTTAGAAGTACTTAGGAATGATAAGAAAATGGATGGATCCCCATCAGCAACAAATATAGATATACTAGACAAATATGAATCAGCAATAAAAAATGAATTTGGAGGTATGACCACGGATATAAGAGAACAAAATAAAGAAAAAATAATAAATAGACAACTTATGACAAAATTGGCTATATGTAAAATGTGTTATATAGAAGAATATACTTGTGCATTTAAAGAATATTATTACAAAGCTAAATACAATTTAGACGAAGCAAAAGAAATAAGAAAACAATATTTTACAAAATTACCAGAACCATTTAGTACGAAAATAATAAAGGATTGGGATAATGAAGGAATGGTAGATACTTTAGGAGCTAGAATAAAATTTCTATCTCAATGGTTTACACAATTATGTGAAAACCAAAAAGAAAAATTAAAAATGGAAAAAGTACTAAATAAAAATTTATCATGTTGTAAAAATAAAATGGCACCACAATTTGGATGTACAAATAAAAACAAAAATCCAGAAAATATAAAAATTATAGAAAAAATAAAACTAAGTATAAATATAAACAACCAAGACGAAGATATTATGTAAAAAACTATAAAATGAAAAGATCATATAGACCTAAAAGAAAAATATCTCAATGTACATGTTATAATTGCGGAAAGATAGGACACATAGCTAAAGACTGTAAACTACCTAAAATCCAAAAAGAAAACAAATTGCAGAAATAGTTATAGATGATGACAAATATATGCAAATAGAATACATAGACTATGAATTAAGTGAAAACGATAGTATATATGAAGTATCAGATATAGAAACTGAAAATGGAGAAGAAAATCTAGATAATGAAATAGAAATAGAAGAAATATAATGTTTGAAAACGAAATAATATCTAAAGAGAACTATGAAGATGAAGAATCATCACACCAAAAATTATATTTGATAATACACTTTTTGAACAAATAAAAGGAAAAGAATTAGATTTAAGTGTTGAAAAAATACTTGACATACCTATACTAAAAAACTTGTTTAAAAGACAGAAAGAAGAATACTATGTAGTTAGTCAAAAAGAACACATCATAGACGGAAAATATACAAGTGGAAAAGCATATATACCCATAATAAACAAACGAATAATAAATAAAGAAATACAAAACATAAAAAATAAAGGAGCTATAAAATATGTACATTTAGGAGGAACGGAAATACTAATAAAAGCTTGTTTCAGAGAAGGAATAGAGTTAGCACCAGGAAGTAAGGTATTCACAGCAAGATGTAAAAATCATTATATATTAACAACAAAACATAAAATAACAGCAAAAAATAAAATTGATAAAATAAAAATCGAAAATCCTTTTGAAAGAATAATTACGGTAATAGATAATAATGACTACAGTTATAAAGAAATGGATACAGAAGAAGAATTGGAGATAGTAAAAGAAAGATTAAGTACCTCAAGTACACCAAATACAAACTCATTAAATATGATGACTAGAGCTTCCTCATCAAGAATGAGTTCATCTAAAAGAAAATATGAAATATCACAAGATTTAGGAGAAATGACAAAATATCATTATTTTATAACAGGAATAATGGACCAAAGAAAATATAAAATCTTAATAAACACAGGACAAGAAGAAAATCATATAACAAGAGAACTAGTATTAGAAGAAGAGATTATGAAAACAGGACATATATGCCCTGGATTACCTAGTGAAATAGTAAATACAAATGAAGAAACAACAGAAAAAGAAATAATTATAGGAGGAATTCCATTAAAAATACAATTTAAGATATATGAAGGAAATCATAATATCACATTAGGAATAAAATGGTTAGAAAAAGTTAAACCATACAGCATAGAAAATGAACAATTAACAATAACTTGTCAAAATAAGAAAATAATTATAAAAAGAACCAAAATGATTAATGAAAATATTTGTACTTGCAAAAATTATTGTAGAAGGATATCACAACAGATATTATACACCTATGATAGATACAGGAGCAGAAGCGAATATATGTAAATATAATTGCTTACCAGGAGATAAATGGGAAAAATTAAAAACACCTATGGTAGTAACAGGATTTAACAATGAAGGAAGTATGATTAAATATAAAGCAAAAAATATAAAAATACAAATATGGGATAAGATACTAACAATAGAAGAAATGTATAATTTCGAATTTACCACTAAAGATATGTTATTAGGAATGCCATTTTTAGATAAATTTTACCCACACATAATAACAAGAACACACTGGTGGCTTACTACGCCATGTGGCCATAAAATAGGAGCAAAAAGAGTAAAAAATAAACAACGAAAACCTATAGAATGGATTAAAGGAAGTGAAAAATAAATCAAGAAATGGAAAATATAGATGAAAAACAAATATCACAATTAGAAATTATTATATTTACAATAGATAAAGTTAAAATAATTAATGAACAGCTAGAACAACTATATAATGAAGACCCATTACAAGGATGGGAAAAACATAAGACAAAAGTAAAAATTGAATTAATAGATGAAAATAGCATAATAACACAAAAACCATTAAAATATAACTTTGATGATTTACAAGAATTTAAAATACATATAAATGAATTACTAGAAAAAAAATTACATACAAGAAAGCAATAGTAAACATACAAGCCCAGCATTTATAGTAATAAAACACAGTGAACTAAAAAGAGGTAAAAGTAGAATGGTTATAGATTACAGAAATTTAAATGCTAAAACTAAAACATATAACTACCCAATACCTAATAAAATACTTAAAGTAAGACAAATACAGGGATATAATTATTTTAGTAAATTTGACTGTAAATCAGGATTTTACCACCTAAAACTAGAAGAAGAATCTAAACAATTAACAGCATTTACAGTACCGCAAGGATTCTATGAATGGAATGTTTTACCTTTTGGATATAAAAATGCACCAGGTAGATTCCAACATTTTATGGATAACTATTTTAACCAGCTAGAAAACTGTATCGTATATATAGATGACATATTGTTATATTCTAGAACACAAGATGAACATATAAGATTATTGGAAAAATTTATACATATAGTAAAAAATACAGGTATAAGTTTAAGTAAAAACAAAGCAGAAATTATGAAATCACAGATAGAATTTCTAGGAATACAAATAGATAAAAATAGAATAAAAATGCAAACTCATATAGTACAAAAAATAATTACTATTGATGAAAATATAGATACAAAAAAGAAATTACAATCCTTTCTAGTATTATTAAATCAGGTAAGAGAATATATACCAAAATTAGCAGAACATTTAAAACCTCTACATAAAAAACTTAAAAAAGATGTAGAATATCATTTTGACAATAAAGATAAAGAACATATAAGAAATATTAAGAAATTATGTAAAAAATTACCAAAACTATATTTTCCCGATGAAAATAAAACATTTACTTACATTATTGAAACAGATTCGAGTGATCATAGTTACGGAGGAGTTTTAAAATACAAATATGAAAAATAAAAAATAGAACACCATTGTAGATATTATTCAGGATCTTATACAGAAGCACAAATAAAATGGGAAATAAATAGAAAAGAATTATTCGCATTATATAAATGTTTATTAGCATTTGAACCATATATTGTTTACAATAAATTTATTGTAAGAACAGATAATACACAAGTAAAATGGTGGATAACAAAAAAATTAGATGATTCAGTTACAACAAAAGAAATAAGAAGATTAGTATTGAATATATTAAATTTTACATTTACAATTGAAATAATTAAGACTGACAAGAACCTTGTTGCAGACTACCTATCAAGAAAAAGGAACTCAAACTGAACAAGATACAATAGAAGAAATACTCAAAGCAATTACTACACTTTCTACGAAGGTGGACAGTATGGGAAAAGAGTTACAAAATCTGAAAGCTAACAGTCAGCAGCATGACTCTAAAAATGCGGAGCTACATCGTTCGGCGGACGGTAAAAAGCCAGAACTAGAAGGAGACGTTGGGAAACTCCATAAAACCCATGACAATGTTTGTTTAAATGCAGCTACAGCAAGCACATCTACAACAAAAGGAGCCAGTGGAATAAGATATACAAATTTAAATATGAACAAAATCTTCGATAAACCATTTATTCCAAAGAACCAAAAAGACTCATTATTTATACCACCACAAATACATACTTACTCAGAAAGTTTGAACCAAGATAAAAAAGCCTACAACCACATAACCCGCTCATATATTGAAAACCTTTATAAAATCCAAAATTATTTAAACTCAACACCTAGATCTCCAACTACCAAAGACCCTAATACTGATTTTATAACCCAAAAGCTACAAGGATATAATAAGTTAATAGCACAACCAGGCACCAATGCAAATCTAGTAAAAACATGTTATAGTTATGGATTACTTAATACAGTTTATACCCAAACAGGAGATGAAATATCTACCATACCAGAGCTATACAAAGCCTTTATGAACTATAAAAGAATTACTAAAGGAACATTGTTTTATATAAAGTTTTATTCAGCACCAGCAGAGATATTATTTGATGAGATAAAACCAATTATACAAGTTATAAAAATTGGTTTGACCAGAGATATGATAATTCCAGAAGATATCGGAATACAACAAGAAATACAAAAGATTGAGATACCAGAATTCTACGCCAACAAAAGAATTATAGGAATAGCAACTATCCTAAATGAACTAACTAACAATTATTTAAACGGAAATTCAGTATGGAGCTATTATGTACGAGAGCAAGTTATGATATATTCAAATTCTAAAGAAATCAGAGAACAAGATATGGAAGAGATACGCCAATGGATACTTAGTCTACTCAAGCCAGAGCAAAAACCAACAACAAGAGCATTAAGGAAAGGGTTTATTTCAGAAGAATTGTTGACGAGATATTGCAAAATTATTGGACAAAAATACCCCGACCATATATGTTCAAAATGTCAAGGAGAAGATAATGTCATACCAGACGGGGGGTGGAAGCGGATTTATGATTTGAGAGTAGAGAGTAGAGAGAAGATTGTTAGATGAAGGATTGATTGATTTTATTTATGAGGGGAAACCCTCTATTTATACACAAAATTTACAGACTTTTGGCCAAAAATGGCCGACACATACTTTACACTTGGCCTTTTTATGTTTGGCCGACACAAGAAAACAAAATACTTACTATTACTACTTTACATAATGGCCTCTTCTTTATTTATGGCCGACATACACACTATTTTCTTTATGACTTTTACAATTGGCTTTTTTACAGCCGACACAACACGACAAAAATAAAAATTATTACTTTTTACATATGGCTGATATTCAGCCGACACAAAATTTTAACAAAATTCAAAATACTTTTTTTGGGGGAGAAAATTCATTGAAAAAAAGGGTTAGAGATTTTATTGGAAATTTTTGCTAAGCCAAAAGAAAACTTGAGATAAATACTTAATGCACCCTAAAAACACATTGTAAACAGAGGAGTTAGTAGTTCATGTTCAGGTTCAAGTTTATGCCTAGCTTCCCATTTTTTCGTTCGTGTTCGAGTTCTGGTGGAGAAGGTCGGCTAGCTAGCTCCTAGATTCTTGCAATACATGTGAGTCCATGATGACTTTTTCTAAGGATTCCCTCTTGCTCCATCTCATGTTCGTTTTTCAAAGTAAATGCCTACTCCCTTTTTTTTATTACAGTAAAATATGCTGGAAAGTAATAGCTTATTCTAGTGACACCATAATAGGCTCCATATTTCATTGAGCTAGAGTGTTTGCTCTTCTTTGTTGTGATGTCATCTTGTTACCAAAAATGCTAAATTCCTTTTTCCTCGTTATTTTTTTGAATATTTTAAAATGGGTCGTATGAGTTTGTATACCGATTCTTAGCAATAGTCAATTGTTAGAAATCTCTTTGTTTTGTAGTAGGTTTTCGTATTCTTAAAAGCCATGAGTAAGTTAGCTACTATTCTTTAGCTTCTATATTGCTCATTTCATGTTGTGTTTTTTTACGCTAGGTTGAAATATACTTAGTTATACACATATAGCAACGTTACATTTTCTGCTTAGAATATGCTACCATAATTTTCTGTCCAGATTTTGCATAGAGAATTCGATAGTCAGCTCATAATTTCGATTGTTTTGGAATCTAGAATTTTCTTCACTTGTGCATCTAGTTGTCTTCTTTAGTTACTACCCGTGGTATGTGTGTTGGTACAGTGATTTAATTTGAGGATTATTTATTCTTCTTTGATATATGTATCGATTTGGTGTTATCTCTATGCTTCGGGTTGAGGCTTAAATGATATTGATCTTATTTCACACTTACTGCCCTGTACATCTCTCAAACTTAATTATCTGTTGTAACCCATGTGTCAATTGTGTATTTGGTCACTTTGACAAATCACTCTTTATTTAGATCATATACTAATGTTCCGCTTTCCTTTCTTTTGCATGTGAAAACCATAGACTCTTTTTGGACTTCTACTTCCTTCCTCTTGCATTTCGAGAGAGCCAAAAGAATCAAATTCTCTTGTTCGAGTCAACCGGCCAACTTAAAAATTGACGAACAGGTCCCAAAATTGAAGAATATTGAGCAGATTAGAAAGTAAAAAAAAGATTGGGCCAAGGGCCGACTCTTTTTATAAAATACTCTAAAAGAACTGTATTTTGTTTATTTGGGCCTAAGCCTTTGCCGTTTTATTATTATCTTGTTAGAAGTTTAGGACAAGTACAACTGAAATGGGCCAAATGTCCAAAACAAAATGGGTCCAAATATTGTTCCAGACGAGCAGAAACTAGATTTGGGCCCAATTCCCTTTCCCTCTTTACTTTACCACATTTATTTACTTGTTAAATATTTGTCGTTAATCTTAGGGTCGAAAAAATCAAATCCCCGCAAAACACCGTCACATTTTATCCATTTAAATAAAATTGATCGTCTCTAAATGGACTTAAAAATAATAAATTTTGCGAGTTAAATATCTCACTTAGATAGTAAGTTACTACTTCACTTTTAAAGGATTCAAAATAATTTTTCGATTCAAATTAAGTTAAAATTATTCTAGACAAATGAAGGATTTTCGGATAACCTTCCTGAAATATTAATAAGAACCACGAACCCCATTTTTAAAGTTTTCAATTGATTTGTTATTTAAGTGTTTTGTAAACAAATGTTTTCTTGATTTTTCATAAAAATAAAAATGACGACTCTAAACCAGTCTTAATAAATATATATTTTTAATTAAACAGATTCACGACTCTATTGGGGACTTGAATGGTTCTAACCTTAAAATTAACTTGTTTGTATATATGTGTTTAATTGTTTATTTGTTTTATTATAAACTGATGCTTGTCATGGCATCAACTCCACAAAACGACAATTAGATTGCATTAGGACAAAGTCCTTTACGTGGCTTACCATGGCTTTCCTTAAAAAAAACACAAGTAAAATTTTTGAAAGTGATAAATGAATAGTTGGCATGTGGTCATCCAACATCGTTTATTAATCTTCACGCCGTTGTTTTTCCGACTCTAGTGACCGTCAACCTTAAACCAATTCTAGTCAACCTATAGAAGAGAGAAACAAAATCCAAATCTAAGCATTAATCTATGATGTTTTAATACCAAAGGTGTATTAAGTCCATTAGTAATACCGCCAAAAACATATCCAAGGTTCCCGACCTAAAAACATATCTTGTTAGTTGACATTTGAAAGATGTATGTGTGGAAACCTGATTTGGGGAGGGGAATCCTAGCCAGGTTTTATTTTGTATGTATCGATCATTTTCCCATATTTGACATGGTAGTGGAAGCCCAAGTTTTTCTCAAGTTACGGTATAACGACCTCAACAAAGATCACAAAAGAACCCTAAAAAATATGTAGGGGCTCTAACTAAACTCGGCAATATGGTTGGGTGGCCCGAGCTAATTGAAGTCCTCAAAGGTTATTGTGATAAACAAAGAATTATATTTCGATTTGAAACCGTGGAAATTACCCTGACGGTTGAGGAAATTCGGGATGGAATTGACATGGTTGGTAGAGGGCTTGAAAGAAGAGTGAGGAAAGAGGAAAACATCTTAATCCCTAACACATCTTATATCAAAGATATTACAAATTGGCTTGAATTAGGAAAGGATTAAGCCTACTGGCCTGAAGGTTCTAGTATCTCTTTTATGGACCTCTATGTAGATTCGGAAATGCAAGCTTTTACATAAACTATAACAAAGAGTTCAGAGTTACTTACAGAGAATATGACATAATTAGACCTTTTGGCATTCACTGTCGTGCTATTTGGTACTATGGTTTTTCCACAAAGCCCGAGCCTTAATATCAACACTAGAGTGATAATACTTGCACACACTCTGCTCCCGGGGCAACTGAATCAAGGGAAAGTTAAGTATCATCCCATTGCTCCCGTCATTTTGTCAGACATGTATAGAGCTTTGGAAAAATGCAAAGAACGACATCACTACTTTGAAGGTTGCAAGCTGCTCCTCCAATAGTGCATCTTAAATCATTTGGAAAAAGGACACAGAATCGACAATTTCATACCCTCGATGATTAAAATACTCCTAGGGATTTGAATGATATGTTGTTTTTGGGAAAATTTGGGGAGCAGGAGGACTAGAGGGGCCAAAGACAACTCATGCTTTCATTACCAGGTATTCAAGATTCTATTCTTACGCACCCTTCAGAGTCCTAAGACAGTTTGGGAGAAAAAATCACTCCTCCAGATGCATACTATCGCATCATGTGTTTGACATTTGGGATGATGGGTGGACGACGCCTCAGAGATGCTGGGAGAATGGAAAAGGTTACTACGAATGAACAAAGACACCATTGTTTCAAATCATTTTGACGCCAAGCACAATGAAACTAATAAGGATTGGTTAAAAAGCAATATACGATGTATCTCATTTCTGGTCCGAAACAATTACCACAAACTGGAGGACAAACAGTCCAAATATGTGATCGAGCTAATAGAGGTAAAACTGGAAGATCAAGAAATGCACAATAATTTCTTCAAAATCAATGCGCTCTCGGGAGTGCAACACAGGAATTTGAAATATTGAGACACAATTTCGGGGAGCTTGATTTATGGGTCAAAGATAAGCTAGATGGGATGAAATTCGATGATTGGGAAGAAAAAGGACGTTGGAGCGAGGGTTATGTTTTGATTCTATGATACATACTTTAGCAATACAAGAACACAGAGAAGCAACATAGAAGCAGGCCATCAAGGACGGCGTAGTGGATTTTTCCCCAGTGTGAGTTTTCTATATGTATTTCATTCATTATTAGCCCTTGCGTGGGCTTGCCTTTCTTGTAATTTCGTATGCTTTTCAAATGACCCTTGCGTGGGACTTTCCTTTTTCGTTTGTTCCTTAATTCCCCTGTTTGTTTTCCCCTTTTGAACATTGTTTCTTATATGCAAAATTTGCTTGGGGGTGACAAAATGGTTCAATTCCACACGTACATCTTTCAAATGTGTTAGGCCTACCCTTGTCACAAAAGGGTCCCCTTACTTGTTTAAGATGAGCGATAACAGCCTGTGTGCTTTAATTGCTTATGTGATATTGTTACTTTAAATGAGGATATTTTGGCCCAATCCCTTTCAAAAATTCCAAAAAATCTGTACAACTTCAAATACAAGTCTCTAACTAAATGTACGACTAAATTTTCGAGTCTTCAGTTTCCCAATCAAAAACAAAATCCTACTACCCAAATCCTAAGACATTATTCTATCATCTCAGGAAAGGTAAAATTGCAGCTAAGATGGATGAAGGGAAGAACGACGAGATAGAGCTAAATAGGGAGGATCTGAGAGTGATTTTGGAGATGCTCAAACAAAAGATTCGAGATATAGGAGAAAGAGAAATAGAAGTGGACCTAGCCACCGCAAATGCGCAAGCAAAGAATGCAGCACTAGATGAGGAATTGGTAGCTAATATGACACATTTTGCTACCATGAGGGAGGAAATGACTGATATGCAAAAGGAAACTAAAGCTTTCAACAAGGACATAACCATGAGGATTCAAGAGATACCCAGAAAATGCTTTTTCTTAGATCTAGAAGCCCAGAATGGTCCCAAAGACAATCACCATGGAGCTACTGAAGAAGATTTTGAGGAAGAGATTGTCTACAAGCATCCTTTCCAAGGAAGTCTGGCAGAGGGGGACAAGAAAATCACCCCCGAGGCATATCTTTATAAGTACCGTGTAGAAATGGAAATCATTTAGTGTTCTCTCATCTATGAGCGTCTTCGGGCTAAACATATTAAAAATCCCAGCAGGAGAACCATTTCCCAAGTTGATCGAGGGACGTCCATAAGGCCTGTGCATAGCACGCAAATATGAATGGGCATACAATAGAAGAGTGTGTGGAGTTTAAGACCACAATCCACAACCTGATCAAGACTGACAAAATCATGTATATATGGGCTGACAACGTTAACCTTCCATGTGATGAACCAGAGTTCAACATATCGGCCACTGAGAAGACTGTGTTTTATCGCTGCTCCTTCACACCTTTCAAGAAAACAATGTTGGATGTCTACATACTACTGGTTTGAAAGGGGTCTTTGCCCTCTCCATAAGGACATGGAAGCATTATTTCCCCTTCGAAGTGAAGTTCTGAAATGTTGCCCCTACCATTATGCCACTGATCATAGAATTGAAGGATGCCTCAGATTTTTCCAGAACGTGGAATCCCTCGTAAACATGGGAAAAATTCAAGTCGAGTTTGTTCCCCGTGGCTAATATATATAGAGTCACTTTTATCTTTTAGAAGCTTTATTTTTTGTCTTTCACTTTCCTTGTAATCGCTGAAAATGATTGAATGAAAATAAGAATTTCCTTTGTATTCGAATTACGTAGGGCCTAAATTCTCTTTGCGAGATACGTAGGAAGACTTTCAAGAGTTGACCCTATCCTTTTGAAAATTCCATTTCTCCTTCATTGTATGAGGAAATATGAAGTATGCAACAAGAAGACCTTAACTCAACTTAATTCAACCATCCTGAGTCACTAATCTCAAATTAAAATGAACAAATTTCTGCTTATTCAAAAAATCATTCACCCTTACTCGTGAGTTAGCATGTTGTCAAACGTAACAACTTTTATGTGTTTATATGTTCTCTATGTAATATTTCACATTATGTATTCTGAATTTAAACTAATGAATTTGCTTTTGAGTTATTTTATACCACAAGCACTCAAAACTGGTCTGTGTCGATAAACTCTCCAATCATCCATATTTCACAAGATCTAAAGGCCCTACAGATTCCTTTCCCAGACAAGGTTCACATAAGGGAAAAGAAACAATGAGTGATAATAGTAACGAAATCAGCCTTACTGATGTTTTGGTGGTTCAACCCACCATCATCGATCTAAGTGAACTAATCATTCGCCTGATGCAACAAGTTGTCGATATGAGAATGAAGATGCAGAGAAGGCAAGATCTTTATCCTTCGATTTTTACTATCAATGCTCCAACAGATGGAAGGCCTCCGCTTCACTTTCCTTCTTCAAATGTGGAACAAGCTCCGAAACCACCTTCCACTCATGATCATAATACCTCAATCATCGACCTAACCACCCAAGATCCTCATTATGCCTACGCTTCCTATCAAACTCCACCCCTTCCTCAAAATACCAATTCTCAAGTACCACCTCCCCCTCAAAATGCCAACCACCAAGCCAGTCCACCCTCTCAAAAGTTTAAAACGCATACAACTCCCAAATTTCTCCACATCACCAAAATCAACATACCAATCCTCAAACATTCCCTCAAAACTAAACCCCTAAATTCCCGAAGTCCCTCAGTCTCTCCACCCCTACTGTCAAGACAAGAGTCTACATCCTGGATGTGGCCGACACTTGAAGACCATTGTTGGTCCCCAAGCGAACCCTTATCCTGGCTGACTACAAGTGGAAGACTAACTTAAGCATACAAAAAACTTAAAACTGAAATGAACAACTTTCCATAAAATCATGTATTCAACTATACAATAAGTAGACAACTTTATTCTTTAAAACTTTTAATAAAATAAATGATTTATACAGACTCCTCAACTATACTGACTATCTATGAAGCCTCTAACTGATAAAGATGGAAGTCGGGACAAGAACTAAGACATCCTGACTAAACTAAAAAGTAAATAAAATCCTCTAGAAATAAGGAGGCTCACCATGGCTAACTCGAACTCTGCGATGTATCAACGAAGCTCCTGTTGGTGAACCTGAATACATGTGTCTTCTTCATCAAAAGATGCAGGCCAGATAGATCAATACATGGAATGTAAAAGTATATAAGGGTATTTCTAAAGTATAACATAAGCTTGAAAGTTGAATATAAAGGAAACATACTTACCTTTTTTTCAAACTCACTCAACTCAAGAATAAGATATTCAACTCGAGGATTAGATACTAAACTTCAAAGATATGATACTCGACTCAATGAAGCACAAATTAACTTAAGATACTCAACTCCTGAAACTTAACTGAACTCATTTCAATATAAAAGCAATCTAAAATAAGTGAATAAAAACAATCACTGTTTAAAAACATGATGTCAATTCTGTGTGTATAACAATGACAACATAACTCTGAAATGTATATGAAAATATAATAACTGATGTATATAAAAATACTATAACTTCTGTGGAGTTTCTCTAACTGACAACTATTACGTAAGAGCTATTGAAATGATACAACGTTACTCGGCCCACGCTGCCCGACCATCCTAACCTTGCCAGAGTATAGTTATTGAACTACCTAATGGATCCACTAGTAAACTGTGACCATTTTCTATCCTTGACGACTTCATGGTTTTCATGGAGACTTGAATTAATCTATGAATCGCATCCCCACATTGTTATTCAATACTACTCCCAAAAATATATTGACTCTTATGTTTTTAAACCATACTGATTATGTGGTTTGATATTAGTGATCTAAACTTAGCTTTAAATTATCTCTTAGAAATCATAATTTCCCTGCTTGCTTGATTTTATAAAGCTATTACTTTTGTTTGAAAACTAGCCCGAAGTCTCTTTACTTGTTTAAATGTGAAAAACATTTAATGTATCCTTGGGAATACTTAGTCCGATATACCATTGAAGAAAAGAACTTCAACTTAACTCTTTACTTAGCTTGAAACTTGAGTGTTAAAACAAAGTTAAAATATTTAAATAAGACTCTTAAAAACCTTTAATAACTTTACTTTAACTTACTTCTTAACTTTAGACTTAACTCTTAACTTCCTTTACTTGAAGTATGGATTCAAAGTTCACGATATCATGTTTATGGATGATTTCATCATTTTCAACTTGGAGGGTTCATGCGGAATTATGAGCATGAACTACTCAACTCGATAACTCAAAGGTACTCCTTATCTCAAGACTATTCGACTTAAAAGGTTCTTGTGGAATTATGTCCATGAACAACACAACTCAAGGACTTAATGAGTAGCATTTAATAGTTGCGTAATTAGGAATCAATCTCAAAGATGGACTAGGAACTCAACACTTAAAGTCTTAGAACTTGAAGATACCACTTCTCTGAAAGATGCTCAAATTACACAGTTCATGCGGAATTATAGGAATGAAACAATTCTAATGAAAGCTCCATATAACTACATGAAACTCATGTATAATGACTCTTCTCATTCTCTTGTTTACTCTTCAAAACGCAGTTCAATCAATGATGGATCTCAAAGAGTTCACAATTGAACTTAAAGGTTTTCTTGAACTCTACTCTTAACTCTCTCTCTTGAATGTGAATTATAAATTATGAATTTAAGAGTTTTGATTCATGAAATGGAGGATCTAGGTGATATTGTACACTCGTGAATGCATCCTCCTCACTCTCATGCACACTTACTTGTGTCTTTATACAAGTTACTAGAATTTGTAGAAGACTCCTCAAAAGGACTCGAAGGGACTCTCTCAAAAGGCTCGGAAGAACTCTCAAAACTTAATATTGACTATACCTTGAATTTAATTATTCTTTCAAGGTTATGATTCATGTTATGAATGATTTATAAGTGCTTAGAAGTAGTTTAAAGTGCTTAGAATCAAAAGGAGTGAAGATACACTTTAAATAGGCTCAAAGGGAGAAACCGGTGGCAAACTAGAGGGGAAGATGATCCTGAGTCTATGGGTGGCATGGGGTGACCCCATGAAGTACAGAGAAGGGTTGGGTCACTCTGGCAGGTGCACTGCCCCAGGCCCCAACCTAGAAAATCTGCGAACGTCCTTGCTCGTTTTCTCACCTTAACTCACCTAAAATTGAACGGTTTCTTCCCCAATCACTTGGATTTGATAACTTAAATTTATTACACTGTAATCTACTAAAATAAACAATCAAATTAATCAATTTAGTCTCAATTCATCAGAAACCCAACACAATAAGATTTAGAATGAACCTTAAGAACACCTTTCAAAAACTTATCAAGTACTCTAACACGGGAAATGATAATCCCAAAAGATATAGGCCAACAGCCAGAGATAACAAGAGTTGAGATACCCAGTTTCTATGCCAATAAAAGGATAATTGGATTATCAACTATTATACAAGAACTAGCAAATAATTATCTACAAGGCAATGCCATATGGAGCTACTATTCGAGAGATCACTTAATGATATACGCCAATTCGCGAGAAATAAGACAAGCAGATATGGAAGAAGTCCAAAAATGGATTTTATCCCTGTTAAAACCAGAAGCTACGCCAACAACTAGAGCAATAAAGCAAGGATTCATATCCGAAGAACTGATGACAAGATATTGCAAGCTAATTGGGCACAAATACCCAAACCATATTTGTTCAAAATGTAACCAAGGGGATGACATAATCCCTGAGGTACTTTTAGAATTAAAAAAAAGGTATTTAGTAAAGTATTTTGTGTCGGCTGAATATCAGCCATATGTAAAAAGTAATAGTCTTTTATTTTTGTCGTGTTCTGTCGGCTGTAAAAAGCCAATTATAAAAGTCGTAAAGTAAATAGTAAGTGTGTCGGCCAATAATAAAAATAGGCCATTAAGTTTTTTGTTTTTAGAGTCGGCCAAATGTAAAAAGGCCAAGTGTAAAGTAGGTGTCGGCCATTTTTTGCCAAAGAGGTAAGATTTTTGTATATAAATAGAGGGTTTCCCCTCATAAATAAAATCATCAATCTTCCATCATCTTCTCCTCTCTATAATATTTTCTCTTTCTTTACAAATCCGCTTCCACCCCCAAAATATGAAATTTCATTGAAAAATAACATGACTGGCGTGTTGGTGAACTAACCGAACGTTATGAAAGCTTATATACCTCTTAGGGTTTAGACCCATTGCGATAATGTGCATCTAAACTCAAGAACGTCGATGAATGCCTTGATCCGTTCATCTTTTCTCCTCTTTTCTCTTCTTTTCTCTTCTTGCTTCTTCTTGAACTATAAACTAAAACCCTAGGTGTAAATTAGGATTCTAAAAATGAATGTAAAAGGATTAGAACCCTAAAATATTACTAAAAACGAATTAAATTTTATTGGGTAAGGAAAGGACCAAAATACTCCTCACATTTTTGGCCAACTTTCCTTAACTGGAAAACCTAACATCAATTGATCATATCTCATTCATCCAAACACTAAACTTAAAAATCTTGGTGGCTCTGGAAAGATGACTCAAAGATCTTTCCAATTGTATCTTTTAGAACACCTAATACATCGTGTTCTAGGAACTCAAGGTACTAAATTCAAACTTAATTCTTTTTGGAACTCAAGGTACTAAATCTATTGAACTAACCTTAATAGTATAAAAATTTTAATTCCTTGGTAAAATCTCACTCACTATAATGAACGGGTTGAGTCTTAGTTCAATTTTTTGGGGTGTTACACATACCTCGAAAAACCATTTTCTAAATCCCCTTACCCAATGAGCATGAAGTAAATGGTTCCAAGCTCGATCACTATGAAGACCAAGAAAGAGAGTGGATATCAAATTAAGAGGCTGCAAATCTGGATATAAAGGGAGAGATTCGAAGGGCAATGAAAGAGCTACAATATATTCCTGAGGTCACCAGCTTGAGCTATAAGAATTTATGTATTGACCCAAATTTAGAACTCCCGAAAGGGTTCAAGGTGCCAAAATTTGACCTTTTTGGAGGAATAGGAAACCCCAGTGCACACCTAAGGGCCTACTATGACCACCTCGTGGGATTTGGGAAAGATGAAGCTTTACTGATGTGACTTTTTATCCAAAGTCTAAGTAGAGATCTCTTGAGTGGTCTACCTCTCACGAAACAAGACAGTGGTATAACTGGAATGCCACAGATAAGGATTTCATTGAACGATTCTCATATAATGAGGAAATTGTTCCCGATCATTATTTCTTTGAAAAAAGCTGAAATCAAATGAAAGCTACAGAAGTTTGCATGTAGATGGTTAAAGGAGGCAGCTAGAGTTCAGCCTCCTATGTTTGAGAGGGAAATCGTCGAAGTATTTGTGGGGGTTCAAGAACCCAAATATTATGATTGAATCATGTTGCTCATTGGAGCAAAGTTTTTTGAGATAGTCAAAGTAGGTGAGACTATCGAAGACGAATTGAGAATCGGGAAAATTGTCCAGGTTGTTGCCTCCCACGATCCTCGGGTTTGGTGAAGAAGAAAAGAGAAGATGTGTCCACTATCTCTTATGAGGGAAAGAAGATCCCAAGGAGATCCTTTTCATCACAAGGTTGTTGACACCCGGCTTGTTACGCACAAGTGGATTACCAAAATACCCCTCCCTCAGTTATAAAAATGCCCCTCCTCCTACTTACTAAAATACTCCCCCTCCTACTTATCAAGCTCCCTCTCCCATCTACAAAACTCCCCCTTTTGTTTACCGAACTCCATTCCATCACTACCTAAATGCCTTCCCCACTATGCCAACGTGCAGTCAAATTACCAAATGCCTCCCCCGATGTATCAAGCACCAGCTCCAGTTTACCGAAATACCCTCCCCCCTCAAACTACCAAGATTCTTCACCAAATTACCCAATCAACTCATATCCAAGATATCAATCCCTCATCCAAACGCTCCAAAGAATTGTCAGATGCGTCCCCCTCAACAGGGCAACTATAATCCCTTCCGTCCAAGAATTAAGAAGAAACTCATAAGAATTGTTTACTCCTCTAATCGAAAGTCGAACAAAGATGTTCGAGCGATAAACTGCGGTAAGGTATATTCATCTAGTGGGGCCTAAGCCAATTGAAACTAGATCAAGGTTTTACAGACCTGATCAGAAGTGCACGTATTACTCAAACGGTGTTGGACATGATACTAAGGACTATATCAACGTTAAGCACAAGATCCAAGATCTGATTAACGAGAAGATGGTCTCTCTCCAGACAGTCACACCCAATGTCAATAGTCATCATTTGCCAAATTATAGGGGTGTCACAATCAATATGTTAGAGATAGATAACGATTGGTGCGTGACTAAGGCAATAGTTCCGAGTGCTCATAACAAACTGGAAAGGGTTGTAGCTTCATTGAGCCTCAAAGAGAAGAAAGAGCTTGTGATTCTGACACCCGAGAAGGTTGTTGCCGATGTGCAAGAGAAATTGTTGCCGGACAAAAGTTTGTGATTGAAACTGTTTCCGCGCAAGGTATGACAAGGTCTGGTAGATGTTACACACCGTAGGAGTTGTATCAAGGGGGGAAAAGGACCAAATAAGGAGACCTATAATTTAGGCCGAGGATTAAGAGTTTTGGAGGAAAATAAAACCAAAAGAATATACCATCGTGAAGCATCAGATTTCCATATGGGCTTTATTGATGAGTTCTCAACTGTATAGGCAAGCCCTGATGCAGACTTTGGATGAAATGTATGTGCCCGTAGGAACCAGCAGTGACAATGTAGCCGCCATGACAAACCAGGTCATCCGAGGACCCCGAATTAATTTTTGTGACGAAGAGTTGCCCTTTGAGGGGAATATGCACAAAAATCTCTTTGTGTGTTGATACAAGATTATAAATTGCGTCTTGGTCGATTATGGATCCTCTCTCAATATTTTCTTGCTGTCAACTCTAAGGCAACTAAAATTTGACTAGGAGAAGCTTCACCAGAACCAAGTAATTGTGAGGGCTTTTGATGGGGTACAGAGACATATTGGGCGCAGTAAACTTGAATAGCTAATGGGTCCTACAGAGTTCAGCGTGGATTTCCAGGTGTTTCATATCGACACTAGGTACAACCTATATTTGGGAAGGTTGTTCATCCATATGACTTGGGCTGGGCCTTCTACCCTTCACCAACTAATGAAATTTGATTGCAGGAAGCAGGAGTTGGTTATTCACGGTGAAGGAAGCCATTCAAATTGGTATGTGCTGATCTTCAATAAGGTTTCCCGAGGTTGTAACTTCTTCATGGTGGAGCTGGTAAATGACATCGGTGAATATTTGGCTGTGCAACCCCTTATGCCCACAATATACAAAATGATTATTGTTGTGATGCTTTGGAACAGATTTGAGCCAAGTTTTGGATTCGGAAAGAATTCCTAGAGAATTGTCAAACCTACCTAAGTTCTTGCCAAAGGAGAAAAGATCGGTTTGGGCTACGTCTCCACAGATGATGAATTAGAGATGAAGAGCAAGAATGTTGATCATGCATTGGCCAGGCCAATCCTTCATCTGTACCAATCATTCCTAATTCAAGAGTATGCCAATGATGATGGCCTTGGGGAAGGAGTCTAGGGCATTATAAAATAAATTGATACTATCATGGAGGATGAGGTCGAGACATCCGGTATCCATGATGTTGAGCCAGGGAAGCATGTACAGTTTGGACCTCCACGCCACTTTTGATCCCCAGACATCATGGTACAAAGCACATAACATTTATGATTGTTTTGAAATTGGTGGTAGTCCAGAAGATGTGCGAGACCCACCAATTTGCAGTTTTTAATTATTTGAGTTTTGAAATTCCCTTCTGATGTTTAAAAAGGCAAAATGACCCTCCGTCATGAACAAAGTTTGCACTTGCTTTTCAAATTGAATGAAAGCCTTTTTTGTCGAAAATTTGTTCATTTGCTTAGTTGTTGTATTTTATTTTCCTAACTTTGTTTATTAATTCAGTAATATTAATTTAAATCCTGCCAATGTCATGTCATGTAACGAGCTGAAGGAACAAAATGGTGCAGGTGATGACGAAGGTGAACAATATGAAGAAGAAAATAAGGTACCAGAACATGTTGCTAAAGAGTTTTTCTAGTTTTAAAATCAACACAAACTGAATTTGGAAGAAACGGAGACTGTGAATCTTAGAGATTAGGAGTGCGTCAAAGAAGTCAGAATCAGTGTCCATCTGGCTGAAGCTCAAAGAAGGGACCTGATCTGTTTGCTAAGAGAATACATTGATGTATTTGTTTGGGTTTACAGAGATATGTTACGGCTGAGTACAAATGTGGTGTCCCATAAATTGCCGATTAATCAAGGATTCAATCCAGTAAAATAAAATACTCTAAAGTTCAAGCATGAGTTAAGTTTAAATATCAAATAAAAGATTACCAAACAAATTGAGTCTCAAATAGTAGAACTAACGCAATATCTGGCTTGGTTGGCCAAAGTTGTCCCGCTTGCCAAGAAAGATAGGAAGATCAGAACTCGTGTCGACTACAGAAATCTCAACAAAGAAAGCCCAAAGGATAAATTTTGTTTCCAAACATTCACATTCTAATTGATAGTTGTGCTAAGCATGAAATGCGGTCATTATTGGATTGTTACGCGGGTTATCACCAGATCCTGATGGATGAAGAGGATGGAGAGAAGAAAACCTTCATTACGCCTTAGGGTATGTATCATTATAGGGTGATGTCATTCGGTCTCAAAAAGATTGGTTCTACTTATATGAGATCTATGAAAACTATCTTTCATGACATGATTCACAAAGATATTGAGGTGTATATAGATGACGTCATAATCAAGTCCCACAAGAGTTCATACCACTTAAATCATCTACGAAAGTTCTTTGATTGTTTACGTCAAATCAACTTGAAGGTAAATCCCGCCAAATGTACTTTTGGGGTGTCAGCTGGCAAGCTATTGGGATTTATAGTTAGCATAATGGGACTTTAACCAAGATCAAGGCAATTCTGGAGGTACCACCTCCACAGACAAAGAAGGAAGTAATGAGTTTCTTGGGAAGGTTGAACTATATTCGTTGGTTCATAGCTCAATCCACTGTAGTATGTGAGCCTATTTTAAAGTTATTGAAGAAAGATGTCTTGACAAAATGGACCAGAGAATGTCAAATTTCTTTTGATGCCATCAAGAATGATTTGTCTAATCCACCGATGTTGGTTCCTCCACGAGAAAAAAATCAATTATTGCTATATTTATTTGTCTCGAATAACGCATTTGGGTGCGTACTTGGTCTACATGGAGAGACAGGGAAGAAGGAGAGAGAAATTTATTACTTGAGTAAGAAATTCACTCCATACGAGGCTCGCTACACTCTCTTAGAGAAAACATGTCATGCTTTAACTTGAATTGCTCAGGAGTTGAGCCATTATTTGTTTTCTTATACCACATACCTATTTCTAGAATGGGCCCGTTGAAGTATATTTTCCAGAAGGCGATGCCAACCAGAAAACTGGCCAAATGGCAAATGTTTTTGAGTGATTTGATATTGTGTATGTGACTTCGAAGGCGATAAAAGCATAGTTCTTAGCCGAACACCTTGCATAAAATCCAGTCGATGAGGAGCGTGAACCGCTCAAGACTTATTTTCCCGATGAAAAGGTAGCATTTGTGGGTGAAGATATTTCTGAAGTATACCCTGGATGGAGAATGTTCTTTGATAGAGTGGCAAATCACCAAGGAAAAGGTATCGTAGTGGTCTTAGTATCAGAATGCGGTCAACACTATCCTATAGCGGCTAAACTCCATTTTGATTGTACAAATAATATAGCAGAATACAAAGCTTGCATCCTTGGTTTGAAATGTCCATCGACATGAATGTTTATGAGCTTTTGGTTATTTGAGATTCAAACTTGTTGATTCATCACGTTCAAGTAGAATGGGCTGTGAAGAACCTAAAGATCACACCATACGTTGCAAAACATTCCGCAAGATTGAGTTCAGAAACACTCTCAGAACACAAAATGAGTTGGTTGATGCCCTTGCAACCATCACCACAATGATTAAACATCCAATGAAAAATTATATTTATCCTCTAGATATAGGGATAAAGGAGAAGCAAATCCATTGTTCACATGTTGAAGCAGAACCAGACGGACAATCATAATGTTTTTATATAAAGAATTATGAAGATACCAGGATTTATCCTGAGAATGCAATATTAAACTAGAAGAAGTTGATACGCCATATGGACCTTAATTTCTTTATACGTGGCGAAATACTTTATGATTTAGGTCTTCTCAAATGTGTTGGCCTGCTGAAGCCGCAAAACTACTTGAACAAATACATGTTAGAGTTTTCGGTATGCACATGAATGGACTTACTCTAGCAAGGAAGATCCTGCAAGTTGATTATTTCTAGATGACTATGGAGCACGATTGTTGAAAGTTCTTGCACAAATGTCATAAATGGCAAGTGCATGGTGATCTGATTCGAGTGCCCCTCACAAACTTAATGTCATTAGTTCTCTTTGGCCATTTGTAGCTTGGGGCATTAATTTCATCGGTACTATAGATCCAACCACCTTTAATGAACACAGATTTATCTTGATTTCCCTTGCATACTTCACTAAGTAGGTGGAAGAGCAAGAAAGTTGTAGCTAATTTTGTTCGCAACAATCTGACATGCAGGTTCAGAGTACCAAAATCCATCATTACTGATAGTGGTGCAAATATCAATAGTCACTTGAAGAGAGATATATGTGAGCACTTTAAGATTACTCACCTAAATTAAACCACTTATCGTTCTCAAATGAATGGAGCTGTAGAGGCTGCGAATAAGAATATCAAGATGATTTTGAGAAAAATAATTAACCATCACCGAGGTTGGTACGAGATGCTGCTGTATGCTTTGTTGGGTTATCGAACGACTGTTAGGACGTCATGGAGCTGTAGAGGCTGCGAATAAGAATATCAAGAAGATTTTGAGAAAAACAATTGACCATCACCGAGGTTGGTACGAGATGCTGTTGTATGCTTTGTTGGGTTATCGAACAACTGTTAGGACGCCAATTGGAGATACTCCACACTTGTTAGTATATGAAACAAAAGCAGTCATACCTGCTGAAGTTGAGATACCATCATTGAGAATCATCCAAGAAGCTGAGTTAAGTAACGCTGAATGGGTCTGCAAACGGTTTAATCAGGTAACATTGATAGACGAGAAGAGAATGATTGTTGTTTGTCATGGGCAACTTTATCATATGAGAATGATTCACGCTTTCCACAAGAGAGTCAGAGCCAGAAGTTCTAAAGTGTGTCAATTAGTCCTTAAACAAATTTTTCTTGATGACAATGAGTACAAAGGGAAGTTTGCACCGAATCGGGAAGGACCTTACATGGTTCGTAAGGTATGATCTAGAGGTGCTTTGATATGGTCGAAGATGGACAGCACCGAATGTTCAAAACCGATCAACTCAGACCCTATAAAGAGATATTATGTTTGAAGCTTTGATTTCTGTTTTTGTTATTTTCTTGTAATTTTTCTATTTACTTGTAAACTTTTTGTTTAAAACCCTATCCCTCTTGTAATGAATTACATTTGACACGAATTTTTAAGAATGAGATAAATAGGTGGTCTATCAGCCTCGGTCACCCTATTTATTCATTTTAGTAATACTTTGTATTTGAACTATGTTTAACCTGAATTCTCAAGAATGAGATACATAGGCGTCCTATGTTAGTCTTGGTCGGTTTCTTTGTAAATTTCTTATTTTTCTTAACCTTTGAGGGAGAACTACCTTTGACCTGATTCCTGCCTCAATGATACGTAGGCGCCACAATGGTTTGGTCATATCTCCCGTGATATTTCAATTGCTCTTCACCATAGAAACGGGACAAAATTTTTGAGAGGGACTCAAAAATTCTCGACAAGAAGATTTTTCTCAACAAGTCAAGACTGAAGTTACTTTGAGATTTGCGGCCGGGACATAATTTTTTAGAGTATCTCAAAAATTCCATGATTCGCTCACTGACCGTTAAAAATAAGCCAAGAAAGTTAACTGGGATAGAAATTTTGAGGATGACCTAAAAATTTCAACATGAGTTTATCGGTAGTCTAGAGTAACTTTGAATACTTTCCAACAAATATTTAGTACACTCCAAGCATCGATCTCAAAGAAGTTCACTAATCTTGACGTGACATGACACTTGACAATGGCTTTTTTCCAAATACAACTTTTCAAAAATTTATTTTCATAAAAATTTTGCACTATGTTTCATTTGTTTCTCGGCATAAATATGTTGTCTTATCTATCAGGAGGCGGGAAATTGGGGCAGATAATCGAAGAGATCGACAATGATCAATTCACTTTCAAAACTAACAATTTTACTGTGAATGCAGGTTTAAAGGTCTACCTCAAATTCAGTGTATTCCTCCATTCAATGAATATGGTGAGGTCAAAGGGCGAATGACTCCCCAAAATTGACAACTTTTATGGGGGTGAAGAAAATATATTATGTTGCCTATATCAACAATTTTGGAATATGAATAACATTATTTCATTCAATTCTCCACGACATGGATTCCATAATGAACGTGTTATGTTCAAAGATGATTCAAAAGAAAACCCCGAGAAACACATTTTATCATTTTTCATTGTGGATGTTATCTGCATCATATTATTAGACATGATAATATTACTGCCCAAAGAGTCATTTATATTTTATTATCTAATGAGATAATACCTCTACTCCATGAATAATTATTTTATTTATTTCTATAGTCAATTATGACGATATTGCCACTCAAAAGATACCTAAAAAACCACCTATGTTGTTCGGTGAAGCATCATCTTCGCTCGGTATCGAGAGGCATCATTTTTATCTTTGTGCACTGCGAGGAAAGATATTAATGCATAGCAAGAGAAAGAGTCATGCATCGCGAAAAAGAGATTAATGCATAGCATGATAACAAAATCATGCATAGCAAGAGAAAGATGTCATGCATTGCAAGAAAGCGAAAATCTTACATATAAAGAGAAAGAAATTCGTTCATCGCAGGAAAGATGTCCTGCATAGCAAGAGAAAGGAGTCACTCATTGAAAGAGAAGGAAGCCATGCATAGCAAGAGAAGGAAGTCATGTATCGCATAAAAGTGGTCATGCATTGCAAAAGAAGAAAGCCATACATAGATAGAAAAAGATGTCATGCATAGCAAGAGAAGAGTCATACATCCCAAGTAAAGGATGTCATCCATCGCGGGAAAGAATTCATACATCACAAAGAAGGAAACTTTGCATTGCAAGAAAATCAACATCGACTGCATCATTTTATTTTGGCAACACTAAGCATCATGAGAATCATCAAAAAACGACATTAAGAGAACTATCAAAACATTGTATCAGTCTTTTATTACTTTTACATCAAAGAAAGAGTTTATTGAAGATTAAAGTGAAAATATGAGACACAAGATTTATTTGCTCGACGTCTAATTGAAAGAAAAATGACGTCAATTATTTGAAGGGAGCAACTAAGTGTCCACACGGTAAAAGACATTGTCTCCTATTTTAATTGTCTTTTTATGCTAATGAGTTTTATCCTAACATTGCTGAGAGCGTCTGAAAGGATGAATTCTCCAAAAACAAACCACAGGGGCGGACGACATCAAAAAGGGTGCGGCACAACGTGGAACTTTTTCTTAGCAGCGAACTAGGACATAGTCCAAAGAGGAGTTCCAAATACTTAGGACGCGAGTAGAGGAGAGACTTCCACTACAATGAAACCACACCCTTATCAGAAGTCATGAGCGTTGTTCTTTAGGTTTCCTTTATTTAGCTTTGCATCTGGAAATTTTTTATTTCTACCGGAAGCAACTTTCCAATCCGAATGACCATGCACCAAGAGTTTAGGTAATTATATCCGTGTAAGTTTTTCTCTATGGGTGTGAAGCATGCCACATTTTACAAGCTTTTTTTACTCTACTTTGTTGCTCTTCTAGAACCGAAGGTTATCTAGAATAATAGATTTCCCTTTTCAATCGATCGAGTCAAATTACAAGTAGCCTGATATCCTGCGTTATGGGACTGTAGGTGGAACCATTGTTGAAAACTTGGTTGTGCTCCAACATTCTATCCTGCGTTATGGGACTGTAGGTGGAACCATTGTTGAAAACTTGGTTGTGCTCCAACATTCTATCTTAAATTTTGTTCTCGAGCATTCTAATCCCTTCATAATTCAGTCATAGGTTGACTTTTGAATTCGTTTATAATAGTGTGTTCAATCACGCGCATTGAACTACAAGTAGCCTGATTTCTCGTGTAGCTTAAGTTATGTAGGAAACTCATCTTCGTGGTTCAGCCGTAATTCTTAAAGTCCGTACCAAATCCTCTTTTTAGGAGATAAAGACGTGGTCGGTCAAAATTGGACCAGTCAATTTTATTGTCCTCGAATTTCTTACATCAATTCAAGTAAAATGAGGGACAATTTTTGACACCTAATTTTGGACCGCCACAATATAAATTAATTATTTCGAGCTTTTTCGATCTCAAACGATCTAAAATAATTAGTTTTATAAAATTTTAAAAAAATACATAAAGTTTGCAAGTTATTTAAATAAGTTTTGTCACTTTTTATAATTTTAAGTAATATATATGTTTTATATGATTTTGTACATAATTAGAATATTTTATAAACATTTCAGAAATCATCGCAAGAGATTTTAATTTTGGTAAGTTTTAAATTAGTTTAGTTCAAAATATAGTTATTTTTGAATCACTAGTTTGAAAATACGTTAATTATTTTATTTTGTTAAAATTAAGATGTTTGTTAGTTAATTATATTAATTCGTCTCATTTATGTTCTAGCCGAACTAATTGATTACCCCAATTCGGTTAAGATTTTAACTTAAATGGGCTAACTTTGTAATTCTTTAGCCCGTTTCCTAGTTATAATTCTAGCCTCACCTTAGCTCATTTTAAAGGACCAAAGTTTGGGCCTTTTTCATCTGCAAATTCCATCCAGCCCATCTTTTGTAAATACCCGACCCATTCCAACAGCAAGCCAGCAGCAATACAACACCAACTATATGCACAACAATCCAAAAGGCGTACAACCGACCTGACCCTTGTTCCTGTGCTCCCTTCGCAAACCCAACTTTGGTGAATCGACCTGAATCCACCAGCTCACATGAACCTGGTGGAAAGCACACAGCCTGTTCGATTTCCTCCTCCAACGCTCATGAATAGGCAAAATACATGGTGAGTTCACGCCCACGTCATTTCTTCTTTCTGTCTCGTGCAGCTTTAGCCGCGTCTACCTGCGCTTGTACGACTCTTGCAGAAAGTAGTTGTGGAGTCGTCCTTGCAGCCCGCAACATCACGCCACGTCGAGCACGAGGACGATGGGACAAATCAAAGCCGTCCATGCTGCTCCTCGTCCAGATTTCGTGGGATATCGATGACATCTCGTGGAAGAACAACTTTTTCCCCTTCCTTGGAGAAGATGATTCATATTTTGGATGAGTTGGGAATTCCGAGTTTGCCCTGTTCCTGTCCTTTTTTGGACCCCTCCCCCCCCCCCCCCCCCCCAAAAAAAAAAAAAAAAAGAACCCTAAAATTTCTCCATGTATATTTGCTCTAGTCTTTTTCATCAGGGAGGGGGAAGAAAAGCCATTGAAAAAAAAAGGTTAGAGATTTTAGTTGGATATGTTTGCTAAGGCAAAAGAAAAATTGATATAAATACTTTAATGCACACTATTCACACTTCGTAAGTAGAGGAGTTAGTAGTTCGGTGTTCAGATTAAAGTTCCTGCCCAGCTTTCCATTTTTTCGTTCGAGTCTGAGTTCTCGTGGAGATGGTCGGCTAGCTAGCTCCTTCGATCTTAGGTTGCTGCCCAGAAAAAGGTATCATTTTCTTCTTCATAATGTTCCTTCTTCTCTTCTTCTATTTCAGTTTTCGTTGGTTGTTGGCTGTTAGTTAATGACTACGATTGATGTCATTTCGATATGATGTATTGTTTTTGTTGCTTCATCGAGTTGGTTGCAATATCGAGTCAAAGCTTTGCAGATTTGTATTCAATGTTGTGATCTTTATATTTTTTATGGGTTGAGCTTTGCTGCAACTTTCTCTTGTTGTTAATTGCTTCTCTCTTTTTAGTATGGTTGTTGTTATTGTTTTTTTTTCTCCTCTTCCTAGGCTTCTCCTCTTGCAATACATGTGAGTCCATGTAGACATTTTTTCTAGGATTCCCTCTTGCTCCAGCTCATATTTTTTTTTTTTCGAAGTTAATGCCTACTCCCTTATTTTTATTACTGTAAAGTATGCTGGAAAATATTAGCTTATTCTAGTCACACCATAATAAGCTCCATATTTCGTTGAGCTAGAGTGTTCATTCTTCTTTGTTGTGATGTCATCTTGTTACCGAAAATGTTAAATTCCTTTCTCCTTGTTTTTCTTTTGATTATTTTAAAATGGGTTGTATGAGTCTGTGTAACGATTCTTTGCAATAGTCAATTGTTAGAAATCTCTTTGTTCCATAGTAGCTTTTCACATTCTTATAGGTCATGAGTAAGTTAGCTAGTGTTTTTTAGCTGCTATATTGTTCATTTCATGTTATGTATTTTTTTACGCTAGCTTGAAATATACTTAGCTATACACATATAGCAAGAATTCATTTTTCTGCTTAGAATATGTTTCCATATATAGCAAGGTTTCATTTTCTGCTTAGAATACACTGCCACAATTTGCTGTCCAGATTTGGCATACAGAATTCGATAGTCAGCTCATAATTTCGATTGTTTTGGAATCTAGAATGTTGTCCACCTATGCATCTAGTTGTCTTCTTTAGTTACTATCCGTGGTATGTGTGCTAGTCCAGTGATTAAATTTGAGGATGATTTATTCTTCTTTGATATTTGTATCAATTTGGTGTTATCTCTCTTCTTTCGGTTGAGGTTTAAATGATATTGACCCCATTTCACTCTTACTGCCCTGTACATCTCTTAGACTAATTTATCTGTTGTAACTCATGTGTCAAATGTGTATTTTCTTACTTTTAGAAATCGCTTTTGATTTAGATCATATGCTAATGTTCTGTTTTCCTTTCTTTTGCATGTGGAAACCATCTGAGTCCTCTTGGAATCCTACTTCATTCCTCTTGCATTTCGAGAGAGCCATAAAGAATTGTATTCTCTTATTTGAGTCAGTCGGCCAGCTTAAAAATTGATGAACAGGTCTCGAAATTGAAAAATGCAGAGCATATAAGAAAGTTGAAAAAAGATTGGGCCAAAGGACCACTCTTTATATAAAATACTCTAAAAAAATTATATTTTGTTTATTTGGGCCTAATACCTTGCCAATTTTATTATGGGAAATTTTCAAAACAACAATATTGTAAAATTTAATAGGATCCCTTAGCAATGCTTTTAATATTTATTAAAAATGACAATATATTAGTTTGTTATGGGTTGATTTATGTATTTTTTTCTTTATTTAACTTAACATAATATAATTAAGAAATAACAAACTAGAAGAATTCAACGGGGGTATACCAAATTAGATTAACTTGCTAAAAAATTTCATCACTTTCCTTACAAAAGATTATGAGACCTAAAATAGGTGTTTTCATCTTTCTTCCCGAAGGTCATTATTTGTCATATTCTTTCAAAACTAGTTATTGTTATGAAATTTTATTATAATACCTTAGAGTTTTATCTATTTAATTTGATTTTTTAAATTTACAAATTTGAACACCTATAGTTTCATCTGTTATTTGACATACTTTTCTCACGGTGTATTTATTTTGTTTGTATCCTATCATAATTTGTATTCATCTCAATATATATCATTTGTATTTTGTATTCATTTTAGTTTTCATGTTGTATTTGTATAATAAAACTTGTATTTCTTTATTAGTTGGTATTCATTATAATAGGTATGTAAAATGAATTTGTAGTTGTTTAAGTAACATATTTGTATTCGTGTATTTTTTTCATGTGTATTTATTTTTCCGTTCAAAATTTTGTTTCTTTTCTTAAGTCGTATTGATACGCTCAAACTTACTTCTCAAATAAGAAGTAAAGCGGTCATGTCAAGTAAATAACTCAACTAGTGAGGTTGGAATCGTTCCCACGAGGAAAATAGTCTAGACTTAACTTCAACCTGTTGTTACTATTGTTTGGTCAATGACTTCCTTAGAAAGTAAAAACAATAAAAGGGGGGTTTCTATTTCTAAATGAATGAAAATAACTAACGCAATTGAAAGAGACACTTAAAAGCTTTGAATGTTGGATTTTAATCAATTATCAAAGTAATTAGGGTTTACGTGTTTCCCATAGGTTCATAACTTTATAATTCTAACTATAACAATTCTTTCCTAGTATCTTGCATGCAAAGTGATAAGTTATGTATTTCTTGGTTCGACATCTAGAAAATCTCACTCCGCACCTTGGTCTTGCTACGTGTGTTGTTATCCTAACCCTTATCTTTATCTCATATTAAGCATCGTATTCGATATTTGACTAAGTTATTACCTCGTACCAATCAATACTAGCCTATTAGATAGTATACACTATATCTATGTTGATAATTCTTTTCCTATTATCTACCTCCTTGGTCTGGCAAGTAGCATTAAGGTGAGTTCTAACGTTGACCATCCGTTAAAAAGACTTCTAAGCGAAAGAATTATTAATACAAGCAAGACACTATTTTAGAATTATTATTTTAGTTAGGTTTTATCTCATTATTTGCCTATGGTTCCCACAACCCTAGTTATGGAGTTTAGTTACTCACAGTCATAATCACAATATTCAAATATATGCAATTTCTTCTGCTGCTCTCTTCACTACCCTTTACGGCAAGAATGACGGACCGTCATAGGCACAACGGTCCGTCGAGAGTCTTCATTCCAAAACACTTCAACTCTTGGAATATGGGTACTGGATTACTTCACTGAACTTCATGACAAACCTGCAGGACGGACCTACACAAGCTTCGAAACCCCACAATTGGTCAGACTTCCCCATCTTCCTTCAGCAGCTGCACTATGCTGCCACCTACGGACCGTCACAACCACGACGGACTGTCATAAGCTCCGTAGGTAGTCTCTTCTGCATTTCTTTGCTCAAAATCTCCGCATTCATCTTTGGACAGATTTCCTGCAAAACAAAGATAAACTTATATAAAAATTAGCACAAAAAGGCTTTTGGACACACTAAACTTAAGGAAAAAGTATTAATAATACCGTGAAACCACGGTATATCAACACCCTCAACTTAAATTCGTTGTTTGTCCTCAAGCGACGCACTATGACTCAATACATAATCTATGTACAATAGTATCCATGTTTCATCCTTTACAATCATTTGGCTATCAATCCCGATTAATCTCATCAAATCTATGCATGCTATCAATATTAGAACATGACACAGACTCACAATGTACTAACACATACCCTCTTCAATTTCTCACCGAGGTGCTAACAATTCCGGTATTGCAACTAGTGTCCTCACTTTAAAATAAAATCCTCATTTTTTCACACAATAATTTCAGTTTGAGTATAAGGATTAATTTTCAACACTCGCTCTCAGAACAAAGTCACACTCATTCATACCTATTGCCATAAGCTTGCCCTTATTTTCCACTGCCTTAAGTTCGTTATACAACCCTTATGATCACGATAGGACTTTTTTTAGCTAGTAACATAGGCTCAGGGTCAGGTAGGGTATATTTAGGTATACTTTAGTGACTTTTTGCCTTTCTTGACATATTGTCTAAACCTTCCACTTTCTATCATTTTATCTCGCCCAGTTTCTCATATTCTTTCACCTTGCTATTTTCTCTTCTTTCTTCATTTGTGTAAGTGACTCTCTTCTTTTCTTGCTTGTATTTCTTGTATATTTTTCTTTTTCTTTACTTTTCTTTCAACTAATTTTTGAGTCACTTTACTTTTGTTCTTCCTCTCTCTTTGTTCTTTCAACCCCACTTTCTAGAGAATTCCTCATAATAGCCACCCTCAACTCATGGCTTTGCCATGAGTCAAGGTACACAATACCTAAAGTTGGGTCAAGGCCATACGAAGGTTGTTTCCTGTATTAGCCACGCTCAACTTATGCTTTTGGCATAAGCTGAGGTGAACATGTCCAAGGAGGGACTAGGGCCGACACATTGTTCCCAGAAAAGATCAGTTGAGGTGAAAAAGAAAGGTCTAATTTAAGCTCAGATCATTTGGATCAAAGAAGGATAAATTTCATTTGGTTTTTTTAATTAGGCTAGAAATGGGCTATATTGAATAAGGGCCTATGATCCTTTCCTAATTGTCTTTTACAGCTTAGTTTTAGCAGGACTAACCAGACAAGTTCTACCTCAGTACCAATAGTGGACTATTCAATTCTTCCTAACACTCACTTGACATCTTTTCACTATACCAGATTATCTGACACCTAGTTCAAATTTTAGACTTATGGTAATGCAATGGTGTACCTCTATGTCATGCTTAGAGTTACACATTTATCAGTTACTACGCCTAGTCATGCATCATTTTCTAATTTATCAGGATATCATTTAGCCATCATGCTCCAGAATTAAACTATGTATAAAAGATATAGATATGCCGGTTCAACAGAAAAAGTAATCAGTCTTTTGGGGAAAAAGAACACAGACAAGAAAACCCCAAAAGAGGATAGTGAATTGGGCTACTCAGACTTCACCCTAACACTCACTTTCCATTTACCCCACCCCCAACAAAAAAAACATGCAATTGTCCCCAATGCATATAAATTTAAATACTAGAGTGGTAGGTGAAGCAAACCTGTGGCGTAACGCGCCGTCGATCAGCAAGCTGGTGGGTCCGCTTCCCCGGAACCCACGTCTTCTTCAATCTGGACACCCTTAGTGGTGTCCTTGGCAACAACCGCACCATCAGTAGTGCCTCCTGCTATCTCCAGAGTTCGGGAGCTAGACGCCCCAGCCGCTAACTCTGATGCTCTCATCTGGTGCGCCTCATCCTCAGCAAATGAGGCTCTCCTCGCAGCCTCCATCTCTCGGCGCTCCTTCTTCCGTGCTCGCGCCTCGTTCTCTTCTCGACCCCTACACCTCTTGGCATGCTCTCGAGGGGGAGGTGGTGGAATCTCTGAAGTGGCAAATAGGGCCGCCAACACCGTGTCTTTAGCAGGCTCGACAGAAGGGGCCTCAGACTCAGGCACCCTTGCCTCTAAGATCGTGTCAATATCTGCGCAAAGGCTATCGACCGCAGCCTGAAGAGTCGACACGTCCACTGGAGGGGCTGGCCAGGCTAGCACCCTCAACTAAAAGGCGTCCAAGCGCTGGTGAACCTCAGCGATTTTCCGCTTTGTACACTGGACCATTTTCCGCTCTAGGCGCTCTTCTGACTCAGTAATAGACTTCTGCATCCACGGCTGAATACGATGCCGAAGTGTAGCCATTTGCGCCTCTAATTTTTGGACCCTAGCAAGCGGGACCAGCGCCGGTAGAGGGGTTGTGCGAGAGGAGCTCGGTGCAGTGCTAGTACCCGGGATAGACTCGACCGGGGTAGTGTCAATAGACGCTGCCTGTGTAGCTGTGCGGGCCTGGGCTACCGTATCAGCAAGATCATCAGCAAGTGGGGGCAGCTCTGGACGGGGCCCTCTGCGTGGAGCCAACTCATTGGCCTCATTACTGATGAGGCCGACGTCAACAGTGTCCTGCGGGGTCTTGAGCTGATCTACGTGCCATATAGGCACACCTACGGACCTACAGAAAGAAAAGATCATGCACGGGAAAGGGTAAGTAGTAGTGACCTTGAAAGCACTCTCGTGCATGACTATTTATAGAAGCCACGCGAAATCCACCTCGAACCCGGCTATCATCGCCGCCATCAACACTGCTCGATCCCATATAACGATATTATCAGCGGCTGTGGGGGAAAGGCTGTGGCGGAGAATCAGCCACAAGAACATCGTCGTGAAAGTGAGGTTGGCCTTCTTGATGGCCCCCTTATGCTCAGTCACCCAGTCGGCACCCTCTCCATCAACTGACAGGTGCTGGGCCATCCACCTCTTGGTGGTCTCTCTCAGTGATGGCTCGCGCAGGAACTGGCCATCTTTAACAATCTGCCAGCGGTAGTCAAACTCAGCTGTGAGAGGGGTCCGAGTAGCATCAACACCCTCGCCGTATAGAAATCGACGGATGGCAGGCAGGGAAATGTTAACCTGCACGCCCCGTACTCGGACCTGCTCTAGTGGGGCCTGTTTGGCGGGGGCAGCCTGCCTATCTATCTGTGATCGGAGAGTCGCTACGTAGGATGCGTAGAACTCCCGGACCATTTCTTCACTGAAACGGCCCAACGGATGTGCTGTCCACTCCAGGCGATGCCTGGTGAAGAGATTGTGGATCTCAGGCATCGTCGGGAGACTCCCTGTAAGGACCCGCCGCTTCAAGGTTAGTGTTTGAGTCATCACTCCTTTATCAGTCAGGAACATGGCGTCGGAGTAGACTTGAAATTGCCCGTCGACACACCACCGGTTGGGCTGGTCAATGGCCGGGGTGGGGGCCTGAGCTGGTGAACCTGATGTGGATTCCGAACTGTCAGCCTCATCAGACGAGGCCGATGCTGCAGCGGTGGCGGGTGCGGGAACCTCAGCAGAGCCGGAGGCTTCCTCCGACCAGGATACTCCTAAAGAGCCAGACTCTCCTTTTTCATTTGTGGCTGACCCAGAGGGTGTGCCGGTCAGTGTGCGCTCCTCATCAGACTGGGAGGCAGTGACTACGTCGGACGCCACCTTTTTGTGTGTGGCTCTGGGAGAAAGTGCAGCACAGGAAGGGGTGGAAGTGCCTGGGGGCACGTACTCGGGGTCACGCTCATCATCAGAGCCAATGACCATGCGGGAAGACAGGGCGACATACTTTGATCGCCCGCGTGCATAGATTCGATCTTGCTTGGGTGCCATAGTAGATAGTACCTGTAAAGGATCAATATTAGTACGAGAAGTGGCAAACAAGACAAGCAAAACCACACAAAAAAATTTAAACAGTATGTCATTTCTATGGTAACAATGACACACGACGGGCCTGGTGACGGCTCGTCGTGACTATGACGGACCGTCATGGGGTCCATCTTGTCTTACTTAGACTATGTATATATGGAGAACCCTGAAGGAGAGTCTCAGACTAGTATGACGGTATGTGCAGGACGGACCGTCACAGGTATGACGATCCATCGTAGGTGTCCGTTAGAGGACACTTAGAAAAAAATGAGAGACCCTTAGGAGAGGGGTCTCTAACCGTCATAACGGTCATGAAGGACGGACCATCGTGGGTACGACGGTCCGTCACATGTGTACATCGAAGGACACTTAGAAAAAGTGAGAGACCCTTAGAAGGGGGGGTCTCTGACTGTCATAACGGTCATGTAGGACGGACCGTCGTGGGTACGACGGTCCGTCACATCTGTCCATGGAAGGACACTTAGAAAAAGTGAGAGACCCTCAGAAACAGGGTCTCTGACAACCAGAACGGTTGTGCAAGACGGACCGTCGTGAAGACGACGGTCCGTCACATGTGTCCATTGGGGGACACTTGGAAAAAAAATGGGCAGTGGGGTGTTAGGGCTTTTGGAACGGACCCTACGACGGTAGATCAGTTACAGAACTGGTGTACCCCATTCATCACTGATGAACCCAAATCGAACTTGTAGTGTTTTGGACCTACATTTGTCTAACCCAACTACCTAGGAAACTTGTAATGCGAAAGCACCTATGTCTAGGGTTGTAAATATGGCAATTTCGAACATTTTTAACCTAGGTTAGATAGAATCTTATATAAAAGAAATGAACATATCACGAACAACTAAGCTAATACTAATCAATAAACAAAAATGCAAGATAAATGAGTAGAAATTAGAGACACATACCTTAGAATTGGGGAAAACAAAAAGGACAAGTACTTGGTGACCAAGAAGACACCCACAGCAGCAACTCTGACTAGTAGATTATCACTTTTAGGGTTTTGGAGAATTGTGGGGGGGGAGGGGGGGGGCAATGATCGATTGATAGAGGGAGAGATTGTGGAAGTTGAAAAGAGAAGGTAATAGGAGGAATAATGAAGGAATGGGGGTGAAATGAGGGTTTGGGGAGTTTAAATGGTGAAATTTTATAATAAACTCCAACCGGGTCGGGTCGGGTATGCCTCATTAATCACGCGACGATTCCCCTACGATGGTTCATCGCAGTTGTGACGACCCGTCGTTGGTTCCGTCGTGTGTGCCCTAGTTTGAAAATAACAGAAAGACGTACCTGGTACGACGGAGGCATACGACGGTCCATCGTAGGCGCAACGGTCCGTCGCTGTATCCATCAGTGACTGCTGCAGAGTAATTTTTTTGCAGAATTTCCTGGTGATGTGCCTGCAAATTTAAAAACCTATTAGTAGAAAAATGCTACCATTACTAAAAAGACTATAAGTATTGGGTTGCCTGCCAACAAGCGCCTGATTTAATGTCGCGGCACGACTGGGGACACTTGATTACTCAGACTTCATCAAGATGGTATGCCTCAATCACTTCATTTGCCGATTCAGCATGCCCGAAATAGATTTTTATGCGCTGTCCATTCACCTTGAACCGCACACCCTCCTTAGTTTCCAACTCAACTGCTCCATGAGGGAATAGTTTGGTAACCAAGTAAAGACCAGTCCATTTGGACTTTTGAGCTTGCCCGGAAACAAGCGCAACCTGGAATTGAATAAAAGCACCAAATCCCCGACCATAAACTCTCGTTTTTCAATTTTGTTGTCATGGTACTTCTTCATCTTTTCTTTGTATAAGGCTGAGCTTTCATAGGCTTTCAGGCGAAATTCATCGAGTTCATTCAACCCATTTAACCGTTGTTCTGCAGCTTCGCTCCAATCCATTTTCAACATTTTCATAGCCCACATGGCTTTATGCTCTAACTCAACCGGAAGATGACAAGCTTTCCCCTATACAAGTTGGTATGGAAACATATCTATGGGATTCTTATATGCTATCCGGTAGGCCCAAAGAGCATTATCAAGCCTCCTTGACCAATCCGTTCTACTAGCGTTCACTGTTTTTGACAATATCTGTTTGATCTCCTGATTCGACACTTCAACTTGCCCACTAGTTTGAGGGTGGTAAGGAGTGGCCACATTATGGCGAACCCCATATTTCTCCAATAACCCCTTGAACAATCTGTTGCAGAAGTGGGAGCCCCGATCACTAATAATGGCCCTTGGGGTGCCAAAACGAGAGAATATATTCTTTTTCAAGAATGCAGTGACACTCTTCCCTTCATTGTTTGCGAGGGCGATGGCTTCGACCCATTTAGATATATAATCAACTGCTACTAGAATGTACTTCATTCCATGAGAACTCACAAAAGGGCCCATAAAGTCAATACCCCAAACATCAAATAACTCAATCACAAGAATGGGGTTTAGAGGGAGCTCTTGCTTTCATGAAATGCCGCCATCTCGTTGGCATCTGTCACATGCATTAGCAAACTCATGTGCATGTTGATGAAGACTTGGCCAATAGTAACCACATTGTAATATTTATGAGCGCTTCGGATACCACTGTGATGTCCACCAACGGGTGAGGAATGGCATGCCTCCAACACACTCAACATCTCACATTCTAGCACACAACGCCGAATAAGCCCGTCGGCACAACTCCTATACAAGTATGGTTCATCCCAAAAGAACTTCTTCACATCGTACGTGAACTTTTTTCTTTGATGAAAGGACAGGTCTGATGGAACAATATCACTAGCCAGATAGTTCGCAAAATCCGCGAACCATGGGATCAAGTCTTGTGAAGCAGCCAATACATGCTCATCGGGGAAAGTATCATCAATATCAGTCTTATCCCCTAACTCTCTCATAGCTTCATCCTCTAGACGAGACAAGTGATCAGCAACTTGATTTTTCAGTTCCTTTTCTATCCATCACTTCAAAGTCAAATTCTTGTAGCAGTAATACCCAACGAATCAGCCTAGGTTTCGCATCCTTCTTCGCCATCAAATATCTCAATGCTGAGTGGTCAGTATGCACTATAACTCTAGTACCTAGCAAATGAGAGCGAAATTTCTCAAAAGCAAAGACTACTGCAAGGAGTTCTTGCTCGGTTACTGTGTAGTTCTTCTGAGCTTCATTTAGGACTTTACTAGCATAGTAAATTGGGTGAAAGATTTTGTTTTTTCTCTGTCCCAATACTACACCAAGAGTCACCCCACTAGCATCGCACATCACCTCAAATAGACTGTTCCAATCCGGAGAAATAATGATAGGCGCGGACACCAATTTTTCTTTTAGCTCACCGAATACTTTAAGACAGGATTCATCACACCAAAATTTACAATCTTTCTCCAGCAGTTTGCAAAATGGATGTGCAATCTTTGAAAAGTCTTTGATGAATCTCCGGTAAAAACCTCCATGCCCAAGAAAGCTTCTCACACCTTTCACAGAGATCGGTGGGGGAAGTCTCTCTATTACCTCGACTTTAGCTCGATCAACCTCTATGTCCTTTTCTGAAATGCGATGACCCAACACAATACCCTCTTTCACCATGAAATGACACTTTTCCCAGTTTAGTACTAAATTGCAGTCTTCACATCTCTTAAGGACCTTAGATAAATTTGTCAAACACCGCTCGAATGAATCAACAACCACAAAAAAATAATCCATAAAAACTTCTATAGTATCCTCCACCATGTCAGAAAATATCGACATCATACATCTCTGAAATATGGCGGGTGCATTGCACAACCCAAACTACATTCTTCTGAACGCAAAGGTCCCATATGGACAAGTAAAAGTGGTTTTCTCTTGATCTTCTAGTGCAATAGAAATTTGATTATACCCCGAATATCCATCAAGAAAACAGTACCACCCTTTTCCGGCAAGGCTATCCAACATCTGAATTATGAAGGGCATAGGAAAGTGGTCTTTTTCAGCCCATGAATTTAGTGTGCGGTAATCCATACACTCCCTCCATCCAGTAACCGGTCTCATTGGAACAAGTTCATTTTTTTCGTTGGGACCACAGTCATTCCCCCTTTCTTAGGTACACACTGAACCGGGCATACCGAACTACTATCGGCGATTGGATAGATTACTCCGGCATCCAACCACTTAATGATTTCCTTCTTCATGACCTCTTGAATAGGAGGATTTAAGCGTCTCTGGTGCTCAATACTTGGCTTATGATCAGGCATGAGTTGGATTTTATGAGAGCAAATATCAGGAGGGATCCTAATAATGTCTGCAATAGTCCACCCAATAGCTCTTTTGAACCTTTTTGGCACCTTCACCAAACTCTGAACTTGTTGTTCATCCAGGTCTGATGCAATGATTACCGGCAAAGTGTCACCATTTCCTAAGAATTCATACTTGAGATGAGGTGGGAGAGCTTTTGGTTCTAATTTTGGAGCCTCCTCTATAGACGGTTTCGCGGGTACGGACTCGCGATTCTTCATATCTAGCTCAAATTTCTTTGGTTTAAACCGAACATCACCTCGGTCAAGAGCCGCGACTAATGACTCATACTCTTCAATGCAATCGCTATCAAAATTCATTATCACTACCGTTAATGCTTATACACCTAGACGTTCTTCTATTTGTTTCTCAGATGTCTCACGCATGTTGTAAGATATAGCAGATACCGATTGGAGCTTACCACTCTACCTCATGGACCTACAAATGTTAAAGGTCACTTCCTCATTGTTCAATCGAAATTTCATCTGCCCCTTTTTCATGTCTACTAAAGCTCTTTCCGTAGCAAGGAATAGCCTCTCAATAATAATGGGTACTTCAAAATTGACTTCACAATCAAGAATAACAAAATCTGCCGGAAATATGAACGATTTCACTTTTACTAGCACATCGTGGAGTATCCCTATAGGCCTTTTTACTATTCGATCAGCCATCAGTAGCCGCATCGCAGTGGGATTTTTTGGATCACCCAAACCCAACTTCTTGTAAATCGAGAGGGGCATGAGATTTATGCTTGCCCCCAGATCACATAATGTTTTCGCAAAATGTAATAGCCCGATTGTACAAGAAATAGTGAACGCATCTGGATCTTCTTTCTTTTGTACCAGAGATCTTGTAGCAATAACACTACAATGCTGCATTCTATCATCATCCTCAAAAGTGACAGATCTTTTCTTTGTGACCAAATCTTTCATAAACTTGGCGTAACCGGGCATTTGTTCTAAAGCTTCTACCAGAGGGACATTGATAGAAAGTTGCTTCAACATTGTTATAAAACGTCGATATTTACCATCCTAGGTCTTTTTCAATATTCTTTGAGGAAATGGGGGTGGTGGCCTAGGCATGGGAGTTACCTTTTTAGGCACTTAAGCATCTTGTACGGTGTTATCCTCTAATTCACCATCAACATTTACCACTTTATCAGTATCTTTTGTCACCTTTTTCTCATTAGACGGATTAGGTGGGTGAATGGTTTGCTTGCTACCGCGAGTAGTAATTGCCATACAATGTCCATCATTTTTCGGATTTTTGGACAGTGTTGCTAGGAAGAGTGCCCGATTGCCGTGTGGTCACAGTCGCAGATAATTGGGCCAATTGTAACTCAAGTTTCTTAATCGATATTGCATGTGTATCGACTTTTTGCCCAATACCCGCTAAATCATTCCTCAACTCTTTATTGTGCTCATCACTAACATCGAACCTCCTCATCATTTTATGCAACTTATCCTCAACTCGCGACATACTACCTCCACCATCCCTAGGAGTAACTTCACGATTTTAAGGAGGAACATAGGGTCCATTCCTATCGTTTCTATTACCATAGATACCCCTGTTGAAGTTGTTGTCACGGTTGTAGTTTCCATCTCGGACATAATGACCCTCACGATTGTAGTTACCATAGTTCTGACCTTGGCGCCAAGTATCCTGATTTGAGCCTTGGGCACTCATTAGAAATCCCCCGTCTGCTCATTTACCGCATTGGAATCCTCCTCATAATAACACTTATCATTTTGTGGCGGTGGTTTTGACAAGTAGTTGACTGCATTTATCTTTTCTGCACCCCCAGTGACATGTTTTGGTACAAACCCAAGCTCAGTTCTCATCTAAGCCATTTCTTCACGAATCTCATCTGTGGCTGGGTTGTGAGTGGACTGCACTGCGAAGGTGTTTCTCCCGGTATCGGCCTAGTACTCAAAGCTTTATTGTTCCGGGAGACTTTCTCTAATTTTTCAGCAATCTCAGCATAAGGACACTCCCCATAAGATCCACCTGCTATAGTGTCCAACACCGCTTTATTATTATCATCTTGTCCCCGATAGAAGTATTCCTTCAGTGACTCATCATCTATACGGTGATTTGGAACACTTCTCAAGAATGAGGTGAATCTATCCCAAGAACTACTAACTGACTCTCCTGGTAGTGCCACAAAGTTATTCACTCAGTCTTTGTGGTTTAGTTTCTTGGAGACCGGATAGTAGTGTGCTAAGAAAACATCCCTTAGTTGGTTCCAAGTGAAGATTGAGTTGTATGGGAGCTCAGTGAACTATATAGCAGCCTCTCCCGTCAGTGAGAGACGAAACACTCTGAGCCCTATTACATATAAATCCAAATCAGGCCTCCCTACACAGCTTTTACACACTGCCCTTACCTTAGCTATATGGGCATGTGGATCCTCAGAGGGTAGCCCTGAAAACAAACCTCTGGCAGTGAGCATTTCATCAGGCTACTAGTTACCACAAAAGTGTGGCCTGTGGGTAGAGGAGGCAAAACCAGTGGCCCATCGGAGTCTGCTATGTTATCATAGCCTCTGTAGTATGTTTGGGGCCGTGGAACGGGATTTTGTCCCCTTTGTTGGTGTTCACCCGGAGCATCGGGTAACAACTGACCATGAACATCAACCGAAGCTGGGATGTTCTGGTCTGGATCATCATCATTGATTCCCAAGTTTCGATTCATATTGCATAGTGTACGCTCTAATTCGTGATCATAGGGAAACAAGGGTTCTCTTCCACTCCGTGTATTTGGCATACAAGGAGGATTGTTCGGAAAAAAAAATCAAAACCAATAAAACAAAGTAAAATCAAGAAAATATCAACTAAACTATAGTAATAAGTTCAAGTTAATCTAAAACCTACTTGACCCGGCAGCGGTGGCAAAATTTGATACGCTCAAACTTACTTCTCAAATAAGAATTAAAGCGGTCGTGTCAAGTAATAACCCAACTAGTGAGGTTGGGATCGTTCTCACGAGAAAAATAGTCTAGAATTAACTTCAACCTGTTGTTACTATTGTTTGGTCAATGACTTCCTTAGAAAGTAAAAACAATAAAAGGGGGGTTTCTATTTCTAAATGAATGAAAATAACTAACGCAATTGAAAGAGACACTTAACAGCTTTGAATGTTGCATTTTAATCAATTAATCAAAGTAACTAGGGTTTACGTGTTCCCCACAGGTTCATAACTTGATAATTCTAACTATAACAATTCTTTCATAGTATCTTGCATGCAAAGTGATAAGTTATTACCTCGTACCAATCAATACTAGACTATTAGATAGTATACACTAAATCTATGTTGATAATTCTTTTCCTATTATCTACCTCCTTTGTCCGGCAAGTAGCATTAAAGCGAGTTCTAACGTTGGTTATCCATTAAAAAGACTTCTAAGCAAAAGAATTATTAATACATGCAAGACACTATTCTAGAATTGTTATTTTAGTTAGGTTTTATCTCATTATTTGCCTATGGTTCCCACAACCCTAGTTATGGAGTTTAGTTACTCATAGTCATAATTACAATATTCAAATATATTAAACTTACTTCAATGAGTAAGAGTAAAAATCCGAAAGTCTGCTTGATTAATCACCAATAATCACTTGCAAGAATCTCAAAGTAATCAACAATCTCACAAAAAGTCTAATGATTCTCAAAAGTCTAACAATACAGTGTCTACTAATATGATGTCTAACAATACGGAGTCTAACAATGATCCAGAGTCTAACCCCAAAAATGATGTTTTTCGAACTATTTATAGAAAATAAAAACCTAATTAAACAAGGACTCTATTTGCTGGAAATCTGCCAAAACGCGGCTCGATCGACGGACCTCCCGATGGATCGTCATGCTCACGATGGACCGTCATGGACTCCGTCGTACCATACTTATGCAATTTCTTCTGCTGCTCTCTTAATTACCCTCGATGGCAAGTATGACGGACCGTCATAGGCACAACGGTCCGTCAAGGGTCTTCGTTCCAAAACACTTCAACTCTTGGAATATGGGTACTGGGATTACTTCTCTGAACTTCATGACGAACCTGCAGGACGGACCGTCATAGACATGACGGACCGTCACAATGTTCGTAACCCCACACTTGGTCAGACATCCCCATCTTCCTTCAGCAGCTGCACTACATTGTCACCTACGGATCGTCACAAGCACGACAGACCGTCATAAGCTCTGTAGGTGGTCTCTTCTGCATTTCTTAGCTCAAAATCTCCGCATTCATCTTTTGACAGATTTCCTGCAAAACAAAGAGAAACTTATATAAAAATTAGCAAAAAAAAGGCTTTTGAACACACTAAACTTAAGGAAAAAGTATTAATAATACCGTGAAACCACAGTATATCACGTATACAATTCAATAGGTTTATTATTTGTATTTGTATTCATCTTAGTTTATATATATATATATATATATATATATATATATATATATATATATTTTGTATAATGATGAAATAAAAGACAATAAATGAATATTTGTTGTAATTATTCTTAAATAAAATATATAACTAGTTGGTATACCTTTGGAATGAATATAAATTAGGAACAAATACAAGATTCATAAACTGTGCTAAGATTATGAATAAATACAAGTATTAATAGCATGCATATTGGTTTGACTACAAAATGAGAAATGATACAAAAAAATTTTTAAAAAAATTATAAAAACAAAACAAACTAATAGAAAGTTGTTTTTTCTATAAATTAAAAACAGAATTAGTTAGCGTACCATTACGATGAATACAAATTAAGAAGAAATACAAAATTCATGGACTATGCAACATGAGATTTTAAATGAATACAAATATTAAAAGCATAATGGTTTGAATACAGATTGAGAAATAATAAAACATTCTAAAAAATATAAATATCAAACAAACTAATACAAAACTGTTCCTCACTTTTGTCTTCATCATGTTTTCCGAAAAAGATTTTTTTAAAAGACAAAATCTACAACACATAAATATTTGATGATTATCTAACCAAACTCACATTCTACTAAATTTGAAATATTAAAACAAAATCACAAGAAAAATTAAAAAAATTATTTAAAAGACTAAAAATCTGAAACACATTAATATTTGATGATTATCTAACCAAATTCACATAAGAATCGTAAAAATTAACAGAAATTCATAACATATAAAATTTGAAATAAAAGATAATCGGTGTTTCTAAAAACAAAATCATCAGAAGTATCACTTAATAATAGAAATTACCATTAACAATTGAGATGTTTCTTGATTTAAGTTAGATATTTAAACAAATTAGGAGAACCATTCATACTTTGTGTGTCATGACCCGCCTGAAATTTGAAGAACGAAAAAATATAAAACATGAATGATGGGGGAAGAGAAACGTGAATGATGGGAAAAAAAGATTAATTGGTAGTTTTTTTCCCTTTTTTATTTGTTGTTGATTTAGAATTTGGTCCAATGATGGACTGTTTTGGGGTTAAAAAGGGTAAAATAAATAATAATAAAATTTGAATACAATTATTTTGTAAATATTGACATATTTAATAAAAAAATTTAAGTGTTGTTGTTTGACTAATTATGTTAGGTATGGTGACTAGATTGCTAGTTTTCCCTTTTTTTATTATCCTTTTAGAATTTTAGGACAAGTACAACTGAAATGGGCCAAAGACCAAAAACAAAATGAGTTCAAATACTGGTCCAGGCGAACAAAAATCAAATTTGAGCCCAACTCTCTTTCCCTCTTTACTTTACCGCGTTTATTTACTTGTTCAACATTTGTCGTTAGTCTTAGGGTCGAAATATTCGAATTCCCGCAAGATATCATCACATTTTATCCATTTCAATTAAATCAATGTCTCTAAATTGACGTAAAAATAATAAATTTTGCGAGTTAAATATCTCTCGTAGATAGTAGGTTACTACTTCACTTTTATAGGATTCAAAATAATTTTTTGATTAAAATTAAGTTAAATTATTTTAGCAAAATGAATTCATTGTCGGATAACCACGTTAGTGAGTATTTTAGGTGCCTCAATAGATTTGTTGCTTAAGTCTATTGAAAACAAAGGTTTTATGAATTTTTCTTAAAAATATAAGTGGAGACTCTAAACCAGTCTTAATAAATTTAATATTCAAAATAAACAACCACCATTCTGGAAAGGTCGAAAACTTATAATTTTTATTCTAGGTCCTTTTTGATTGATGAATTTTAGATGTGTTGATGTACATTTCTTGACCTAAAGTTATATTTCTTTTACTGCTTTTAAATTCATCTTGTCTTCAAATTTGGTAGATATTTCAATTAGTGGTGGAAAAATCAAGCCTAAAACACCCAACCATTTATGTTTGGGTAGGTTATCAACCCGTCTATTAATTAGCTAAATCTTTTTTCAGTCTATTAAAAACAGGGTTGATATGTAACACAAATTTACTCATGACAAATTTGGTCAATTTATTTTTTTTGTTTGATTTTTTTTCTAAATTGATATTTTATATATAGCCGTGATAAAGAAGTAATAATAGTTTTATTAGGTATAGAAAACTTAAGAAAGAACATATGAAACACTTAAACTTAAATTGAGTTTGGTTGAGTATTTACCCATTCAATAACCCACTACTTTTCCTGTTTTGACCCAAGTAAATGTGGGTTTGGTCTTGACCTGTTTATTTTCTTGAATCATTTTGACCAGCCAAATTTGACTAAATCCGCACATTTGTCATCCCTAGTTTTAATAAATTTAATCTTATATCTGAGATATCACGTGTTAGCTTAATTTTTTTTTATATCTTAGTGTATTTGTCTATTAATTAATTTTACTGGGTTCATTGAATTGAAGAAGTTCTATTTGAAATGTGAAAGAATATTATCTATCAACACTATATTTGATCATAGATTAACAATATTGAAATTTGAAGTCCACCTAAAATCTTGTTACCATCTTACTAGTTTTAGTTTATTAAGTATTGTTTTACATGAATTCATAATTATGCTATAGTTAGCCAATTATTCTTAGTTGTCTATATGGTTTACAAATTCTCGCTTTGTTCCATTAGTCCAACCCAGAATAATTAGGCCGTATAGCATTAATTTTGATAAAATTTAAGGCACATTTAATTTAATCGTGAGAAAAAAATGAGATGATATACAAATTTATTTCCGATCTTTTGATCTGCTTATTTTGTTACACAATTTTAACTCTTTTTCTTATTATTTGCTTTCTTTGATTAAGAATTTTTATTACTATATTGTTTAACTAGTTAACACATAATTATTAGTTACGACATCAAATTCCTCACTAATTATTACCTTTTTGTGATAAAATTTACTTTTCGTGTTTAAATATATGAGACACATACTTTTAGGGACAAAAAATAAGAATTCGTAGCAAATTTTTGTCCACTAAAGTTTTCCACCAAAAAATTATTTGGCGCCATTTTTTTAAGTAGTGTTAATCACAAATTTAAAGTTATCGGTGACACATTATTTCGCCACTAATAGTTTATGTAATTCATGACAAACTACGACATCAAATTCGTCACTAATTATTCTCTTTTAGTGACAACATTTACTTTTCGTGCTTAAATATATGAGACACATACTTTTAGTGACGAAACATAAAAACATCGTAGCAATGTTTTGTCCACTAAAGTTTCCTACCAAAAAATTAATTGACGTCATTTGTTAAATAGTGTTAGTCACGAATTTAAATGATCATTGACACATTATTTCGTCACTAATAATGTATCTAATTCATGAAAAAATATTTTGTCTTATAATTTATTAAATTTTAGACACAAAAAAGTTTCATCTAAGAAAATATGTTGTTACAATATCGACAAATTAGAGTTCATAGTTAAATATTATAAATTTTAGTTATGAAAATTTATATTTAATTATGACATTTATTTTGTCACTAATAATATAAATAATTGGACACAAATATTTTATCGCCTCGAGTAAATCTATGATTTAGTGACAAAAAAATTATCACAAAATATGTAAGGTGTTAAATAGCGACGACTTAAAATTTATAGTGAATAATAAAAATATTTTTTAAGAAAAAAAGTCATAGTTAAATATAATTTTTTTGACTACAATTGTTCATAATTACAATTGACAACTTACAAAAAGAATAATACAAGTGCTTCATAAGAAGTAGACAGAGTCCATTTATTAATTGACAAGTGAAAATATCAAAACTAATGAATTCGGTCAATTTTGTAAAAACGAAAAAGTTCAATACATCAATTTTCTTAAATTACGCAATCATAAAATGCATCATTTGAAAAATACAATATGGGTTATAAGTATTATGATTGCGCACGGTTCTACCACTAGATCACTTATTTGTTGGTTTATCATTTTTTTTATTTGATACACTTCATTGAAAAGCACGAAAAAAATAATTTGTCACCTTTTTTGTGTATGTCTATTGATTTGTGATTGGTAAACTACATAGATTAAGTCGATCTATTTGTTTCTGTCTACAAATATGTACATATTTAATAGTAATTTTACATACGTACATAGAGTAATTATACAAAGATAACATCGACTTACAAACTTAGACTTTGCAAAGGTGCAATATATTTCATGAATTTCTCTCATGAGTGTAAAAATTGAAATAAACTAAAAAATGAAAGCATAAGTAAATAAAATGGACTAACGAGGATATCAAATATATTATGATGAAGTACTCTAGATATTGGTACCGATGTTCAAATTTAACCTATTATTCATTTTATTTAATAAAATCAAAAGTTTAATTTTAAATAAATTTATTGTTGTACTGAATAATTTTTAAAATTCACAAAAATAAATAAATAAAATGACAAAAACCGTACTCAATATATTTAAAGATATTTAAAAAATACACATCTTACTTCAAATATAATCTACATTTGAATGAATTGTGAGTGATAAAATTCATTCATTTGTGTATGAGTACAAATGATCATATAATATATTGTTTCTACAAAAGTTAAACTTTTAAGAAGTGAATGAAGTATATATATATATATATATATATATATATATATATATATATATATATATATGTATGTATGTATATATATATATATATGTATATATATATATGTATGTATGTATATATATATATATATGTATATATATATATATATACATGTATATACATGTATATATACATGTATATATATATATATATATATATATATATACATATATATATATATATATATACATATATATATATATATATATATATATATATATATTTATTTATTTATAAAGATAGAACATAGTCTTAAGGATCGTCTCATTTCATATCATCTAAACAATCATAGCAATTAAACCTACATCAATGTAAAGAAGTCACATATAGGCTTATACAAATCGTACTCAAATGAAAATAAAGTGAATATAAGAGTTATCGAAAAACAAAGCAACTCCATAATCGAGATATTGACATCGCCCTCAATAAGTGAGAACCTACCCACTTTGATGGTAGAGAATATCCAAGTCTTCCTCAAGTCGTCTCGATTGAGCCTTCAATGACCGAAACCTAAAATGTTGTGGAAACGAAAGAAATGAGATTAGTACGCCACTTGTACTAAGTATAAAACCATATGCACATATACTTACAAAATATGCTAAGAAAAAGGACATTTCAATAAGTCTGCATTTTTCATTTAAAACCTCCATGTATATAAAACAAGACCATACCAATCAATATTTCATAATTATTGAGTTATAGGCATGTTTATCACAATACTACAACATCAAGTATAGTTAAGTCAACCTTTCATACCATGTAAGTAGATACATACCCAAATAACTCCTTCATCAAGTCATATTTAACAATAAGCATGAATAAGAGTACATTTCATGATTTTAACAAAGCAAGACAATTACCCATGGATCCCTATCAAGCCAACAAGTGCAATGACCAAGCAAATCCTTGTAACCTTACTCAATCAAGTAACTCAACAAGAATCATGACTAACACACTACTTCACATAACATGACATTTAGATATACATTTCATCTTACTTTAACAATATAGACCAACACAAATTTATAGGTGAACTAATCAACATATAGTATCAACAATGTGCAAGTTAATCATATATATATATATATAGTCCCATACCCCTACCTAGATCCCTTAGGTTATCCTAGTTAGAGTTCAATCATTTGATTCATTTTACCTTTTGGGAACATCTTTCCCTAACCGACATAGACCACATGAGCTAGTGTGGAATCCGGTGTCATAAAACCCTACACCAAAGGAAGGCGGACTACTTGCTAAGGTAGTACCAAAACATAAAACATAGAACCTACGTGGATCCACTAGCTAGTATTCCTCTGGGGGCAACATAGTTTAAGAAGTAGTAGATATAGTTGGGACCCTCTTTATGCTACATGCATTGTAGTCTCCTATCTCAAGAGTATAAATCCTTTCATTACAATTCATATAAGTGAGGTTAGCACATTAGCATTTCATATCATAATAATGCACATTAATAGTAATCACCATCCTTATAACACATACACCTTAATTAACCTCACTACATAGTCAAGACATTTCAATTCAACATCATACCACCCTATCAATCCTAATACAAGGTTTACTCCAATATAACATCATGCCTTAATCACAATTAACCATAATTGTAAGTAAAGGATAGAGATCATAAGACTTACCAAGTCTCCTTCATAGTTCATCATAAAGTTCTTACCATAAACCCTCAATTCAATCCAATTTGGGGTATACAACATAATAATTCAATAAACAACATGATAACTAGACTAGAAGAATCACTATATAACAATTCAATACTAGATCATAGCTTAAGACAAGATACTTAGGTTAATTTACTTCCTAGCCTAGATCATCATCTCAAGAACTAACATGAAAGACTACATATTCATTCTAATTTTTTCATGGTTAATGTAGCAACATCCATTATTAGCAATTCAACCAATAACCAAATCAATTGAACCAATTTCAACTTAATTCATATTAGTGTCAAACCTAGGGTTAGGGGTTAAGGTTCATCGTATACAAACTGTACCAAATAATCAAGATATACCATAATTAAGTTAGCATACATGTTAATCTATTCATATTATCCTATAGAAAACATAAACAAATCAATTCATAACCCTTTTTTCGAGATTGAGAAGAACCCACACGAAAAGCCAACTTTTGAAAATATTTTGAAGGAACCCTTTGAAGAAAGAGGTCTTAAAGGTAAATTAGATCTCATACCTCAACGTTTGATGAAGATTTGATGATGAATTCGTCCCTTTACAGCCCCCAAATCCTTCCCCTAGCTAGTCTTCAATGGTGTCTTCCAATAGAGACAGAAATAAGAGAGAAGGAAGAGGAATTATTTTGTGAGTTGTGTTTAATCTAATGATGGTTGGGGACTTTATATGGTGTCTTAATTAAATTAATTAGAATCCCTTAAACCCATAATTATTCACCTAACCCCCTAACTAATTAAATGAAATAATGTTAAAATGTGCAGGTAATTTGACCCTCACAGACGGAACCATGATCGACGGTTCGTTTGTGAGTCAACGGGCACTATGACTTCTGTGCTGCACAACCATCGTCTCGATCAGAGACTGTTCTTATGAGGGCCTCCAAAAAAATGGATAAGTGTTGATCGATGGTTAGCATCGACGCCCCTTCGATCAACATACGATCCGTCGTTTGTGCTTCGTTGGTGCACACTGCCCAGGTAGTATTGCCTCCTACGTGCTAGGTCATCCTCAAGGGCCCTTGGTTGGTCCTTGGGGAGCCTTACCTGGACAATTAACCTATGAATCATCTTAAACACCTATTAACTACCCTTCCACCAATTTTCATGGATTTCGAACTTCTAAAATCTTGTCAAATAGGTTAAGGCACACTAGTACCTCCTAGAACTACTTTACGAACGTCATGGATGTTCTTAGACGTTTTGGTTTCTAAACTTCCTAAATGACATATATTCATTAAAATAGGTCTTAAAACAGTGTTTACATCTCATAGAGCCTGTTAAGATTTAAGACTCGTCTTAAATTTTCAAAGTTGTTACAATTGATTTCGTCACTAATTGAAGTAAAATTATTAGCGATGATATAATTTTGTCGGTGGTAATAACCTTTTCAGTGAAAAAGAATACTATCAACTACAAAATATATACTTTTTACAACAAATAAATTTTTCACAAATGTTTAAGCATTTGGGACGATTTTTTTTTGTAGTTAATATAATACTTTTAACGAGGAAGAACTAAATCGTCTTTATATACTTTTAGAGACACACATATAGTGACGACTGAGTGACGAATTAATTTTCGTCACACAAGAATTTTAATGACGAAATGTGATTTATTAATGACGAAATTATTGTCATTGATAAGCGAATTTACTGTAGTATAAGGACATACATACACTCATCTCGTGGAATATTATTGCATGTACATCATACTGAAAATGACGTTGCTCGAAGTTCAGCCACAATAAATGGAGATGTAAACAATCGAAGAAAAACTTAAGTTGAATCGTCACCCTACAGGAGGCTATGTATATTTGGTAAATGATGAATAGTGGACCGGTTAAAGTTTGCTTCATCATATTACATTTGGAAAATGATGAAGAAACCTGCTATCTGAAGTACATATATAACTTTATAAAAATTAAAGCAACCCGCTATCCCTCCTATTCTAATTTTTTATGTTACCCTCTTAAACTCTCAAATATGACAGGTTTTATTATTATGTTAAATTATCAACATACTTTAATATAATACATAGAACGATATACGTATATTTTAGCTTCACTCGACTTTTTAAATCTAAAAATATTTTTTTTAGTACTCTTGAATAATTTCTTAAAGAATTCATTCGTCTTCTCTCAAAGCATCTAAGAGAGTCGATCATAAAAAAAGTTGAGCATATATATATATATATATATATATTGTTGATATACTTTTTTATCTTCATTTGTTATGTTAACTGGCCACAAAATTTGAGGTTGAAACTATTTTATTAATAGATTTTCCCTATTATTTATCATTTATCATGACTTCATTTTAAGATTAATGTATATGCATTATATTTCACCATGTTAGTTTCTCTACCCTTTACTCTTCTCATTTTAAACTTAATTTATCTATTTATTTGTATTGTTCAATTACTTTCGTCAGTTTCTTTCTTCAATTATTAACAATATTATAAGTTTATCATTTTTACCTAATTGCACGATAGCATGCATTGCTTAATTGGACTCCTGAACTTCTCAAAACTCGTAATTTGAATTAAATAAGAATAAGCTAAGAAACAAGGAAAACTAATTTTTGGAAACAAGTATGGAAATATGGAAAATTTCCAGTTTTCAAAAGTGAGTTTTGGTTGTTTTCAAACGGTCATAACCTTAATATTACGAGGATTTTGGATGAACTATTTATATGGTTGGAAAGACCTTAGGAAGATTTTCCAATGCCGCCGAGTTTTCACAAATCCGACGTCGTATGAGGGAGATATACATTTCGGAATTTGGGTTGTTCAGCAGAGGAAAATCCAATCCGAATTTAAGTAAGGGTAAAGTTACCTTTTCACCATAAAATTTCCTAATCTGTTTTAAGTTTATATTAGGGGTAAAACCAAGTCCCATATCATTTTTAGAAAAACTAAGAACACTTACGGCTTCGGAGAAAATAGAAAAGAAGAGAAAAATAAAGAATTTCAACAAAAACGCCAAGATAGTTGGGTGGATATCGTTAGGACTGATCCCTATCGAGGTAGGTGAGATCATTTGGTATTGGGTCCTTTCACCCACACCCAATTTTTTCAATTCATCAAGTTAGAGTATATGGAATGTTTAATATGGGAGTTCTTGAAGAAAATTCATTAAATTCTTGTTGGTTGAATTATAGCTCATAAATAGTAGTTTTGATTCAAGTTTTTGGACTGTTTTTGATTAATCTATTGGGTATTGAGTATAGTAATGATTATAAGTGTTTGGGGGGAATATCCATGGAAGTTTAGGAGGTTTATATAAGAAATACGGAGAATAAAAGTCAGAAATCCCATCTAACAACCTCCGGGGAGCTGCGCCTGCCAGAGCCCCTCAAGACAGGCTCTGTCCGACAGGCCCTGGTGCGCCGCACTAGCCAGAGCGCGTTAGACCAGAGAATGTAAGTCAGGCTCTGGTGCTTTGCGACTCTTAGAGTGCCAAGGTCACCTGGATACCCTGTTCTTTCCCTATCTTTTCGTGCTAGTTTCTAAGTGATGTGCCTATCATTCCTAGTTGACTCCAACACTCCAAAGTAGGTCTAAACATCATGAAATTATCCATAAACATGAGATCATGATCCTTGAACCCATAATCCAATTCAAGGAAGGTTAGAATCAAGGATAAGAAAGTTAAGAAGTTAAGTCCAAAGCTATGAAGTGAGTTAAAGTAAAGCTTTTCCAAGTTCTTAGAGTCTTACTTAAACGTTTTAACTTCGTTTTAGGCTCAAGTTTGAGTAACGGAAAAGAGTAAAGGTTAAGTTCATTTCACAAAAGGTATAAGGCAACTAATTATTCCCTAGGAGGTTTATATATGTTTTTACATTTAAGTCAAAAAGGAAATTAGTTTAGGATGTATTATGCGACGATAGAGTATTGAACAGTTCTAGCAGCATGGGCGAGACACTGTATCACCACTTAGGGTCATAGTGGTGGTTGTCGCTTAGACAATTCCCATAGAAATTATATTACTTTCATATATAAGTAACGCTGATTTTGTTATTACATTCATTTTACGAACTAAGTTGTTTTATTGTTTTTACATGCTTTATATATATCATTTGTGTTTTATTTTGCTTTATGTACATACTTTAAGTTAAAAATATTCTTGAGTTGAGCAGAGCCAAAGTAAGTCATCTTAATTCCTACAAGCTTAAGTTGTTGTTTAGTTTCCAACTCGCATACTAGTACATTCAATGTACTGATGCCATTTGGCTTGCATTAGAAAACCCCGTAGCTAAAACATACAAAAAATTAGTTTTTCAAACAAATGTGTAGGTGCTACCAACAATGGCATTGACGGACCGTAGCCACAACAACGGTCCGTCCTGCACAACCTTTGATGGGATCATAAACTCCCAAAAATTTCAGCCTATAAAAATTGGTTAAGTCTTGAACAACAGACGGACTTACGGTCCTTAGGTCAAACGATGGTCCATAGTCCGTGACCTTCGATCAAGACTCCCTTCAACCACTATCTGAAAAGATCTATGGATGACCAGCATGGTTCGTAGGTGGACCTACGGTACATAGGTGGAAAATTTGCAGCCAGTTAAGGGGAAATGCAGTTGGATAAACTTAAAATGATCATACCTCTTAGAACAAAATTAAATAGGTCTCCTATGACCTACCACAAATAGATGATTGAATTATCTTTCCATAGCCACCGACCTTGCTAAAATCAAACCTCCGAGTAAAACGTTATGAAACATTTTAGTAAAGGCCTGTTGAACAGGCCCTCACGGCGGACTCAACGATGGGGTGTCGGGCGCACGACGGACCGATAGTCCTTAACGTCGTGAGGCCCGACAACAACCTTCTCAGGGGTCTTTTAGAACTTTCCCACTCCTTTTAAACCCTAAGTTACATCGTTTTGAACCTAATTCATCAGATATTAGTCATTTTAAGACTAGAAACATAATTAAAACATATCCAAGTCAAATCATTAAATCAAAACTTAGAAAATTCGAAGAAGGAGAGGAGAAAAAAAGCTCAAGAATCCTAGTTCTAGAAAGCCACAAGCTCCAGCAGTTCCAGCCCCAAAACTTAATTATTTTTCGGTTGATTTCATCACCAGGTATGTGGGATTTCACTAGTGGGTTCCTTTCACCCATTAGGTCCCTAGTTTTCAGTCAGATTCTTGATTCTCTTGTCATGATTAAACCTAGGTTTTGTAGAACATTGATAGAACTTTATGAACTTATTAGTTTTATGTTCTAAATCAGATTATCATGTTTTTATTCAGTTTATTGCATAAATTTCAGAACCCTAGCTTTGTATTTCTTTAGATCTTGAACTACACATGCTAGGTCATATATTTCAGACACTTCAACTATACACACCTCAGTTATGAATGCATAATTACGAGATTAATTGTTGCATTCTCAGTTTGCATGTACAGTTTTGAGCTATCCAGTATTTACAGAAATTCAGATATAATCCGTTAATCTACAGAATTCATTGGGAGTATCATAATACCGAGTTGGACTAGGGTTTAGCGTACCCAATAGTCCCAGAACTACCAGCCAAGTAGGTTGTAAGTCCCCTCTTTGGGCAATAAGTTTAGTGATCACGCTGGCATGCCTTTATACCTTTGGTAGGGTATATTGGGTCCTCTCGATGGGGCGTATAAATCGGACTCCATATTAAGATCATGTGGTTTTATTATCGGTTATTAGTAGCTCCCATAGTTCAGTCAGAATCTCTGCATTGACTTTTTATCAGTATATTAAGTATTAAGTTTCAACATGTTATAAATTTGTCATTGCATCCAGTTAGCTCAGAATTCAGCACATCACGTTTAGATTATTATACTTGTTTTTGTGCTTGTTCAGTTATGTTTTATTTCAGGTTTACTCTATCCTACATGCTCACTACCTTTCAAGTACTGACACATACGTTGCTACATCTTCTCGTGATGTAGGTTCAGGTTCTCAGCATCCAGATCACGCATGGATCGATTTTTCGATCTCCAGTTCAGCAGATTTAATGGTGATTCCTCATTCTCCGAGGACAACAGTCATGAGTTTCATATTAGTCTTTAGTCATTTAGTTTAAGGTTCTTCTAGCTTTAGCTGGGTCTTGTCCCAGTATTTCTAGTCTAGTTTAGAGGCTATTTTAAGACATAGTTAGATTCAGCTTAGTATTGAGTTAATATTTCTTTTGTATTGAACTCATTGTTTTCAAATATCTTAGTTATAGAATATTGGTATTCCCCATATTTTCATTTTAAGTATCATTTAGCTTCCGCAATAGTTTATTATCTTTAGTATGCTTATGATCATGCCAGCAGGGTTAGCTTGTGATCATTTGTGATTCTAGGTTCCGTGTCCGCGTCTCAGGGGTAGCTCAGGGCATGACAAAACTTTGTATCGGAGCACTAGGTTCAAAAGACCTAAGATGTCTGAAAAAGCCGCACTAATTAGAGTCATGTTTATGGGTGTGAAGTGCACCACATCTAGTGTTAGGGAGGCTATAAGGTGTTTTAGGAAAATATTCACTTTCTTGTTACTCTTATCCTGCTTAAGGTATGATATTATTCCGTTCTAACTTGATGTTCTATGTTTCACATCATGCCTCCTCGTAGAGCTAAAGCTAGGAATGCGAATGCCAGGAAGGCAAACACAACTCTTCCAATCCAAGATTAAGATGTCTCCAATACTAAGTTCAGGAATGCCATACAGATGTTGGCTCAGAGTATGACCCACCAGAACAATCGGGTTCATGAACCTATGAATGAAAATAGTGGATCAGCACCACTAAGGGTTCGTGACTTTGTTATACTGAATTCGCCTGAGTTCTTACGATCGCATACTAATGAAGATCCTCAGAATTTCTTGGACAAAATCAAGAATATCTTTGAGGTGATGAAAGTTCTGGGAATTATCGGTTTGAGTTGGCGCCATACCAGCTAAAAGACGTTGCTCATATCTGGTACACTCAGTGGAAGGAGAATAGGGGTGCAAATGCAGCTCCTATTACTTGGGAGTTCTTTAGTGAGACTTTTCTCGAAAGGTTTTTCCCAATAGAGTTGAGAGAAGCAAAGGCCCAAGAATTCATGAACTTGAGGCAGAGAAACATGACAGTCCAAGAGAATGGGCTGAAGTTTAACAAACTCCCCAGGTATGCTCTTCACATGGTTGCTGACTTTAGGGCTCAGATGAATAAGTTCTTGTATGGAGTATCAGATTTGCTGAAGATAGAGTGCAGAAATGCTATGTTGCTGGGAGATATGAACATCTCCAGGATTATTACTCATGCTCATCAGGTTGAGGTTGACAGCTTAGGGAACAGGCTAAGGGAAATAAGAAGGCTAGGACTGGGAACTATGACTAGTCTCAGCAGAAATCGGGTGGTGGAAATCGCTCAGAGGGTCTGCAGATGTTTTCAGCTCCAGCCCCTTCATCAACTAGTGTTCCATCCTCCAAGAATAGGTATGACTAGAAGTGCAGAGCACCATACTCTAAGTCTCAGGGAAGGTTTTCAGGCACCAACACTTACCCCACTTGCCCTAAGTGTGGTAAGAACCATCCGGGTGTGTGTCTTGCAGGAAAAGAAGGATGTTTTGGATGTGGTAAGTCAAGTCACAGTTTGAGGTACAGTCCTTGTAGACATGCTCAAAGAGGTGGTAATGGTAGAGCTCAATCTACAAATTTAGCAGCACCAACAAGTCGCCCATCTCAGCAGGGTAACTCATCTGGTACAGGTGGCGGTCAGTGCCAGAACAGACTTTATGCTCTTCAGGTTCGCCAGGATCAGGAAGGTTCTCCTGATGTAATCACTGGTATGTTACGAGTCTTTGACCTTGATGTTTATGCATTGTTAGTTTCAGGGGCTACTCTTTCTTTTGTAACTCCTTATATAGCAGCCCAATTCAGTGTCAGTCCAGAAATTCTCTCAGAACCCTTCTCAGTCTCTACTCCAGTCTGTAACCAAGTTATAGCTCGACGGGTATAAAGAAATTGCCCTGTCATAGTCTCTCAAGAAGTCACCTAAGCAGATCTAGTAGAGTTAGAAATGGTATACTTCGATTTCATTCTAGGCAATGATTGGTTACACTCATGTTATGCCTCAGTCGATTGTAGAACTAGGATTGTTCTTTTTACGTTTCCAAACGAACCAATCTTATAGTGGAAGGGTAGTAGCCTAGCGCCTATGGACGTTTTATTTCTTACCTTAAGGCCAAAAAGATGATATATAAGGGTTATGTATATCATCTAGTTCGGGTTAAGGATTTTAGCCTTGAAACCCCATCTCTTGATTCAGTTCCAGTAGTCTGTGAATTTCCAGAAGTATTTCCAAAAGATGTTCCGGTGGTTCCTCCCAGAAGGGAAATCGACTTTGGAATTGATATCCTTCCAGATACCCAGACTACTTATATTCCTCCTTACAGAATGGCTCCAAACGAGCTTAAGGAATTGAAAGAGAAATTGAAAGACCTTCTAGATAAGGTTTTCATAAGACCTAGTATTTCACCATGGGGTGCACCATTATTGTTCGTAAAGAAGAAAGATGGTTCTTTCAGAATGTGCATTGACTATAGACAGTTGAACAAGGTCAAAATCAAGAATAACTATCCCATACCCAGGATTGATGAATTGTTTGACCTACTTCAGTGTGCTAGTCATTTCTCAAAGATAGACCTCAGATCGGGTTACCATCAGCTCAGAGTTAGAGATATTGACATTCCAAAACAGCCTTCATAACTCGGTATGGCCATTATGAATTTGTAGTTATGTCGTTTGTACTAAATAATGCTCTTGCAACTTTCTTGGATTTGATGAATAGAGTGTTCAAACAGTACTAAGACTTGTTCATTATCATCTTCATTGATGATATCCTCATTTACTCTAGGAGTGAGGAAGAACATGCAAGTCATTTGAGATTTTTTCTGCAGACTCTCAAAGATCGCCAGTTATTCGCTAAGATTAGTAAATGTGAGTTTTGATTGAAATATGTTGCAAACCTTGGTCATATTGTATCTAGCGAAGGGATCCGCGTAGATTCACAAAAGATAAAAGTACTGAAGCAATGGTCCGAACCTACCTCTTCTACAGATATCAGAAGTTTCTTAGGTCTATCAGGTCATTACAGAAGGTTCGTGGAAAGATTTTCATCCATAGCCTCACCATTGACTAGGTTTACTCATAAGATGGTCAAGTTCCAATGGTCAGATGATTGTGAGAAAAGCTTCAATGAATTGAAAACTAGATTGACTACAGATCCTATCTTGACTCTACCAGAGGGTTCAGATGGTTATGTGATCTATTGCGATGCATCCAAAGTTAGCCTTAGTTGTGTGTTGATGCAAATAGATAAGGTTATATCTTATGCCTCTAGAAAGCTTAAGGTGCATGAGAAGAACTATCCAACTCATGACCTCGAGCTTGCAGCAGTGAGTTTGCACTCTAGATATGGAGACACTACTTGTATGGTGTTCATGTAGATGTGTTCACCTATCATAAGATCCTTCAATAAGTGTTCACCCAGAAAGATGTGATTCTTTGCCATATGAGATGACTTGAGTTCCTTAAAGATTATGATATGAGTGTGCATTATCATCCTTCAAAGGTGAATGTAGTGGCTGATGCTCTTAGTAGGTTTTCTATGGGTAGTGTAGGCCATGTCGAGGAAAAAATAAAGGATCTAGTGAAGGATGTTCACAGGCTTGCTCGCTTGGGAGTTCACCGTATGAGCATATCAGACAGCGGTGTAACAATTCAGAATGGGGAAGAATCGTCTATGGTAGTAGAGGTAAGGAACAGCAAGAGAGTGATCCGATCCTGCTTGAACTATTGGGTCTAGTCAACAATCAGAGTGAAGGTTTTCTCCCATGGGGGAGATGGTGTACTTCGCTACCAAGGTAGATCGTGTGTTCCTGATGTGGGAGAGTTGAGGCAACATATCTTGCATAAGCTCATAACTCCAGATATTCTATTCATCCAGGTGCCACTTAGATGTACCGCGATCTGCGGGAAGTCTATTGGTGGAATGCCATGAAGAGTCGTATAGCAGACTTTGTGAGTAAGTGCCCCATTGCCATCAAGTCAAGTTAGAACATCAGAAACCAGGATGTATGACTCAAGAGATCTATATTCCTACTTGGAAGTGGGATGTGTTCAATATGGTTTTCATCACAGGGTTACCTCGTACTCACAGACAGCATGACTCAATTTGGGTGATAGTTGATAGGATGAATAAGTCTTCTCTCTTTTTAGCGTTCAAGACTACATATTCGGCAGAGGACTATCATCTAGAGAGATGTCCTCAATTTACCTCTCATTTTTGGAAGTCATTTCAAAAGGTCTTGGTACTCAAGTTAACCTTAGTACAACATTTCATCCACAGACGGATGGGCAGGGAGAGCGTATCATTCAGACCTTAGAGGATATGTTGAGGGCTTGTTTGATTGATTTCAAAGGTAGTTGGGATGATCACCTTCCTTTTATTGAGTTTGCCTACAATAATAGCTACCATTCCAGCATTCAGATTGCCCCTAATGAGGCTTTATATGGGCGTAGATGTAGATCTCCTATTGGTTGGTTTGAAGTAGGTGAAGCAGCTTTGATAGGGCCAGATTCAATCCTTTATGCTATGGAGAAAGTGAAACTCATTAGATATAGACTTAAGGCAACCCAAAGTCGTCAGAAATCGAATGCAGATGTAAGGAGAAGGGAACTAGAGTTCCAAGTAGATGATTGAGTTTTTCTGAAATTCTCACCTATGAAATGGGTGATGAGATTTAGAAAGAAAAGGAAGCTCAGTCCAAGATATGTAGGACCTTACAAGATCTTGAAAAGGATTGGCAAGTTGGCATATGAGTTATAGTTGCCAGCAAAATTAGCAGCAGTGCATCCGGTCTATCACCTCTCACTCTTGAAGAAGTGTGTGGGTGACCCAGCCTCTATAGTGCCATTAGAGAGTGTGGCGGTGAAAGATAGTCTTTCTTATGAGGATGTACCAGTTGACATTCTTGACCGTCAGGCTAGACGGTTGAGAAACAAAGAAGTCGCTTCAGTCAAGGTTTTGTGGAGGAGCCAGTCCATTGATGTAGCTACTTGGGAAGCAGAAGCAGCGATGAAAGCCAAGTATCCTTACCTTTTTCCTTCCGACTCCACCCCAGCTTGAGGTAATAGTTCCACTTTAGTTTTACAGTCATTCATGCGTAAATTCAGTTTTAGAATCATATTCCCTCAGTTTGTACTTTCATTTTTAGCGTAATTGCATGTATCTCAGAACTCAATTCAGCCAGAACTTAGTTCTCAGTGTTTAGTAGTGGGGGTTGCATTTCTCTCCCTCTATTTTAGCTATTTTAGTCTTCATTCGAGGGCGAATGTTCCCAAGGGGGAGATCATGTAACACCCCGTAGCAAAATAAGACCAAAAATTCATTTTTCAGAAAAATCTGTAGGTGCTACCAACGTTTGCATCGATGGACAATAGCCTGACCCACGATCCGTCCTGCACAACCGTCGATGGGATCAGAAACTCCCAAAAATTTTACTCTAGAAAAATTGGTTAAGTCTTGAAGGACGGACGGACTTACGGTCCGTAGGTCAAACGACGGTCCATAGTCCGTGAATGTCGATCAAGACTCCGTTTAACAACTCTCTGACAAGAGCTATGGATGACCAACATGGTTTGTAGGTGGACCTACGGTCCGTAGGTGGAAAATATGCACTCTGTTAAGGGGAAATGCAGTTGGGTCAAATTAAAATGATCATTACTTTTATAACAAAATGAATTAGGTCTCCCTTGACCTACCCATAGATAGATAATTGAATAATCTTTCCATAGCCACGGACCTTGCTAAAATCAGACCTCACGACGGACCCAACGACGGGGCATCGGGCACACGACGGACCGTCAGTCCTGGCCGTTGTGAGGCCCGACAGCAACCTTCCCAGGGGTCTTTTTGGTCTTTCTGACTTCATTTAAACCCTAAGTTACATCATTTTGACCCTAAATCATCAGATTTTTGTTAGTTTAAGACTAGAAACATAATTAAAACATATCCAAGTCAAATCATTACATCAAAACTTAGAAAATTAGAAGCAAGAGAGGAGAAAAAAAGCTCAAGAACCCTAGTTCAAGAACGCCACAAGCTCCAGCAGTTCCAGCCCAAAAACATAAGTATTTTTCTGTGGATTTCATCACCAGGTATGTGGGATTTTACTAGTGGTTTCGTTTCACCCATTGGGTCCTTAGTTTCATTCAGCTCTTGATTCTCTTATCATGATTAAATCTAGGATTTCAAGAACTTTGATTTAACTTCATGAATTTATTAAATATATGTTCCAAATCAGATTATCATGTTATTACTCAGATTATTGCATGAACTTCAAAACCCTAGCTTTGTATTTCTTTAGTTCTTGAATTACACATGCTAGGTCATATATTTCAGACACTTCAGATATACATGCCTTAGTTATAAATGCATTATTAAAAGATTAATTGATGCATTCTCAGTTTGTATGTTCAGTTTTGAGCTATTCAATATTAATAGAAATACAGATATAATCAGTTAATTTACATAATTCATTGGGAGTAGTATAATACCGAGTTGGACTAGGGTTTAGTGAACCCAATAGTCCCAGAACTACTAGCCTAACAGGTTGTAAGTCCCCTCTGTGGGCAATCATTTTAGTGATCACGCCAGCATGCCTTTATACCTTTGGCAGGGTATATTGCGTCATATTGATGGGGCTTATACATCGAACTCCACATTTAGCTCATGTGGTTTTATTATCGGTTATTAGTAGCTCCAACAGTTCAGTCAGACTCTCTGCATTGTCCATTTATCAATATATTAAGTATCGAGTTTTGACAAGTTATAAATTGGTCATTATATCAAGTTAGCTCAGAAATCAGCACATTACATTTAGATTATTATAGTTGTTTTTGTTCTTGTTCAGTTATGTTTTATTTCAACTTTACTCTATCCTACATGCTCAGTACCTTTCAAGTACAGACGCATACGTGCGCTACATCTTCTCGTGATGTAGGTTTAGGTTCTCAGCATCCACATCACGCATAGATCGATTTCCCGATCTCTAATTCAGCAGATTCTATGGTGAGTCCTCATTCTCCGAGGACAATAGTAATGAGTTTCATTTTAGTCTTTAGTCATATATTTTATGTTTTTTGTAGATTTAGCAGGGACTTGTCCCAGTATTTTTAGTCCAGTTTAGAGGGTATTTTCAGACATAATTAGATCAACTTAGTATTTAGTTAATATTTCTTTTGTATTAAACTCATTTTTTTCAAATATCTCAGTTGTTGAATATGGGTATTCCCCATCTTTTCAGTTTAAGTATGATTTAGCTTACGCAATAGTTTATTATCTTTAGTATGCTCATGATCATGCCAGCAGGGTTAGCTTGTGATCACTTGTGGTCCTAGGTTCCTTATTCGTCTCAGCGGTAGCTCGGGGCGAGACATGCATCGTTTCATGATGCAGAAGCACGTAACATGGATCAGCATGCAGCACACCGTTGATCCAGTTGAGCATTCCACAGTTACATGGTGAGCCTCCTTACCTTCTGGAGGGCATCCCTTTTATTTTTTTAGCGTAGTTCATAAGGATGTTGTGGTGTCTGTCCCAACATCTATTTCATCCATTTTAGAGGCTTCATAGACATTGTATTAGTTTATTTGGAGTCTCCGTTACCTTTTACTTCATATGTTACAGTATTGAGATATAAGTGCAATTTTGTCCAAGTTACGAACTTCTCTTATGTGAATGCCATTAATTCTATATATGAGTTTAGCATAGTTTTCTGCTGAGTTAAGTAAGCCAAGTCAAGGGTTCACTCAAGGCCTACAATGGTCAGTGGGTGTCGGTTAAGTCCAAGGTGTAGGCTATGGGCGTGACAAACTTGGTATCAAAGCCCAAATTTTAAGAGTCATAGGGAGTCTATGAAGTCGTGTTCGTAGAGTCTTTGTCATCAGTGTGAAGCACGCCACATTTATGATTAGGAGGCTACAACATTTATGAATGTTTCAGTTATTTCATATTCCTTTTATTGCGTAGAGTTTATATCTAAAGGTTTCTCTCTAATTCGTGCTTATGCATATTTTTCAGATTTATCATGCCTCCACGAAGAGCAGTCAGAGTTCGGCCAACATGAAAAAATGTTCAGGAACACGAGGTCCCTAATGCACCAGATGTGCAACCCAAAGAAGAAGTTACCGATGCGGAATTCTGGGAAGCTATCCAGATGTTAAGTCAAGTAGTAACTAACCAAGTTGTGCAACAAATAGAAGCTCGACAAGAAGGGGCTGACACCTCAAGGGTTCATGAGTTTCTGAGAATGAATCCTCCTAGCTTCACCGGATCAAGCACTACTGAGGATCCGGAAAACTTTGTGGAAGAGTTGAAGAAAGTGTTTGAGGTAATGCATGTGTTTTATGTTGAGAGGGTTGAATTAGTTCCATACCAACTAAAGAATATGGCTAAACCTTGGTTCGACCAATGACATGAAAGCATAGCTGAGATGCACCACATCCAAGTAACGCTTGCTTTGAAGAAACCTTTTTGGGGAGGTTCTTTACTTGAGAACTGAAGGAAGATAAGGTACGAACGTTCCTCACCTTTAAACAAGACTCCATGAGAGTTCATGAGTATGGGTTGAAGTTCACCCAACTTTCTCGCTATTCTTTGAAGATGGTGAAGGACATGAGGAGCAGAATGAACTTGTTTGTTGCCAGTTTGGATCGTGATTCAAGTAAGGAAGGTAGGGATGCCATGTTGATAGGTGACATGGACATATCCAGTCTTATGGTTTATGTGCAACAAGTTGAAGAGGGGAAGTTGAGTGACAGAGAGGAGTACCAAAACAAGAAGCCAAAGACTAGGAATATTTCTGGCCAACAAAAAGGTGGTTCATGTTGACCACAAATTTAGAAACCAAAGGTGCATGCACCATTATCTGCAAGTACACCGGTGCCTACAAACCGAGGTAAGTATAGTGGCTGAATTTCGCAGAACTTCAAGGCTAGAATGGATTTGTCTCAAAGTAGTGTGGTGCAAGGAGGAAGTAGGGCTCCTGCATGTACTAAGTGTGGTAAAAACCACCAAAGAAAATATAGTGATGGCCAAACAGGTTGTTACAAGTGTGGTCAAGTGGGTCACTTTATGAGAGAGTGCCCCAAGAATAAGCAAGGTGGTGGAAATTCAGGCAATAGGGCTTAATCTTCATCGGTTGCTCCACCAGACAAGGATGCACCTAGAGGATCCACTTCTAGTACCAGCAGAGGGGCAAATAATCTTTGTCCAATCACTAGTCACCAAGAGAAAGAGAACTCTCCAGATGTTGTTATAGATGTGATCAAAGTCTTTAGTTTTGATGTTTATGCTTTGTTAGACCCAGGATCAAGTTTATCCTTTATAACACCTTATATTGCAAATCAATTTGAAATTCTTCCTGAAGATCTTTGTGAACCCTTCTATGTTTCTACACTTGTTGGCGAGTCTATTCTAGCGGAAAGAGTCTATCGTGATTGTCATTTTTCCATCAATCACAAGAACACCATGGTTGATCTAGTAGAATTGGACATGGTAGATTTTGATGTAATTCTAGGTATGGATTGGATCCATGTTGTGTTATGCATCAATAGGTTGCATAAATCGAGTTTTCAAGTTTCAAATTCCAAATGAGCCAGTCATAGAGTGGGCTACTAGTTCAGCAGTGCCTAAGGGTCGTTTCATTTCGTACCTTAAAGCAAAGAATTTAGTCTCAAAGGGTTGTATCTATCACTTAGTCTGAGTTAATGACTCAAGTGTTGAGGTACCTTCCCTTCAGTCATTTCCTATAGTCAGTTAGTTTCCAGAAGTCTTTCATGATGATCTACCCTGAGTCCGACCCGAAAGAGAGATAGACTTTAGTATAGACATCATCCCAAATACTGGTCCTATCTCTATTCCGACATACAGAATGGCAGAAACAAATTTAAAAGAGCTAAAGAAATAATTAAAGATTTGTTAGATAGAGGCTTCATTTAACCAAGTGTCTCACCTTGAGGCGCTCTTGTCTTATTTGTGAGGAATAAAGATGGTTCCCTTAGGATGTGTATAGACTACAATAAATTGAAAAAGGTGACCATCAAGAATAAATATCCTTTCCCAGGGATAAATGATCTTTTTTATCAAGTTCAGGGTGCTTCTTGTTTTTCTAAGATTGACCTCAGATCAGGCTATCATCAGTTGAAAGTTAGAGAATGTGATATTCCAAAGACAACTTTCATAACGAGGTATGGGAGTTATGAATTTTTAGTTACGGCCTTTGACATGACAAATGCACCAGCAATATTCATGGATTTTATGAACAAAGTTTCCAAACCTTATTTAGATATGTTTCTCATCGTCTTCATTGATGACATACTGATTTATTCAAGGAATGAAGAAGATCATGCTAGTCACCTAAGGATTGTTCTTAATACTTTGAGAGATAAAAAGTTATATGCCAAGTTCTCCAAGTGTGAGTTTTGGCTTAAGTCTGTGGCATTCTTAAGCCACATTGTTTATGGTGAAGGGATTAAAATTCATACTCAGAAGATAGATTTAGTTCAGAGTTAGCCTAAACCAACATCTCCAAAAGATATAAGGAGTTTCTAGGGTTTGACCGGTTATGATAGGTTATTTGTTGAAGGATTTTCGTCTATCTCATTTCCTTTGAGCAAGATAACTCATCAGAAAATCAAGTTTCAATGGTCTGAAGCTTGAGAGAAAAGCTTTCAGGATTTGAAAAAGAGGTTGACTATCGCTCCGATTTTGACAATACTAGAGGGTACTCATAGGTTTGTGGTGTATTGTGATGCATCAAGAGTTGGTTTGGGCTGCGTGTTGATGCAGAATGACAAGATTATGGATTATGCCTCCAGACACTTGAAGGTTCATGAAAAGAATTATCCAACTCATGATTTGGAATTGGTTGGAGTTGTTTTTGATTTGAAGATATGACATTACTACTTGTATGGTGTTGATATTGACATATTCACTGATCACAAGAGTCTCCAATATGTGTTCACTCAAAAAGAGCTAAATATCATACAAAGAAGGTACATTGGAATTACTCAAGGATTATGATACGAGTATAATTTAATACATAGGTAATGCCAATGTGGTTGTTGATGCCTTGAGCAGGTTGTCCATGGGTAGTACAACCCATGTTAAAGAAGGAAAGAGGGAGTTAGCAAAACTTGTGCACAGACTTGAAAGTTTGGGAGTCAGACTTATGGATTCCATAGAAGGAGTAATAATGATGACCAATGGGGCTGAGTCATCGTAAGTGTCATAGGTGAAAGAGAAAAAACACCAAGACCCTATTTTGCTTGATTTGAAGACAAGTGTCCATAAGCAAAGAGTATTGGCTTTTGAACAAGGGGAGATGGTATGTTGACGTATTAACATAGATTATGTGTACGTAAGATAGATGTACTCAAAGATATGATCTTGGAGGAGGCTCACAACTCTAAATATTCCGTTCATTCGGGTTCCAGCAAGATGTACCACAATTCGAGAGAGGTATATTGGTTGGAAGACATGAAGAAAGATATTAATTAGTATGTTGCCAAATCTCAAATTGCGAACAAGTGAATGTAGAGCACCAAAGGCCTGGTGGTTTAACTCATACTATAAAACTTTCGGAATGGAAGTGGGAGATGATTAACATGGACTTTATCACAGGTTGTAAAGATCTCGCAGGTAGAATAATTCTATTTGGGTGATTGTTGATAGAATAACAAAACTAGCCCATTTTTTGCCGATAAATACTACCTATTTGGTAGATGATTATGCTAAGTTTTACCTTCAAAAATTGGTAAGACTCCATGGAGTTCTGTCTCCATTATTTCACAATTTAATGCACAATTCTGGAAATCTTTCTAAAAAGGTTTGGGTTCGAAGGTGAACTTGAGTACTGCTTTTCATCCTCTGACAGATGGACAAGTAGAGCGTACTATCTAGACTTTAGAAGATATGCTGAGAGCTTTTTTGATCGAATTCAAGGGAAATTGGTATGATTACATACCTCTCATTGAGTTCGCTTACAACAACAGTTACCATCATGAGCATCCAAATGGCTGCTTATGAAACTCTATATGAGAGAAGATACAAATCTACTATTGGGTGGTTCGAAGTTGGTGAAGCACGGTTGATAGGACCAGATCTAGTTCACCATGCTACGGTGAAGGTGAAAGTGATTCAATAAAGATTGAAGATGATACAAAGTCTCCAGAAGCCTTATACAGATGTTAGGGGAAGGCTATTAGAGTTTGAGGTGGACGATTATGGGTGTATCTTAAGGTTTCACTCATGAAGGGTTTTATAAGGCTTGGTAAAAATGGGAAACCTAGTCTCGATATATTGGTTCTTACTTAATCTCCCTAAGAGAATGGTCAATGTAGCTTATGAGTTATATCTATTTCAAGAGTTAGCGGCGGTTCATCAGGTATTCCACATTTCTTTGTTGAAGAAGTTCTTGGGTGATACTTCATTGATTATGCCAACTGAGAATGTTGGGATTATGAATAATATATCCTATGAGGAAGTTTCGGTTCAGAATTTGGATCGTCAAGTTCGCAAGCCGAGGACAAAGGAAGTTGCATCAGTCAAGGTCCTTTGGAGGAACCAATTCGTTGAAGAAGGGACTTGGGAAGCGGAGGATGATATGAAGAAGATATATCCACATCTCTTTAAATCCGAAGATAATGCAGATCAAGGTATTAAATTCTCTTCTTAGGACTTTATAAGACTGTGTAAGTACGTTATTACTTTCTTTAGTTTGTTCAGTGGTGAAATAATGTTGATACACTCAAACTTACTTCTCAAATGAGAAGTAAAGCAGTCGTGTCAAGTAAATAACCCAACTAGTGAGGTTGGGATCGTTCCCACGAGGAAAATAGTCTAGACTTAACTTCAACTTGTTATTACTATTGTTCGGTTGAAGACTTCCTTAGAAAGTAAAAGCATAAAAAGGGGGGTTTGTATTTCCTAATGAGCAAAAATAACTAACAAACTTGAAAGAGACACTTAACAGCTTTTAATGTTGAGTTTTAATCAAGTAATCAAAGTAACTAGGGTTTACGTGTTCCCCACAGGTTCATAACTTGATAATTCTAACTATAACAATTCTTTCCTAGTATCTTGCATGTAAAGTGATAAGTTATGTATTTCTAAATCCTTTGTCCGGCATCTAGAAAATCTCACTCCGCACCTTGGTCCGGCTACGTGTGTTGCTTTCCTAACCCTCATCCTTACCTCATATTAAGCATCGTATTCGATATTTGACTAAGTTATTACCTCGTACCAATCAATACTAGCCTATTAGATAGTATACACTAAATCTATGTTAATAATTCTTTTCCTATTGTCTACCTCCTTGGTCCGGCAAGTAGCATTAAGGCGAGTTCTAACGTTGATCATCCGTTAAAAAGACTTCTAAGCGAAAGAATTATTAATACATTCAAGACACTATTCTATAATTATTATTTTAGCTAGGGTTTATCTCATTATTTGCCTATGGTTCCCACAACCCTAGTTATGGAGTTTAGTTCCTCATAGCCATAAACACAATATTCAAATATGGTAAACAAGAATTCATGTACTTACTTCGATGAGAAAGAATAAAGTCCTAAAATTTGCTTGATTAATCACCAAAAATCACTTGTAAGAATCTCTAACAATCAAAAACTCAAAACACAAAGTCTCACAATATAATGTTTAATATCACAGAGTCTAACCTCAAAAACGAGGTTTTTCGAACTATTTATAAAAAAAATAAAAACCTAATTAAACAAGGATTCTAATTACTGGAAATCTGCCAAAACGCGGCTGGGTCGACGGACCACGCGACGGACCGTCGTGGTCATGACGGACCGTCGTGGACTCCGTCGTCCCATACTTGGTGCAATTCTTCTGCTGCTTTCTTCATTCCCCTCGACGGCAAGTGTGACGGACCGTCATAAGCACAACGGTCCATCGAGGGTCTCGTTTCAAAATACTTCAACTCATGGAATCTGGGTACTGGGATCACTTCTCTGATCTTCACGACGAACCTGCAGGACGGGCCGTCATAGCCATGACAGACCGTCACAAGCTTCGTAATCCCACACTTGGTCAGACTTCCCCATCTTCCTTCAGCAGCTTCTCTACGCTGCCACCTACGGACCGTCACAGGCACGACGGACCGTCATAAGCTCCGTAGGTGGTCTCTTCTGCATTTTTCGCTCAAAATCTCCGCATTCAGCTTTGGACAGATTTCCTGCAAACAAAGAGAAACTTATATCAAAATTAGCACAAAAAGGGCTTTCGGACACACTAAACTTAAGGAAAAAGTATTAATTATACCGTGAAACCACGGTATATCAACACCCTCAACTTAAATTCGTTGTTTGTCCTCAAGCGACGCACTATGACTCACTACACAATCTTTGTACAATAGTATTCATGTTTTTATCCTTTGCAATCATTTGGCTATCAATCCCGATTAATCTCATCAAATCTATGCATGCTATCACTATTAGGCTTGAGTTTTGTGGGATTCGAACATGACACAGACTCACCACGCACTAACACCTATCCTCTTCAATTTCTCACCGAGAGGCTAACAATTCCGGTATAGCAACTAGTGTCCTCACTTTAGAACAAAATCCTCATTTTTCACACAATGATTTCAGTTTGAGTATAAGGATTACATTTCAACACTCGCTCTCAGAACAAAGTCACACTCATTCATACCTATTGCCATAAGCTTGCCCTTATTTTCACTGCCTTAAGTTCGCTATACAGCCCTTAGGATCACGATAGGACTTTTTTAGCTTGTAACGTAGGCTCAGAGTCAGGTAGGGTATATTTAGGTATACTTTAGTGACTTTTTGCCCTCCTTGACATATCGGCTATACCTTCCACTTTCTATCACTTTATCTCGCCCAGTTTCTCCTATTCTTTCACCTTGCTGTTTTCCTTCTTTCTTCATTTGTGTAAGTAACTCTTTTCTTTTCTCGTTTGTAATTCTTGAATATTTCTCTTTTTTTTTTAAAAGAGTTCTTGAGTCACTTTACTTTTGTTCTTTCTCTCTCTTTGTTCTTTCAACTCCACTTTCCAGAGCATTCCTCAAAACAGCCACCCTCAACTCATGGCTTTGCCATGAGTCAAGGTACACAATACCCAAAGTCGGGTCAGGTCCATAACGAAGGTTTTTTATACATTAGCCACCCTCAACTTATGCTTTTGGCATAAGTTGAGGTGCACATGTCCAAGGAGGGACCAGGGCCAACATATTGTTCCCAGAAAAGATTAGTTGGGATGAAAAAGAAAGGTCTAATTTTAAGCTCAAATTATTTGGATCAAAGAAGGATAACTTTCATTTGGTTTCTTTTATTTAGGCTAGAAATGGGCTATATTGAATAAGGGCCTATGATCCTTTCCTAATTGTCTGTTACAGCTTACTTTTAGCAGGACTAACCAGGCAAGTTCTAGCTCAGTATCAGTAGTGGACTATTCAACTTTCCTCACACTCACTTGACATCTCATCACTATACCAGATTATCAGACACCTAGTTCGGCTTGAAGATTTAGGGTAGTGCAATGGTGTAACTCTATTTCATGTTTAGATCCACACAATTATTAGTTACTACGCCTTTTCATGCAACCTTTTCCAGTTTTATCGGGATATCATTTTAGCCATCATGCTTCAGAGTTAAACTATGTACAAAAGATATAACATGCCGGTTCAACAGAAAAAGTAATCAATCTTTTGGGGAAAAAGAACACAGGCAAGAAAACCCCAAAAGAGGATAGTGAGTTGGGCTACTCAGACTTCACCCTAACACTCACTTTCCATTTACCCCACCCCCAACAAAAAAGCATGCAATTGTCCTCAATGCATAAAAAAATCTAAAGATTAGAGGGGTAGGTGAAGCAAACCTGTGGCGCATAGCGCCGTCGATCAACAAGCTGGTGGGTCTGGTTTCCCAGAACCCACATCCTCTGCAATCAGGACACCCTCAGTGATGTCTCCTGCTGTCTCTACAGTGCGGGAGCTAGACGCCCCAGCCTCTATCTGCGATGCTCTGATCTGGTGTGCCTCCGCCTCAGCAAGTGAGGCTCTCCTCGCGGCCTCCATCTCTCGGCGCTCTTTCTTCCTTGCTCGCGCCTCATCCTCTGATCGACCCCTATGCCTCTTGGCACTATCTCAAGGGGAAGATGGGGGAATGTCTGGAGTAGGAAACAGGGCCGCCAATACAGTATCCTCAGCAGGCTCGACAGACTCCGGCACTCTTGCCCCTAGGATCGTGTCGATGTCTGCACGAAGACTGTCGACTGCAGCCTGAAGAGTCGACACATATACCGGAGGGGCTGTTCGAGCTAATACTCTCAATTCAAAGGCATCTAGGCGCTGGTTAACCTCAGCAATCTTCCGCTGCATCTGCCTCTCCATACGCGCCTCAGACTCAGCAATAGACTTCTGCATCCACGGCTGGATATGATGCAAAAGAGTGGCCATTTGTGCCTCCAGTTTTTGGACTCGAGCAAGCGGGGCCGGTGTCGGTAGAGGGGCTGTGCTACTACCCGGGATAGACTCGACCGGGGTAGTGTCCGTGGATGCCTGTGTAGCTGTGCGGGCCTGGGCCACCGTATCCGCAAGATCATCAGATAGTGGTGGCAACTCTGGACGGGGCCCTCGACGTGGGGCCAACTCATTGGCCTCGTCTCTGATGAGGCCGACGTCAATGGTACCCGGCGGGGTCCTCAACTGATCTATGTGCCATAATGGCACACCTGCAGACCTGCAAAGGGCAAAGATCATGCACGGAAAGGGGTAGGTGGTAGTGACCTTGAATGCCCTCTCGTGCATGACTGCCTGGAGAAGCCATGCATAGTCTACCTCGAAGCCGGCTATCATTGCCGCCATCAGCACTGCTCGATCCCAGGTGACTATGTTATCAGCAGCTGTGGGGGAAAGGCAGTGACGCACGAGCAGCCACAAGAACTTGGCGACGAACGTGAGGTTGGCCTTCTTGATGGCCCCCTTCGGATCGGTGACCCAATCGGCACCCTCTCCGTCGACTGATAAGTGCAGGGCCATCCACCGCTTGGTGGTCTCCCTCAGTGCTGGCTCTCGCAGGAACTGTCCATCCTTCACTATCTGCCAGCGGTAGTCAAACTCGGCAGTGATGGGGGTCCGAGTAGCATCTGCACTCTCTCCGTATAGGAACCGGCGGATGGCGGGCAGGGAAATGTCAACCTGCATGCCCCGGACTAGAACCTGCTCCAATGGGGCCTTTTTAGCGGGAGAAGCCCGCCTGTCGATCTGTGATCGGAGAGTCGCTACTTAGGACGCGTAGAACTCTCGGACCATCTCCTCGCTGTATCGTCCAAACGGACGGGCTGTCCACTCTAAGCGATGCCTGGTGAATATGTTGTGGATCTCCGGTATCGAGGGGAGACTCCCTGTAAGTACCCGCCGCTCCAGGGTGAGTGTTCGAGTCATTACTCCTTTATCGGTCAAGAACTTCGCATCGGAGTAAACTTGAAACTGGCCTTCAACACACCACCGGTTTGGATGGTCAGAGGCTGGGGTGGGGACTTGGGCTGGTGCGCTGGATGTAGAGTCTGAACTGTCAGCCTCATCAGACGAGGCCGACGCTGCAGCAGTGGCGGGTGCGGGAACCTCAGCAGATCCTGAAGCTTCCTCGGACCAGGATACTCCTAAGGAGCCAGACGCTCCTTCCTCGTTTGTGGCCGACCCAGAGGGTGTGCCGGTTAGTGTGCGCTCCTCATTAGACTGGGAGGCAGTGACTACGCCGGACGCCACCATCTTGGGTGTGTTTCTGGGGGCACGTGTAGCACGGGAAGGGGCGGAGGTTCCTGGGGGCATGTATTCAGGGTCCCGCTCATCATCAGAGCCGATGACCATGCGGGCAGACGGGGCGACAGACTTAGATCGCCCGCGTGCATAAGTGCGATCTTGCTTGGGTGCCATAGTCGATAGTACCTGTAAAGGGGCAATATTAGTATGAGTAGTGGCAATCAAAACAGGCAAGCTCATATGACATTCAACTTTGAAAATAGTGTGTTAGTAATATTGAAACTGTATCACACGACGGGACCTATGACGGCTCGTCGTGACTATGACGGGCCGTCATGAGGTCCGTCGTGTTATACTTGGTATATGTATATATAAGGAACCCTGAAGGAGGGGTCTCTGACCATCATGGCGGTCAAGCAGGACGGACCATCGTGGGTATGACGGTCCGTCGTAGGACACTTAGAAAATGGTGGGAGACCCTTAGAAGAGGGTTCTCTGACTATCATGACGGTCGTGCAGGACGGACCGTCGTGGGTGAGACGGTCCGTCGTAAGTGTCCGTCGTTGGACACTTGGAAAATTTTTGGAGACCCTTATCAGAGGGGTCTCTGACCATCATGACGGTCGTGCAGGACGGACCGTCGTGGGTATGAAGGTCCGTCGTAAGAGTCCGTCGTAGGACACTTAGAAAATGATGGGAGACCCTTAGAAGAGGGGTCTCTGACCATCATGACGGTCGTGCAGGACGGACCGTCGTGGGTGTGACGGTCCGTCGTAAGTGTCCGTCGTTGGACACTTGGAAAATTTTTGGAGACCCTTGTCAGAGGGGTCTCTGACCATCATGACTGTTGTGCAGGACGGACCGTCGTGAAGACAACGGTCCGTCACAGGCGTCGTTGGGGAGGGTGCTAGGGCTTATGCGACGGACCCTACGACGGTCCATTGTGTATACGACGGACCGTCATCGGGGTATCGTTCTGAATATCAGAGACAGAACTGTAGGTACCCTAAGCAACCCCAATGAACCCACATGGTCTTGTAGTGTTGTGGACCTATGTGTGTCTATCCCAACTACCTAGGAAACTATTAATGTGAAATCACCTATGTCTAGGGTTATTAACATGGCAAATTCAAACATTTAGAGCCTAGGTCTAGACATAATCATATAAAGGAAACAAGATACGACTAAGAACAAATCTAATACTAACTAATAAACAAAAATACAAGAGAAATGAGTATAAATTTAGAGACACATACCTTGGAAATGGAGAAAACACAAGTGGGGAATGATTCAGGTGGCAAGGTAGATACCAAAAGCAGCAGCACCGACAAGTATATGATAGTGATAAGGTTTGGGGAGATTGTGGGAGTAATGATCAGTGGGGGAAGTGTGGAAGTGGAAAAGAGAAAGGAGATGAGAGGAAGTTGGAAGTAATGGGGTGGAATATGGAGGGGTGGGGAGTATAAACGGTCAAATTTTGAAAAGGGGTCCAGCCGGGTCGGGTCGGGTTAATTTCATTAATCGCGTGACGGTTCCCCGACGACGGTCCGTCACACATGCGACGCCCCATCGTGGGTTCCGTCGTGTGTGCCCTAATTTCAAAAATGATAGAAATACGTACCTGGTGTGACGGATGCATACGACGGCCCGTTTCAGTCGCAACGGTCCGTCGTTGTATCCGTCAGTGGCTACTGCGGAGTAGTTTTCTGCAAAATTTCCTGGTGATGTGCCTGCAAATTTAAGACCCATTTATAGAAAAATTCTACCATTATTAAAAAGACGATAAGTATTGGGTTGCCTCCCAACAAGCGCCAGATTTAACGTCGCGGCACGACTGGGGCCACTTGATTACTCAGACTTCATCAAGATGGTATGCCTCGATCACTTCATTCGCCGATACAACATGCCCTAGATAGATTTTTATGCGCTGTCCATTCACCTTGAACCGCACACCCTCCTTAGTTTCCAACTCAACTGCTCAATGAGGGAATAGTTGGGTAACCGTGTAAGGACTAGTCCATTTGGACTTGAGTTTGCCTGGAAACAAGCGCAATCTGGAATTGAATAGATGCACTAATCCCCGACCATAAACTCTCGTTTTTCAATTTTGTTGTCATGATACTTCTTTATCTTTTCTTTATATAGGGCTGAACTTTCATAGGCTTTCAAGCGAAATTCATCAAGTTCATTCAACCCATTTAGCCGTTGCTCTGCAGCTTCGCTCCAATCCAATTTTAACTTCTTCATAGCCCACATGGCTTTATGCTCTAACTCAACCGGAAGATGACAAGCTTTCCCATATACTAGTTGGTATGGAAACATACCTATGGGAGTCTTATAAGCGGTCCGGTAGGCCCAAAGAGCATCATCAAGCCTCCTTGACCAATCTGTTCTACTAGCATTCACTGTTTTGGACAATATCTGTTTGATCTCCCGATTCGATACCTCAACTTGCCCACTAGTTTGAGGGTGGTAAGGAGTGGCCACATTATGGCGAACACCGTATTTCTCCAATAACCCCTTGAACAATCTGTTGCAAAAGTGGGAACCCCCATCACTAATAATGGCCCTTGGAGTGCCAAAACGGGAGAATATATTCTTTTTCAAGAATGCAGTGACACTCTTCCCTTCATTGTTTGCGAGAGCTATGGCTTCGACCCATTTAGATACATAATCGACTGCTACAAGAATGTACTTCATCCCATGAGAACTCACGAAAGGGCCCATAAAGTCAATACCCCACACATCAAATAACTCAATCACAAGAATGGGGTTTAGAGGGAGCTCTTGCTTTCTTGAAATACCACCATCTCGTTGACATTTGTCACATGATTTAGCAAACCCATGAGCATCTTGATGAAGAGTTGGCCAATAGTAACCACATTGGAATATCTTGTGAGCGGTTCGGATACCACTGTGATGTCCGCCAACAGGTGAAGAATGGCATGCCTCCAATACACTCAACATTTCACATTCTGGCACACAACGCCGAATAAGCCCGTCGGCACAACTCCTATACAAGTATGGTTCATCCCAAAAGAACTTCTTCACATCGTACATGAACTTTTTCCTTTGATGAAAGGACAAGTCTGATGGAACAATATCACTAGTTCGCAAAATCTGCGAACCATGGAATCAAGTCTTGTGAAGCAGCCAATACATGTTCATCGGGGAAAGTATCATCAATGTCAGTCTTATCCCCTAACTCTCTCATAGCTTCATCCTCTAGACGGGACAAATGATCAACAACTTGATTTTCAGTCCTTTTTCTATCCAGCACTTCAAAGTCAAATTCTTGCAGCAGTAATACCCAACGAATCAGCCTTGGTTTCACATCCTTTTTCGCCATCAAATATCTCAGTGCTGAATGGTCAGTATGCACTATGACTCTAGTACCTAGCAAATAGGAGCGAAATTTCTCAAAAGCAAAGACTACTGCGAGGAGTTCTTGCTCAGTCACTGTGTAGTTCTTCTGGGCTTCATTTAGGGCTTTACTAGCATAGTAAATTGGGTGAAGGATTTTGTTTCTTCTCTTTCCCAATACTACACCAAGAGCCACCCCACTAGCATCGCACATTACCTCAAATGGACTGTTCCAATCCGGAGAAATAATGTCCGCAATGGTCCACCCAATAGCTCTTTTGAACCTTTTTAGTACCTTCACCAAACTCTGAACCTGTTGTTCATCTAGGTCTGATGCAATGATTACCAGCAAAGTGTCACCATTTCCTAAGAATTCATACCTAAGATGAGGTGGGAGAGCTTTTAATTCAACTTTTGGAGCTTCCTCTATAGATGGTTTAGCGGGTGGGGACTCGCGATTCTTCATATCAAGCTCAAATTTCTTCGGTTTAAACCGAACATCACCTCGGTCAAGAGCCGCGACTAATGACTCATACTCTTCAATGCAATCGCTATCAAAGTTCATTATCACTGCCGCTAATGCTTCGACACCTAGACGTTCTTCTATTTGTGTCTCAAAGGTCTCACCCATATTGTAGGATATAGCAGATGATGATTGGAGCTCACCACTCTGCCTCATGGACCTACAAATATTAAAGGTCACTTCCTCACTGTTCAACCGAAATTTCATCTGCCCCTTTTCCATGTCTACTAAGGCTCTTCCCGTAGCTAGGAATGGCCTCCCAAGGATAATAGGCACTGCAAAATCAACCTCACAATCAAGAATAACAAAATCGACTGGAAAGATGAATGACTCCACTTTTACTAGCACATGGTGGAGTATTCCTATAGGTCGTTTTACTGTTCGATCAGCCATCAGTAGCCGCATCGCAGTGGGCTTTGGGTCACCCAAACCCAACTTCTTGTAAATCGAGAGGGGCATGAGATTTATGCTTGCCCCCAGATCACATAATGCTTTCGCAAAATGTAATAGCCCGATTGTACAAGGAATAGTAACGCGCCCGGATCTTCTTTCTTTTGGACCAGAGATCTTGTAGCAATAGCACTACAATGCTGCATTCTATCATCATCCTCAAAAGTGACCGATCTTTTCTTTGTAACCAGATCTTTCATAAATTTGGCGTAACCGGGCATTTGTTCTAAAGCTTCTACCAAAGGGACATTGATAGAAAGTTGCTTCAACATTGTTATAAAACGCCGGTATTTACCATCCTCAGTCTTTTTCACTAATCTCTGAGGAAATGGGGGTGGTGGCCTAGGCATAGGAGTTACCTTTTTAGGCACTTCAGCATCTTTTGCAGTGTTATCCTCTAATTCAGTATCAACTTCTACCACTTTATCAGATTCTGTTGTCACCTTATTCTCAGTAGATGGCATAGATGGATCAGTGGTTTGCTTACCACCGCGAGTAGTAATTGCCATACAATGTCCATCATTTTTCAAATTTTGAACAGTGTTGCTAGGAAGAGTGCCCGGTTGCCGTGTGTTCACAGTTACAAATAATTGGGCCAATTGTAACTCAAGTTGCTTAATTGATATTGCATGGGTATCAACTTTTTGCCCAATACCCGCTAGATCATTCCTCAACTCTTTATTTTGCTCATCACTAGCATCGAACCTCCTCATCATTTTATGCAACATATCCTCAACTCGCGACATACTACCTCCACCATCCCTAGGAGTAACTTCACGATTTTGAAGAGGAACATAAGGTCCATTTCTGTCGTTTCTGTTACCATAGCTACCCCTGTTGAAGTTGTTGTCGCGATTGTAGTTTCCATCTCGGACATAATGACCCTCACGATTGTAGTTACCATAGTTCCGACCTTGGTTCCCTTGACCTTGGCGCCAATTTTCCTGATTAGAGCCTTGGGCACTTGGTCGGAAACCCCCCATCTGTTCATTTACTGCATAGGAATCCTCCTCATAATAACACTCATCGATTGGAGGTGATGGTTTACTCAAGTAGTTGACTACATTAACCTTTTCTGCACCCCCAGTGACATGTTTTAGTACTAACCCAAGCTCAGTTCTCATCTGAGCCATTTCTTCCCGAATATCATCTGTGGCTGGGTTGTGAGTGGACTGCACTGCGAAGGTGTTTCTCCCTGTATCGGACTTCCTAGTACTCCAAGATTTGTTGTTACAGGAGATTTTCTCTAATTTCTCAGCAATCTCAGCATAAGGGCATTCTCCATAAGATCCACCTGCTATAGTGTCCAATACCGCTTTATTGTTATCATCCTGTCCCCTATAGAAGTATTCCTTTAGTGACTCATCATCAATACGGTGATTTGGGACACTTCTCAAGAATGAGGTGAATCTATCCCAAGAACTACTAACTAACTCTCCTGGTAGTGCCACAAAGTTATTCACCCTGTCTTTGTGGTTTAATTTCTTGGAGACCGGATAGTAGCGTGCTAAGAAGACATCCCGTAGTTGGTTCCAAGTGAAAATGGAGTTGTGTGGGAGCTCAGTAAACCACATAGCAGCCTCTCCCGTCAGTGAGAGAGGAAACACTCTGAGACTTATTACATCTAGATCCAAATCAGGCCTCCCCACACAACTTTTACACACTGCCCTTACCTTAGCTATATGGGCATGTGGATCCTCAGAAGGTAGCCCTGAAAACAAACCTCTGGCAGTGAGCATTTGCATCAGACTACTAGTTACCACAAAAGTGTGGCCTGTGGGTAGAGGAGGCAAAACCAGTGGCCCATCCGAATCTGCTATGTTATCATAGCCTCTGTAGTATGCTTGGGGCCGTGGAGCGGGATTCTGTCCCCTCTGTTGATGTTCATCCGGAGCATCGGGTAACATCTGACCATGAACATCAGCCGGAGCTGGGATGTTCTGGTTTGGATCCTCATCATTGATTCCCAAATTACGATTCATGTTTCGCAGTGTACGTTCTAGCTCGTGATCGTAGGGGAACAACGGTTCTCTTCCTCTCCGTGTATTTGGCATACAAGGAGGATAGTTCTGAAAAGAAATCAAAAACAATAAAACAAAGTAAAATCAAGAAAATATCAACTAAACTATAGTAAGAAGTTTAAGTTAATCTAAAAGCTAAATTCCCCGACAGCGGCGCCAAAATTTGATACTCTCAAACTTACTTCTCAAATGAGAAGTAAAGCGGTCGTGTCAAGTAAATAACCCAACTAGTGAGGTTGGGATCGTTCCCACGAGGAAAATAGTCTAGACTTAACTTCAACTTGTTATTACTATTGTTCGGTTGATGACTTCCTTAGAAAGTAAAAGCATAAAAAGGGGGGTTTGTATTTCCTAATGAGCAAAAATAACTAACGAACTTCAAAGAGACACTTAACAGCTTTTAATGTTGAGTTTTAATCAAGTAATCAAAGTAACTAGGGTTTACGTGTTCCCCACAGGTTCATAACTTGATAATTCTAACTATAACAATTCTTTCCTAGTATCTTTCATGTAAAGTGATAAGTTATGTATTTCTAAATCTTTGGTCCGGCATCTAGAAAATCTCACTCCGCACCTTGGTCCGGCTACGTGTGTTGCTTTCCTAACCCTTATCCTTACCTCATATTAAGCATCGTATTCGATATTTGACTAAGTTATTACCTCGTACCAATCAATACTAGCCTATTAGATAGTATACACTAAATCTATGTTAATAATTCTTTTCCTATTGTCTACCTCCTTGGTCCGGCAAGTAGCATTAAGGCGAGTTCTAACGTTGATCATCCGTTAAAAAGACTTCTAAGCGAAAGAATTATTAATACATTCAAGAAACTATTCTATAATTGTTATTTTAGCTAGGGTTTATCTCATTATTTGCCTATGGTTCCCACAACCCTAGTTATGGAGTTTAGTTCCTCATAGTCATAAGCACAATATTCAAATATGGTAAACAAGAATTCATGTACTTACTTCGATGAGAAAGAATAAAGTCCTAAAATTTGCTTGATTAATCACCAAAAATTACTTGTAAGAATCTCTAACAATCAAAAACTCAAAACACAAAGTCTCACAATATAATGTTTAATATCACAGAGTCTAACCTCAAAAACGAGGTTTTTCGAACTATTTATAAAAAAAATAAAAACCTAATTAAACAAGGATTCTAATTACTGAAAATCTGCCAAAACGCGGCTGGGTCGACGGAACACGCGACGGACCGTCGTGGTCATGACGGACCGTTGTGGACTCCGTCGTCCCATACTTAGTGCAATTCTTCTGCTGCTTTCTTCATTCCCCTCGACGGCAAGTGTGACGGACCGTCATAAGCACAACGGTCCGTTGAGGGTCTCGTTTCTAAATACTTCAACTCTTGGAATCTGGGTACTGGGATCACTTCTCTGATCTTCACGACGAACCTGCAAGACGGACCGTCATAGCCATGACGGACCGTCACAAGCTTCGTAATGCACGACGGACCGTCATAAGCTCCGTAGGTGGTCTCTTCTGCATTTTTCGCTCAAAATCTCCGCATTCAGCTTTGGACAGATTTCCTGCAAAACAAAGAGAAACTTATATCAAAATTAGCACAAAAAGGGCTTTCGGACACACTAAACTTAAGGAAAAAGTATTAATTATACCGTGAAACCACGGTATATCAGATGTTACTACCCTTAACTTAGTGAAAGCGTTCTCATTCGAGGACGAATGTTCCCAAGGGGGAGATATTTTAAAATCTCGTAAAACATAATTAACTAATCATAAACTAAGAAACCAATATTTGGAAATAAGTAGGGAAATTTGGAAAACTTTTAGTCTTCAAAAGTGAGTTTTGACATTTTCAAACTGCCATAATTTAAAGCTCAGGGAGAGTTTTGATGAGTTCTTTATATGGTTGAAAATAAATTTAGATGATCTTTCAAACGTCTCAGAGTTTATGCAAATCCTACATCGTACGAGGGAGATGTACCTTTCAAAAGTTGGGACGTTAAGCTGAGGAAAATCCATTTCGGATTTTATCAGGGATAAAGTTGTCTTTTAACCCTAGTATTTCCTAATTCATTTAAAGTTAATATTAGGGGCAAAACCAAGTCCCAAATAAGTTTTAGAAAAACTAAGAACGCTTAGGACTTGGGAGAAAAGAGAAAAGAAGAGAAAGATCAATAATTTGTTAAAAAACTCCAAGATCGTTTCGTGGATTTCGTGGGGGTTGATCCCCATCGAGGTATGTGAGTTCATTTGGTGTTGGTTCATTTCACCCACACCCAATTTTTTCAATTCAGAAAGTTAGAGTATATGGAATGTTGAATATGGGAGTTCTTGATGAAAATTTGTTAAATTTTTGTTGGTTGAATTCTAGCTCATATCTAGTAGTTTTGTTTCATGTTTCCAAACTATTTTCTGGGTCTAATCTATTGGTTATTGATTATATTAATGATTCTAATTATTTGGGGGAAGATCCATTGATGTTTGGATGGTTTAGAGATGAAATGGAGAAGAAAAGTTGGAAATCCTGTCTGACAACCCTTGGGGAGGCGCAGCTGCTAGAGCCCCTCAGGACAGGCTCTATATGACAAGACCTAGCACGTCGTGCCAATAGAGTGCCTCAGACAAGAGTCCGTCCATCAGGTTCTGGATCTCCGCGCCTCTGAGAGAGCCAAGGTCACCTGCAGACCCCGTTCTTTCCATATGTTTTTGTGCTAGTTTCTAGGTGATGTAACAATCATTCTTAGATGATTCCAACACTCTAAAGTACATTAAAACATCATTAAATCATCCATAAACATGAGATCATGATCCTTAAATCCATAATTTAATTTAAGATAAGTTTGAAGCAAGGTTAAAAAAGATAAGAAGTCAAGTCCAAAGTTACGAAGTGAGTTAAAGTAAAGTTTTTCAAAGTTCCTAGAGTCTTAATTATATATTTTATCTTTGTTTTAAGGCTCAAGTTCAGGTTAAGAAAAATAGTAAAGCTTGAGTTCATTTCTCAAAAGGTAAGGAAGTTTGTAAATGTTTTTACATTTAAGTCAAGACGAAAGTAAGAGTTCCAAAAGTGTTTTTGAATAAAAAGGGGAACATTGATTCGAAGTGGAGCTACTTAAAGCTAAAAGAGTTGAGAAAATTATCACAACTCAAAGGAAAGAGGCTATTTTAAAAGCACGAGCTAAAGTATATTTTGGGTGTAGTATTGAGCACCAATGTGAGGATGATAGTTCAGATTAACTCAAGTCTCCATGTAAACCATGTAGCCAACATGGGTATTAACGTGTCATACTTTTTATATGATCACGTAAGTTATCTAGTGGATCCACTTAGTTGAGGATGTCTTATGAAACAACAAAGTATAGGACAGTTCGGGCAGCGTGGGCAAGACATTGTATCACCACTTAGGCTCATAGTGGGGGTTGTCGGTTAGAAAAACTCCCACCTACATTGTATTACTTTCTTATATAAGTAAATCTGAGTTTGTTATTGCATTTCTTTAGTGAACTAAGTTGTTTTATTAATTTACAAGTTGTATATATATTGTATGTGTTTTAATTTTTTTGGATATACATACTTTGAGTTATGTATATTCTTGAGTTGAGAAGAGCCAAGGTAGGTTCATATTAATCCCCTGAATCTTAAGTTGTTGTTTAGTTTCCAACTCGTATACTCATACATTCAATGTACTGATGTCAGTTGGATTGCGTCGTTTCGTGAAGCAGACGCACGTAACCAGGATCATCACGAAACACATCATTGATCCAGTTGAGCATTCCCAGTCTTTTGGTGAGCCTCCTTGCATTCCGGAGGGCATCCCTTTTATTGTTTTTAGCATAGTAAATTAGGATGTTATGTTGTCTGTCCCAACATCCAGCTCAGTCTGGATAGAGGCTTCATAGACATTGTAGTAGTTCTATTTTGGAGTATCTTTTACCTTATACTTCGTATGTTACAATATTGAAATTTAAGTGTCATTTTGTCCAAGACAAGTTATTAAGTTTTCTCATTAGAATGTCATTAATCATGTATCTGAGTTTAGCATAGTCTTCTGTAGAGTTAGGTAAGTCAGGCCAAGGGTTTGCTCAATGCCAACAATGATCGTTGGGTGCCGACCACGTCCAGGGTGCCGACTTCGGGCGTGACATAACTTGATGTCTTAACTAGTTTATTTGTATGATTGGTTGTAATTCATGCCTACAATCACATACAACATAATTTCATCTTGTCTTTTAATCTTATGTGTTTATGATAGCTAGAATTATGATATCTTTAAAATATGGTCATTTCTGTCCATGCGATAAATTTCTAGATTTGTTTTAAGTATAACTATTTGTTAGTACAATAAATTTTTATTTAATGGGAAGTCTCATATTTCTTTTGTCTTTTATTTTTTGCATCTAATTAGTTGATTTTAGGGATATTTTTTAACCATGTTAACTACTAAACGAAGTTTCATGTTTGGTTACTTGACTTTCTTAAACTACCTTTATTTTACTCAACAAAAAATTTCACATTTGAAGTTGTTTCTACTAGATCCATTTAATTGTAATTAGTAAATGATTCCTTATTTAATAATTTAAGGGGGGTTTGGATTGAGTTTTTTTAAGTGGTTTGTAAGTAAAAAAAACCATAAATCATAAGTTGGGAACTCTCAACTTTTTGTTTTTGACCCTTTTTTTGGTTAAGTTTTAAGCTTTAAAAAGGTGCTTTTGTTTTACCCAAATATTTCAAAAATTTAAAACATTATTAAAAGCTCAAAGACACATATAAATAAGTGAAGAGCTTTTTGAAAGTACTTTCTAATTTTAGATGTACTTAGTTAAACACAAAGTGTTTTATTTAGTCTTAAAAAGTATGAGAAGAAAACAAAACATTTAAAGTAGGAAGGTACATACTTTTGACTTATAAGTAACTTAAAAAGTTTATCCAAAAATCTTATTAGTATTTTCTTACACTATTTCATTCAGCTTTTCATTTTTACCACATCATTTTTTTAATTAATGATATTATTTGACCACACACTTCCCATACATATTTCACAAGATTCAACTAGTACTCTTATTTTGGACCTCAAAAGGTTTATAACATTTTCCTTTCGAGGTAATTTCAATCCTTACTCGACATATGATTTCACAAATTCTTTAAATTAAATTTTTATGTTAGTTTAGTGTAGGATGCTATCCTAATGCACATATAATTCATTAGGTGGTGAATCTTTTCAATCAGAATGTGATTTACTGACAATAAAAAATTGTCAAAAAATACTTAAGGTATTATATAATGATGACTTAAAATTTGTGGTGAATAATTGATTTATTTGCTACAATAAAATTCATAGCTAAATACATCTTTTTTTGCTACAGGTGACAACTAAAAAAAAAGAACAGTACAAGTTTTTCATATGAAATAGATATAGTCCTTTCATTAATTTGCGAGGAAAAATATTAAAATCAATGAATTCAATAGTAAAATTGAAAAAATTCAATTCATCAATTTTTCTGAATTACACAATTATAAAATGCATCATTTTAAATATACAATTCATGTTATAAGTACCGTGAGTGAGTTGCTGTTCTACCACTAGATCACTGGTATATGTTGCTTTAACACTTTCATTTTTTATTTGATACACTTTCATCGATAAAGCTGATAGAAAAATAATTTTCATGTCTTGGTGATAATTTTTGTGTGTGTCTATTAATTTATGATTAATAAGCTGCATAGATTAAGTTGATCTTTTTGCTTTTGTCTAAAGTATAAATATATCTAGTAATTCCACATACGTACGTAGATCAACTATATAGTGAAAACATCAACTTGCAAACTTAAGCTTTACAAAGGTGCAAAATATTTCATAAATTCCTATTAACTTTTTTCCATCAGCCTGAAAATCAAAATAAGCTTAAAATGAAAGAACAAATGAAAGAAATGAACCAACTAGGTTTTCAAATATATTATGATGAAGTACTATAGTTATAGGTATCAATGTTTTTTTCAAAACAATTGATTTAATGATCGAATTTCATCGCTTATTCAATTTTTTAAAATGAAATTGAAAGTTTAATTATACATAAATTTATAATTGTACCAATTTTTTTTTATTTATAATAATAACTAAATAAAATGACAGAATTGTACTGAATATAATTAAAGATATGCTAAAAATATAGAGTTTAATTAAAATATAATCTACATTCGAATGAATTGTGGGTGGTAACTTTCATGCACTTGTGTACGTGTATAAACGATCATATAATATATTATACCTACAAAATTTAAGTTTGAAAGAAGCGAACGATGTGAAAAATAAAATAAAAATGAGAGACAACTAAGAGTTAATCGAATGGTAAGCACTTCTCACTTCCAACCTTAAGGTTGTGAATCCCCATGAAATCATAATGTGGCATAGGAGCTCCTGGGGAGGAGTTAAAAATAAATTGGAATGAGAGGATAATAGGATAATTAACCTATTTTATAATAATAAATTTGTCTCAATTAAAACATTTAATAAAAAAAAATCATTTTTGGTATATGAAATATAGTCATTAGTGACGAAATTAGATTTCTTTCAACTATGAAATACATATAACTTTAGAAATAAAATAATTAGCAATGATATAATTTTCTCGGTAGTAATAGAGTTGTTAGTGACAAAGGATACTATTAAGTGGAAAAAAAATACTTTTTAATACAAATAAATTTGTCACAAATGTTTAAGCATTTGGGGACAATTTTCCTTTGTAGGTAATATAATTCTTTTGCAACGAAGCACTAAATCGTCTTTGTATAAATTTTGCGACACACATTTAGAGACGACTGATTGGCAAATGATATTTAGTTTCAAAAGATTTTTAGTGATGAAATATGATTTATAAATGGTGAAATTATTTTTCCCTGATCATAAAATTATCAAATTTGTTGCATTGCATATTTAATATATTCTTTGTGCGTACGCATATATCTACATTTTCTACCAAGTATAGGATTTGGTGATGTGATGTCCTATATTTGGAAGATAGATTTCAAAAGAGCTTGGTGTTGAAGACTTGGTGAGCCCTCATCGTTTCGAGGATAAACCCACCTTGTTCCCTTATGAAATTTATTATTATGTCTACGACTTATGTAAGGTCGTGTCCCTAAGATTGTATTCTTGATTTATAAAACAAAGTATAATAAATGGTTTAAAACATAGTGCCATATATTTCTCATATTTTATGAAGGCTTCGATTGTAAAGAAAAGTTTTAAATGTTCTGCATTCTTTTATTTCCAATGTTATGATATGCTAAGGGCTTATATGAGACCCTTCGGGGTCAAGTACATCGTATCATGTCTTAAGGGTGCTCTCAGTAATTGAAATAACGTAAGAATTCTTTCAACATATTAGAAAGAGAGTTAGTGAGAGGTTTTTAACAAGAAGGAGTTTGACTTCATGAAGAATTAGGGAGAGATTTGTAACAAAAAGTGAGTTTGACTTCTTAGAGAGATAAAGAGAGATTCTCTATAAGCAGCAAGTTTGAATTCTTCTGGAAATAAGAGTTGGTTCTTAGGTTGATAAGTTGTAATTGTTATTTGTGTTTGAAGAATAAAATTGGGGTATTCCCTTACCTGAGTAAGTAAGGTTTTAAATAAAGCATATCTATTTCATTGTGTTAAGTTATTCCATAGGCAAACATAAAAGAACTTAATTATTGCATTAGGGGTAAGGTTTCTTCAATTTATATTAGGGAAGATATTTTTATCAAAAGATTTAAATCTTAAAAAGGATCAATGGATGCACCACAAACCCAATAAGAAGGAGCTTCACAAATACAACCACCTCAATTCAATGGAAAGAATTATGGATGGTGGAAAAATCACATGATAGACCATCTTATAGGAGAAAGCCCAGATCTCTGGGTAGTTGTACTTGATGTACCAACAATACCCATGAAGAGTGAAGTTGATACCAAAAAAACGGATGAAATGAGACGTAGCATAGAAGTTGACAATACAAATTAATGCAAAGAAAAAGAAGATCTTGATATCGGTATACGTCCAGAAGAGTACATTCGAATCTCATTATGTTAGGATGCCAACGAAATATGGAAAAGGTTACATACCACTTATGAAGGAACTACTCAGGTAAAAAAATCTAAAATTTGTAATCTAAATGCACCATGAGATGCATAGAATGAAAAAAATTGAAACAATACAAGACATGCATCTCATATTCACCGCCATTATCAATTAAATTTACTATTTTGGGGACATAATTCTAAATGGAAAGGCAGTGAGAAAACTCTTAAGTATTCTTCCATCAACATAGAAAAGTAAGTTTGAAGATAGCACCGAAGCAACAGATCTGGATAAGCTAGCTATGGATGAAATCGTCGAAAATCATATGACTTATGAAATTAAGAAGAATCAAGAAAAGGAAATTGGAGGAAAGTGAAAGGAGAAAAACTTTGTGCTGAAGGCTACAACACGAGAATATTATGAGGATGATTTTAAACTTTATCTAGATGAGTAAGAGTTTCATCATCATTCATAGAGGTGATGTCTACTTTATTAGGATTCTTCTAAGTTAAAACATAACAAATATTGAGAAGACTTAAGTAGAAAAGTATTTTACCGTTTTATGTCTTGAAGTGGTTACCATTGAATCGAAATGACTTGTTAATGTCTCCCATCTTGACATCCGCAGACTTTTAAATTGTACCAATTTTTAATCTCCTAAAAGTTGTCAGTGAAAAATTATAAAATAACATAATCACAAGATTACATTTGAAAATACTTGAAGAAATGAAAATCTCTTATGGATGAGACATAAATACCTCGTTCTCTTTAAGAATATTCAGGCTAACTACGACAAATGTTTTTCACTGATATATCAATATTTCTGTGGACTTGTTCCATCTAGGACACAACATCATAATCAGAAAGTATAACTCAACAAACTCTCGACAAGAGTAAAGCTCCATGAAAAGAACACCTCCCTTCAACTAATAAAAACTCTTTTTTTTGAATATTTTTATGCACACTCTATATATTTCTTCTTATCTGTACACTAACATCTCGCAACTAAAAAGAACTAGAAAGGATTTTAAAAATCTGGAGATACTTATTTTAAAAACTATAAGGAAATCTAGAAATTTTAAGTAAGTTAAAAAGTGAGTTTTTGGTCAACTTCAAATGGCCATAAATTCTATATCAGGATAATTTAGGTGTAGTGCCAGATATGCATGGAAAATTCTTGGACCTGTCTTTCCAACTCTGCCATGTTTGTGTGATTTTGACTTCGTATAAATGAATTATGCCCTTTGAAAATTAGGCTGTTGAATTAAGAAAATAACCCAATTTGGAATTTAAAAGGTATTTTAGCCTTTTCACCACCCTTTCAATTTAATCCATTTTTAGGAGTTTTATATGGGTCAAATGAAAACATAGTCAGTTTAGAAGTTGGTAATTTCACGCTAGAGCTAAGGAGAAAGGAGAAGAGATGAGAAGAAGAAAATGGGCAAGATTCGCCAAGATCATCGAAGTTAACTTGTGGATTTTGTCGGGGTGATCCCTAAAAAGGTATATGAGTCTTTCTCAATGTTGGTTTCGTCTAGTCACGTGACAACCAGGTTTGATTTAGCATGTTTTCATCCTAAAAAGATTGGATTTTGAATGTTCTTGAATGTGGTTCTTGAATTGCTTTCATTCTAGAACATGAGTTGAGATTGAGACGTTTCATCATATAATTGTTGTTCTTGAATTCATTAAATTAGATCCTTGTATATATGATGTGGATACATGAAATCGAAGTGAATTTGAGAAAATAAATCTAATTCAAACTATTTAAGGTTAGAAAATGTTAGGAAAAATTCGTCAAAAATTGACCTGGGGAAAGGCTGGCGCAGCGTGCCCCCATAGCGTCAAGAAGGATAGGGAGGCATGATAGAAAGGAGCATCAGCCAAATGAGGCTGGCACGGCGCCCCCCGGATGTGCCGAAATTTGCGTTTTCACCCTATTTTCGTACTTTATTCTAATTAACCCTTTCTAAAGTGTTTTAACACTCCTTGATGATTCAAAATACTCTGGATGACTTCCAAACAAATATAAATAATCCGAAAAAATTAATTATAACCTTGAATCCATAACTTCAAATTCAAGTACTTAGAGTCTTTTTAAGATGTCTTTTATAAATGCTTTTAATTTTGCATAAGACTTAAAGATCAAGTTGAGTAAAGAGAAAAAAATGAGAAGAAGTTCATTTCAAATTTTATAAGTCTTTGACAAATATTTTAACTTCATTTTAATACTTAAGTTTGAGTTTAGTTCTGAGTAAATTAAAGTCTTTTCTTCCAGCAATATAGGGGGACTAAGTATTTACAAAGAAGTATAAAATGTTTTCACATTTAAAAAGAATGGGAACTAAGATTTCCAAAGAGCCTTCGGGCTAGTTTTTCAAAAAAGATTAATAGCTTTCTATATAAAGCTATTACTGATATACCGTGGTTTCACGGTATAATTAATCTTTTTTCCTTAAGTTTAGTGTGTCCGAAAGCCTTTTTTGTGTTAATTTTGATATAAGTTTCTCTTTGTTTTGCAGGAAATCTGTCCAGAGATGAAAGCGGAGATTTTGAGCGAAAAAATGCAGAAGAGACCACCTACGGAGCTTATGATGGTCCGTCGTGCCTGTGAGGGTCCGTAGGTGGCAGCGTAGAGAAGCTGCTGAAGGAAGATGGGGAAGTCTGACCAAGTGTGGGATTACGAAGCTTGTGACGGTCAGTTATGGCTATGACGGTCCCTCCTGCAGTTTTGTCGTGAAGATCAGAGAAGTGATCCCAGTACCCAGATTCAAAGAGTTGAAGTATTTTGAAACGAAGACCCTCGACGGACAGTTGTGCCTATGACGGTCCGTCACACTTGCCGTCGAGGGGAATGAAGAAAGCAGCAGAAGAAATTGCACCAAGTATGGGATGACGGAGTCCACGACGGTCCGTTGCGTGGTCCGTCGACCCAGCCGCGTTTTGGCAGATTTCCAGTAATTAGAATCCTTGTGTAATAAGGTTTTTATTTTTTATAAATAGTTTGAAAAACCTCGTTTTTGAGGTTAGACTCTGGGAGATTAGACATCATATTATTAGACTTTGTGTATTAGTGTTTGATTTTTGGAGATTCTTACAAGTGATTTTTGGTGATTAATCAAGCAAATTTTCGGACTTTATTCTTTCTCATTGAAGTAAGTACATGAATTCTTGTTTAACATATTTGAATATTGTGTTTATGGCTATGAGGAACTAAACTCCATAACTAGGGTTGTGGGAACCATAGGCAAATAATAAGATAAACCCTAGCTAAAATAACAATTCTAGAATAGTGTCTTGCATGTATTAATAATTCTTTCGCTTAGAAGTCTTTTTAACGGATGATCAACGTTAGAACTCGCCTTAATGCTACTTGCCGGACCAAGGAGGTAGATAATAGGAAAAGAATTATTAACATAGATTTAGTGTATACTCTCTAATAGGCTAGTATTGATTGGTACGAGGTAACAACTTAGTCAAATATGGAATACGATGCTTAATATGAGGTAAAGATAAGGGTTAGGAAAGCAACACACGCAGCCGGACCAAGTGCGGAGTGAGATTTTCTAGATGCCGGACCAAGGATTTAGAAATACATAACTTATCACTTTGCATGCAAGATACTAGGAAAGAATTGTTATATTTAGAATTATCAAGTTATGAACCTGTGGGGAACATGTAAACCCTAGTAACTTTGATTAATTGTTTAAAACCCAAAATTAAAAGCTATTAATTGTCTATTTCAAGTTCGTTGTTTATTTTCACTTATTTAGAGATAGAACCCCCCGTTTTTTATGTTTTTACTTTCTAAGGAAGTCATCAACCGAACAATAGTAATAACAAGTTGAAGTTAAGTCTAGACTATTTTCCTTGTGGGAACGATCCCAACCTCACTAGTTGGGTTATTTACTTGACGCGACCACTTTACTTCTCATTTGAGAAGTAAGTTTGAGCGTATCAAATTTTGGCGCCGCTGCCGGGGAAATTAGCTTTTAGATTAACTTGAACTTATTACTAAAGGTTAGTTGATATTTTCTTGATTTTACTTTGTTTTATTGTTTTTGATTTCCTTTCAGAACTATCCTCCTTGTATGCCAAATACACGGAGAGGAAGAGAACCCTTGTTTCCCTACGATCAAGAGCTAGAGCGTACACTGCGCAATATGAATCGAAACTTTGGAATAAATGATGAGGATCCAAACCAGAACATCCCAGATCCAGTGGATGTTCATGGTCAGATGTTACCCGACGCTCCGGGTGAACATCAGCAGAGAGGACAAAATCCCGTTCCACGGCCCCAAGCATACTACAGAGGGTATGATAACATAGCAGACTCGGATGGGCCACTTGTCTTGCCCCCTCTACCCACAGGCCACACTTTTGTGGTAACTAGTAGCCTGATGCAAATGCTCACTGCCAGATGTTTGTTTTCAGGGCTACCTTCTGAGGGTCCACATGCCCATATAGCTAAGGTAAGGGCAGTGTGTAAAAGTTGTGTGGGGAGGCCTGATTTGGATCTAGATGTAGTAGGTCTGAGAGTGTTTCCTCTCTCACTGACGGGAGAGGCTGCTATGTGGTTTACTGAGCTCCCATACAACTCCATTTTCACTTGGAACCAACTACGGGATGTCTTCTTAGCATGCTACTATCCGGTCTCCAAGAAATTAAACCACAAAGACAGGGTGAATAACTTTTTTGCACTACCAGGAGAGTCAGTTAGTAGTTCTTGGGATAGATTCACCTCATTCTTGAGAAGTGTTCCAAATCACTGTATTGATGATGAGTCACTGAAGGAATACTTCTATCGGGGACAGGATGATAACAATAAAGCGGTGTTGGACACTATAGCAGGTGGATCTTATTGAGAATGCCCTTATGCTGAGATTGCTGAGAAATTAGAGAAAATCTCCCGCAACAACAAAGCTTGGAGTACTAGGAAGTCTGATACAGGGAGAAACACTTTCGCAGTGCAGTCCACTCACAACCCAGCCACAGATGATATTCGTGAAGAAATGGCTCAGATGAGAACTGAGCTTGGGTTGGTACTAAAACATGTCACTGGGGGTGCAGAAAAGATTAATGCCGTCAACTACTTGGCTAAACCACCACCTCCAATCGATGAGTGTTATTATAATGAGGATTCCTATGCAGTAAATGAACAGATGGGGGGTTTTCGACCAAGTGCCCAAGGCTCTAATCAGGAGAATTGGCGCCAAAGTCAGGGGAACCAAGGTCGGAACTATGGTAACTACAATCGTTAGGGTCATTATGTCCGAGATGGAAACTACAATCGCGATAACAACTTCAACAGGGGTAACTATGGTAATAGAAACGACAGGAATGGACCCTATGTTCCTCCTCAAAATCGTTAAGTTACTCCTAGGGATGGTGGAGGTAGTATGTCGCGAGTTGAGGATATGTTGCATAAAATGATGAGGAGGTTCGATGCTAGTGATGAGAACAATAAAGAGTTGAGGAATGATTTAGCGGGTATTGGGCAAAAAGTTGATACACATGCAATATCGATTAAGCAACTTGAGTTACAATTGGCCCAATTATCTGCAACTGTGAACACACGGCAACCGGGCACTCTTCCTAGCAACACTGTCAAAAATCCGAAAAATGATGGACATTGTATGGCAATTACTACTCGCGGTGGCAAGCAAACCATTGATCCACCTATGCCATCTAATGAGAATGAGGTGACAAAAGACACTGATAAAGTGGTAAATGTTGATGCTAATTTAGAGGATAACAGTGCAGAAGATGCTGAAGTGCCTAAAAAGGTAACTCCCATGCCTAGGCCACCACCCCTACTTCCTCAAAAATTAGTGAAAAAGACTGAGGATGGCAAATATCGGCGTTTTATAACAATGTTGAAGCAACATTCTATCAATGTCCCTTTGGTAGAAGCTTTAGAACAAATGCCTGGTTACGCCAAGTTTATGAAAGATTTGGTCACAAAGAAAAGATCGGTTACTTTTGAGGATGATGATAGAATGCAGCATTGTAGTGCTATTGCTAAAAGATCTCTGGTCCAAAAGAAAGAAGATCCGGGTGCGTTCACTATTCCTTGTACAATTGGGCTATTACATTTTGCGAAAGCATTATGTGATCTGGGGGCAAGCATAAATCTCATGCCCCTCTCGATTTACAAAAAGTTGGGTTTGGGTGACCCAAAGCCCACTGCGATGCGTCTACTGATGGCTGATCGAACAGTAAAACGGCACATATGGATACTTCATGATGTGCTAGTAAAAGTGGAGTCATTCATCTTTCCGGACGATTTTGTTATTCTTGATTGTGAGGTTGATTTTGAAGTGCCTATTATCCTTGGGAGGCCATTCCTAGCTACGGGAAGAGCCTTAGTAGACATGGAAAAGGAGTAGATGAAATTTCGGTTGAACAATGAGGAAGTGACCTTTAATATTTGTAGGTCCATGAGGCAGAGTGGTGAGCTCCAATTGGCATCTGGTATATCCTACAACATGGGTGAGACATTTGATACACAAATAGAAGAACGTCTAGGTGTCGAAACACTAGCGGCAGTGATAATGAACTTTGATAGCAATTGCATTGAAGAGTATGAGTCATTAGTCGCGGCTCTTGACCGAGGTGATGTTCGGTTTAAATCGAAGAAATTTGAGCTTGATATGAAGCATCGCGAGTCCCCACCCGCTAAACCATCTTTAGAGGAAGCTCCAAAATTAGAACTAAAAGCTCTACCACCTCATCTCAGGTATGAATTCTTAGGAAAGGGTGACACTTTGCCGGTAATCATTGCATCAGACCTGGATGAACAACAGGTTCAGAGTTTGGTGAAGGTACTAAAAAGGTTCAAAAGTGCTATTGGGTGGACCATTGCAGACATTATTGGGATCCCTCCTGGTATTTGCTCTCATAAAATCCAACTCATGCCTGATCATAAGCCGAGTATTGAGTACCAGAGATGCTTGAATCCTCCTATGCAAGAGGTTGTGAAGAAGGAAATCATCAAGTGGTTGGATGCTGGAGTAATCTATCGAATCGCCGATAGTAGTTGGGTATGCCCGATTCAGTGTGTACCTAAGAAAGGGGGAATGACTGTGGTCCCCAACGAAAAGAATGAACTTGTTCCAATGAGACCGGTTACTGGATGGAGGGTGTGTATGGATTACCGTAAACTGAACTCATGGACTGAAAAAGACCATTTTCCTATGCCCTTCATGGATCAGATGTTGGACAGACTTGCCGGAAAAGGGTGATATTGTTTTCTTGATGGGTATTCGGGGTATAATCAGATTTCTATTGCGCCAGAAGATCAAGAGAAAACCACTTTCACTTGTCCATATGGGACTTTTGCGTTCAGAAGAATGTCGTTTGGGTTGTGCAATGCACCCACAACCTTTTAGAGATGTATGATGTCAATATTTTCTGACATGGTGGAGGATACTATAGAGGTTTTTATGGATGATTTCTCTGTGGTTGGTGATTCATTCGAGCGGTGTTTGACCAATTTATCTGAGGTTCTTAAGAGATGTGAAGACTGCAATTTGGTACTAAACTGGGAAAAGTGTCATTTCATGGTGAAAGAGGGTATTGTGTTGGGTCATCGCATTTCAGAAAAGGGCATAGAGGTTGATCGAGCTAAAGTTGAGGTAATAGAGAGACTTCCCCCACCGATCTTTGTGAAAGGTGTGAGAAGCTTTCTTGGGCATGCAGGTTTTTACCGGAGATTCATCAAAGACTTTTTAAAGATCGCACACCCATTGTGCAAATTGCTGGAGAAAGAATGTATTTTTTGTTTTGATGAATCCTGTCTTAAAGCATTCGGTGAGCTAAAAGAAAAGTTAGTGTCTGCGCCTATCATTATTTCTCCGGATTTGAACAGTCCATTTGAGGTAATGTGCGATGCTAGTGGCGTGGCTCTTGGTGTTGTATTGGGACAGAGAAGAAACAAAATCCTTCACCCAATTTACTATGCTAGTAAAGCCCTAAATGAAGCTCAGAAGAACTACACAGTGACTGAGCAAGAACTCCTTGCAGTAGTCTTTGCTTTTGAGAAATTTCGCTCCTATTTGCTAGGTACTAGAGTTATAGTGCATACTGATCATTCAACATTGAGATATTTGATGGCGAAGAAGGATGCGAAACCAAGGTTGATTCGTTGGGTATTACTGCTGCAAGAATTTGACTTTGAAGTGCTGGATAGAAAAGGGACTGAAAATCAAGTTGCTGATCATTTGTCTCGTCTAGAGGATGAAGCTATGAGAGAGTTAGGGGATAAGACTGACATTGATGATACTTTCCCCGATGAACATGTATTGGCTGCTTCACAAGACTTGATTCCATGGTTCGGAGATTTTGCGAACTATCTGGCTAGTGATATTGTTCCATCAGACTTGTCCTTTCATCAAAGGAAAAAGTTCATGTACGATGTGAAGAAGTTCTTTTGGGATGAACCATACTTGTATAGGAGTTGTGCCGACGGGCTTATTCGGCGTTGTGTGCCAGAATGTGAAATGTTGAGTGTGTTGGAGGCATGCCATTCTTCACCTGTTGGCGGACATCACATTGGTATCCGAACCACCCACAAGATATTGCAATGTGGTTACTATTGGCCAACTCTTCATCAATATGCTCATGGGTTTGCTAAAGCAGTGACAAATGTCAACGAGATGGTGGTATTTCAAGAAAGCAAGAGCTCCCTCTAAACCCCATTCTTGTGATTGAGTTATTTGATGTGTGGGGTATTGACTTTATGGGCCCTTTCGTGAGTTCTCATGGGATGAAGTACATTCTTGTAGCAGTTGATTATGTATCTAAATGGATCGAAGCCATAGCCCTCGCAAACAATTAAGGGAAGAGTGTCACTGCATTCTTGAAAAAGAATATATTCTCCCGTTTTGGCACCCCAAGGGCCATTATTAGTGATGGGGGCTCCCACTTCTGCAACAAATTGTTCAAGGGGTTATTGGAGAAATACGGTGTTCGCCATAATGTGGCCACTCCTTACCACCCTCAAACTAGTGGGCAAGTTGAAGTATCGAATCGGCAGATCAAACAGATATTGTCCAAAACAGTGAATGCTAGTAGAACGGATTGGTCAAGGAGGCTTGATGATGCTCTTTGGGCCTACCGGACAGCATATAAGACTCCCATAGGTATGTCTCTATACCAACTTGTGTATGGGAAAGCTTGTCATCTTCCGGTTGAGTTAGAGCATAAAGCCATGTGGGCTATGAAGAAGTTAAAAATGGATTGGAGCGAAGCTGCAGAGCAACGGTTAAATGGGTTGAATGAACTTGATGAATTTCGCTTGAAAGCCTATGAAAGATCAGCCCTATATAAAGAAAAGATGAAGAAATATCATGACAACAAAATTGAAAAACGAGATTTTATGGTCGGGGATTTGGTGCTTCTATTCAATTCCAGATTGCGCTTTTTTCCAGGCAAACTCAAGTCCAAATGGACTGGTCCTTACACAGTTACCCAACTATTCCATCATGGAGCAGTTGAGTTGGAAACTAAGGAGGGTGTGCGGTTCAAGGTGAATGGACAGCGCATAAAAATCTATCTCGGGCATGCTGAATCGGCGAATGAAGTGGTCGAGGCATACCATCTTGATGAAGTCTGAGTAATCAAGTGGCCCCAGTTGTGCCGCGACATTAAATCAGGCGCTTGTTGGGAGGCAACCCAATACTTATCGTCTTTTTAATAATGGTAGCATTTTTCTATTAATGGGTTTTAAATTTGTAGGCACATCACCAGGAAATTCTGCAGAAAAAAACTACTCCGCAGCAGCCACTGACGGATACATCGACGGACCGTTGCGCATGCGACGGACCGTCGTATGCATCCATCACACCAGGTACGTTTTTCTGTCATTTTGAAATTAGGGCACACACGACGAAACTTACGATGGGTCGTCGCAAGTGCGACGGATTGTCGTCAGGGAACCGTCGCGTGATTAATGAATTCTACCCGACCTGACCCGGCTGGACCCTTTTCAAAATCTGACCGTTTATACTCCCCACCCCTCCATATTTCACCCCATTACTTCCTTATTCCCCTCATCTCCCCTCTCTTTTCAACTTCCACACTTCCCCTCACTGATCATTGCTCCCAAAATCCTCCTAAGCCTTATACTTATCATCCACTAGTCGGTGTTGCTGCTGTAGGTGTCTACCTTGCCAACTGAATCATTCTCCATTTGTTTTTCTCCATTTCCAAGGTATGTGTCTCCAAATTTATACTCATTTATCTTGCATTTTGGTTTTGTAGTTAGTATTAGATTAGTTCTTAGTCGTATACTATTTCCTTTATATGCTTATGTCTAAACCTAGGCTCAAAATGTACGTATGTGCCATGTTGATAACCCTAGGCATAGGTGATTTTGCATTGGTAGTTTCCTAGGTCGTTGGGATAGACACATATAGGTCCACAACACTAAAAGACCATGTGGGTTCATCGGGGATGCATAGGGTACCCCCAGTTCTAACACTGCTACTCAGAACGATACCCCCATGACGGACCGTCGCACACACGACGGACCGTCGTAGGGTCCGTTGCACAAGCCCTAGCACCCCTGCCCAACGACGCCTGTGATGGACCGTTGTCTTCACGACGGTCCGTCCTGCACAACCATTCTGGTTGTCAGAGACCCTATTTCTTAGGGTCTCTCAAAATTTTCTAAGTGTCCTACGACGGACCGTCATACCCACGACGGTCTGTCCTGCACGACCGTCATGATGGTCAGAGACCCCTCTGCTAAGGGTCTCCCAAAATTTTCCAAGTGTCCTACGACGGACACTTACGACGGACCGTCATCCCCTCGATGATCCGTCCTGCATGACCGTCATGATGGTCAGAGACCCCTCTGATAAGGGTCTCCCAACATTTTCTAAGTGTCGTACGACGGACTCTTACGACAGACCGTCGCACCAACGATGGTCCGTCCTGCTTGACCGTCATGATGGTCAGAGACTCCTCCTTCAGGGTTCTTTATATATACATAGACTAAGTACAACACGACGGACCTCATGACGGTCCGTCATATCCACGACGAGCCGTCATCTAGCCCGTCGTGTTATACACTTTCACTATCACTATCATACTATTTTAAATGTTTTATGTCGTATGGGCTTGCCTGTCTTGTTTGACACTACTCGTACTAATAGTGATCCTTTGCAGGTACTATCTACTATGGAACCTAAGCAAGACCGAACCTACGCACGCGGGCGATCCAAATCTGTTGCCCCGTCTGCACGCTTGATCATCGGCCCTGATGATGAGCGGGACCCTGAATATGTGCCCCCAGGCACTTCCGCACCTTCCCGTGCTGCACGTGCCCCCCAGAGCCACACCCAAGACGATGGCGTCCGGCGTAGTCACTGCCTCCCAGTCTGATGAGGAGCGCACACTGATCGGCACACCATCTGGGTCAGCCACAAATGAGGAAGGAGCGTCTGGCTCCTTAGGAGTATCCTGGTCCGAGGAAGCTTCAGGCTCTGCTGAGGTTCCCGCACCCGCCACTGCTGCAGCATCGGCCTCGTCTGATGAGGCTGACAGTTCAGACTCTACATCCGGCGCACCAGCCCAGGTCCCCACCCCAGCCTCTGACCAGCCAAACCGGTGGTGTGTCGAAGTCCAGTTTCAAGTTTACTCCGACGCCAAATTCCTGACTGATAAAGGAGTAATGACTTGGACACTCACCTTGGAGCGGCGGGTACTTACAGGGAGTGTCCCATCGATGCCGGAGATCCACAACCTATTCACCAGGCATCGCTTAGTGTGGACAGCCCATCCGTTAGGACGATACAACGAGGAACTGGTCCGAGAGTTCTACGCATCCTACGTAGTGACTCTCCGATCACAGATCGATAGGCGGGCTGCTGCCGCTAAGCAGGCCCCACTGGAGCAGGTTCGAGTCCGGGGCGTGCAGGTTGACATTTCCCTGCCAGCTATCCGCCGGTTCCTATATGGCGAGAGTGCAGATGCTACGCGGACTCTTCACACTGCCGAGTTTGACTACCGCTGGCAGATAGTGAAGGATGGCCTGTTCTTGCGCGAGCAGGCACTAAGAGAGACCACCAAGAGGTGGATGGCCCTGCACCTATCAGTCGACGGAGAGGGTGCAGATTGGGTCACTGAGCCGAAGGGGGCCATCAAGAAGGCCAACCTCATGTTAATCGTGAAGTTCTTGTGGCTGCTCGTCCGTCACTGCCTTTCCCCCACAGCTGCTGATAACATCGTCACCTGGGATCGAGCAGTGTTGATGGCGGCGATGATAGCCGGATTCGAGTTTGACTTTGCATGGCTTCTCCAGGCAGTCATGCACGAGAGGGCATTCAAGGTCACTACTACCTACCCCTTCCCGTTTATGATTTTTGCCCTTTGCAGGACCGCAGGTGTGCCCATATGGCACATAGATCAGTTGAAGACCCCGCAGCGCACCATTGATGTCGGCCTCATCAGAGACGAGGCCAATGAGTTTGCCCCACGTCGAGGGCCCCGTCCAGAGCTGCCACCACTTGCTAATGATTTTGCGGAAACGGTGGCCCAGGCCCGCACCGCTACACAGGCGTCCACTGACACTACCCCGGTCGAGTCTTTCCCGGGTAGTAGCCCAGCCCCGAGCTCCTCTCGCACAGCCACTCTACCGACATTGGTTCCGCTTGCTAGGGTCCAAAAACTGGAGGCACAAATGGCCACTCTTCTACATCATATCCAGCCGTGGATGCAGAAGTCGATTACTGAGTCTGAGGCGCTTCTAGAGAGGAAGATGCAGCAGTTTACCGAGCGGGAGATTGCTGAGGTTAACCAGTGCCTAGATGCATTTGAGTTGAGAATGTTAGCCCGCCCAGCCCCTCCAGTAGATGTGTCGACTCTTCAGGCTGCAGTCGACAGTCTTCGTGCAGACATCGACACGATCCTGGAGGCGAGAGTGCCGGAGCCTGTCGAGCCTGTTGAGGAAACTGTATTGGCGGCCCTGTTTGCTACTTCAGAAATTCCCCCACCTTCCCCTCTAGAGAGTTCCAAGAGGCGTAGGGGTCGATCAGAGGATGAGGCGCGAGCAAGGAAGAAGGAGCGCCGAGAGATGGAGGCCGCGAGGAGAGCTTCACTTGCTGAGGCGGAGGCACACCAAATCAGAGCATTGCAGATAGCGGTTGGGGCGTCTAGCTCCCGCACTGTAGAGACAGCATGAGGCACTACTGATGGTGCGGTTGTTGCTGAGGACATCACTGAGGGTGTCCAGATTGCTGCGGACACCACTGAGGGTGTCCAGATTGCAGAGGATGTGGGTTCCGGGAAATCGAACCGACCAGCTTGCTGATCAACGGTGCTATGCGCCACAGGTTTGCTTCACCTACCCCTCTACTCTTTAGATTTATTTTTTATGCATTGGGGACAATTGCATGTTTTTTTGTTGGGGGTGGGGTAAATGGAAAGTGAGTGTTAGGGTGAAGTCTGAGTATCCCAACTCACTGTCCTCTTTTGGGGTTTTCTTTCCTGTGTTCTTTTTCCCCAAAAGACTGATTACTTTATCTGTTGAACCGGCACGTTATATCTTTTGTACATAGTTTAACTCTGAAGCATGATGGCTACAATGATATCCTGATAAAACTGGAAAATGTTGCATGACTAGGCGTAGTAACTGATTATTGTGTGGCTCTAAACATGAAATAGAGTTACACCATTGCATTACCCTAAATCTTCCAGTCGAACTAGGTGTCTGACAATCTGGTATAGTGATGAGATGTCAAGTGAGTTTGAGGAAATTTGAATAGTCCACTACTGGTACTGAGCTAGAACTTGCCTGGTTAGTCCTGCTAAAAGTAAGTTGTAACAGACAATTAGGAAAGGATCATAGGCCCTTATTCAAGATAGCCCATTTCTAGCCTAAATAAAAGAAACCAAATGAAAGTTATCCTTCTTTGATCCAAATAATTTGAGCTTAAAATTAGACCTTTCTTTTTCACCCCAACTGATCTTTTCTGGGAACAATATGTTGGCCCTGGTCACTCCTTGTACATGTGCACCTCAGCTTATGCCAAAAGCATAAGTTGAGGGTGGCTAATGCATAAACAACCTTCGTTATGGCCTTGACCCGACTTTGGGTATTGTGTACCTTGACTCATGGCAAAACCATGAGTTGAGGGTGGCTGTTTTGAGGAATGCTCTGGAAAGTGGGGTTGAAAGAACAAAGAGAGAGAAAGAACAAAAGTAAAGTGACTCAAGAACTCGTTGAAAGAAAAGGAAAGAAAAAGAGAAATATTCAAGAATTCCAAACAAGAAAAGAAAAGAGTTACTTACACTAATGAAGAAAGAAGGGAAATAGCAAGGTGAAAGAATAGGAGAAACTGGGCGAGATAAAGTGATAGAAAGTGGAAGGTTTAGCCGATATGTCAAGGAGGGCAAAAAGTCACTAATGTATACCTAAATATACCCTACCTGACTCTGAGCCTACGTTACAAGCTAAAAAAGTCCTATCGTGATCCTAAGGGTTGTATAGCGAACTTAAGGCAGTGAAAATAAGGGCAAGCTTATGGCAATAGGTATGAATGAGTGTGACTTTGTTCTGAGAGAGAGTGTTGAAATGTAATCCTTATACTCAAACTGAAATCATTGTGTGAAAAATGACGATTTTGTTCTAAAGTGAGGACACTAGTTGCAATACCGGAATTGTTAGCACCTCGGTGAGAAATTGAATAGGATAGGTGTTAGTGCATGGTGAGTCTGTGTCATGTTCGAATCCCACAAAATTCAAGCCTAATAGTGATAGCATGCATAGATTTGATGAGATTAATCGGGATTGATAGCCAAATGATTGCAAAGGATAAAACATGAATACTATTGTACAAAGATTGTGTAGTGAGTCATAGTGCGTCGCTTGAGGACAAACAACGAATTTAAGATTAGGGTGTTGATATACCGTGGTTTCACGGTATAATTAATACTTTTTCCTTAAGTTTAGTGTGTCCGAAAGCCTTTTTTGTGTTAATTTTGATATAAGTTTCTCTTTGTTTTGCAGGAAATCTGTCCAGAGCTGAACGCGGAGATTTTGAGCGAAAAATGCAGAAGAGACCACCTACGGAGCTTATGACGGTCCATCGTGCCTGTGACGGTTCGTAGGTGGTAGTGTAGAGAAGCTGCTGAAGGAAGATGGGGAAGTCTGACCAAGTGTGGGAATACGAAGCTTGTGACGGTCCGTCATGGCTATGACGGTCCGTCCTGCAGGTTCGTCGTGAAGATTAGAGAAGTGATCCCAGTACCCAGATTCAAAGAGTTGAAGTACTTTGAAACGAAGACCCTCGACGGACCGTTGTGCCTATGACGGTCCGTCACACTTGCCGTCGAGGGGAATGAAGAAAGCAGCAGAAGAAATTGCACCAACTATGGGACGACGGAGTCCACGACGGTCCGTTGTGACCACGACGGTCCGACGCGTGGTCCGTCGACCCAGCCGCGTTTTGGCAGTTTTCTAGTAATTAGAATCCTTGTGTAATTAGGTTTTTATTTTTTATAAATAGTTCGAAAAACCTCGTTTTTGAGGTTAGACTCTGGGAGATTAGACATCATATTATTAGACTTTGTGTATTAGTGTTTGATTTTTGGAGATTCTTACAAGTGATTTTTGGTGATTAATCAAGCAAATTTTCGGACTTTATTCTTTCTCATTGAAGTAAGTACATGAATTCTTGTTTAACATATTTGAATATTGTGTTTATGGCTATGAGGAACTAAACTCCATAACTAGGGTTGTGGGAACCATAGGCAAATAATGAGATAAACCCTAGCTAAAATAACAAATCTAGAATAGTGTCTTGCATGTATTAATAATTCTTTCGCTTAGAAGTCTTTTTAACGGATGATCAACGTTAGAACTCGCCTTAATGCTACTTGCAGGACCAAGGAGGTAGATAATAGGAAAAGAATTATTAACATAGATTTAGTGTATACTATCTAATAGGCTAGTATTGATTGGTACGAGGTAACAACTTAGTCAAATATCGAATACGATGCTTAATATGAGGTAAAGATAAGGGTTAGGAAAGCAACACACGCAGCCGGACCAAGGTGCGGAGTGAGATTTTCTAGATGCCGGACCAAGGATTTAGAAATACATAACTTATCACTTTGCATGCAAGATACTAGGAAAGAATTGTTATAGTTAGAATTATCAAGTTATGAACCTGTGGGGAACACGTAAACCCTAGTTACTTTGATTAATTGATTAAAACCCAAAATTAAAAGCTGTTAATTGTCTTTTTCAAGTTCGTTGTTTAATTTCACTTATTTAGAGATAGAACCCCCCCTTTTTTATGTTTTTACTTTCTACGGAAGTCATCAACCGAACAATAGTTATAACAAGTTGAAGTTAAGTATAGACTATTTTCCTCGTGGGCACGATTCCAACCTCACTAGTTGGGTTATTTACTTGACGCGACCGCTTTACTTCTCATTTGAGAAGTAACTATGAGCGTATCAATTACTCTATATGAAGTTGTATAAACTATATATAATTTACATACATGTAAGATTTAATTGTACCTATGCATACACACGAAGTTTACAACATCTTTTTAAATAGTTTTTCATTATATTGCGCTTGTTTTTAAATTGCTTTACATTGAAATGAGTCAGTTATATTGAGTTGAGTTGAGCCAGGTAAGATATATAGTTTCCTTAAGATTCTTTGTAGCCTATCTTTTTTAGCCTTTCAATTCCCAAACTCATACATTCAATATACTTATGCCAGTTGGCATGTATTATATTATTATGTAGACGTATGTAACGAGGATCGACATCCAGCACACAGTTAATCTAGTTGAGCATTCCAGAGTCAGCTAGTGAGCCTCCTTGCATTCGAGATAACTTCTTTTTATTGCTTTTAGTATATTATTTATTAGAATGTTTTGGGGTATGTGAGAACATCCATATCAGTTTTAGAGGCTTCATAGATAGACAATCAGATTTTACTCCTTTAGTCTTTTCATTTCTTTCCATTTGTTAAGACTTGGATTGCCACTTTTGGCCAGTTGAATGTTCTAATCTTTCCAAGTAGTTCTCAATTCGTATGCTTTAACAGTTAATTTGAGTTTTGATCATTATAGTTGTGCATATTATCTTTCGTTGAGTTAAGTAAGCCAGGACAAGGGTCCGGTCGAGGCCAGCAATGATCTTCGAGTACCAGCCACGCCCAGAGTGTAGGCTCGGTGCATGACATATACCAAATGAAGAGTACCAACTATTTATATTTTAGGAAATATTGCTAGCAATAAATAGGAAGATAATATGGTAGTAAATAGTGAGGGTAAATGATGTAAAGGTTACAAGGTATAATGGAGGAGTCAAAGAATGAAATAAGCTGAGGGGTAACAAACACACCAACGTGGAAATGTTAGGTTTATACCATTGGTCAACTTTCACCGGAACATTTATACCAAATGTTAAATTGAAATAAATCCTAACAAAATATGCATTACTAAATCTCTGACACCAATGACCAAGACAAAACGAAGGAGGAGAATATTAGCAGCTTTTTGAGATAAAATATGAGGAGCTATAATAATAATAATAATAATAATAATAATAATAATAATAATAATAATAATAATAATAATAAGGGTCACACACTAAAAAAATACCTTGAATTGCTAAAAAAAAAATTATTGGTTGGTAAATTTCTTAAATTGATTAGCAAATAAATTTTCCAATGGAATAACAACTAAAAAGTTTGTCACTGAAATTTACCAATCCATTTCAGTTAGTTTGTAAAATTACCAACTAAGATTAAGTTGATAAACACATAAACAACTTGTTGGCAATTGTTGAAATGCAGCTTTCAAATTTTCGTTGGTAAATTCACCAACCAATTTTCGATTGCCATATTGTTGGTAAGTTTACTAACAAAAAGCAAAAGAATAAGTAAATTTGGTTCTTCTATATTCAATTGTGTTGGTTATATGTTGGCAAATATACTAAAATAAAATTAAATGTTATTAATATTCCATTAGCAATTATGCAAGAGATAACAACTTGGTTGGTAAGTTCGATTGCAAATTCATCAAAACGCATTGGTAATCAATTAACAATTTCAGTTTAGAAAAAACATGTGTTAGTATTTCATTAGAAAATTACCAACAAATTTTAATTCTATAACTAAGTATGAATATCTACTTTTGTAATTTACGGTACCCATTGGTTAATATTTTAGAAACACAAAAAAATAATTAATAATTCGTTACGAAGCTTACTAACTGATAGTTAATTTGTTGGTAATGTATATTATTTATGTTCAATATTTGATCAGTGATTGATTGGTAATGTATATTGTCATATTACTAACTAAATGGTAATTCGATAGTAATGTTTCACTTTATATATTTGTATAAATCAATATCTTTTACAAATCTTAAAATGACAGGAAACATACTGTGCTTCTTTGATTTATTGTAACTTGAATAAAATAATGCAAAACCAAAGATGAAGACTTCAAAATAAATACAGAAACGTGCAATGCAAAACTGATGATGAAGAGTTCAAAATAAATCCAAATAAGGAAACAAACAATGCGAAATATAAGAAGAATAGTTCAAAATAAATCCAAATACGGAACAAAAAATGAAAAGTCTAAGATGAAGAGTTTGAAAATTATAAAGTCAAAATTACTACTAGGTAAAAATAAAACAATAGTAGAGAATAGCATATAGTAAAACTATAACCCAACCGAACCGTAAGCACAAAAGTTACAAACAATAACATAACCCAACCGAGGCACATAAACCAAATGGTATAAACAACAAACAAGTATATACTAGTGGCAACAACACATATGGATGTCGGGTGAGCAACAAAACCATCACTAACCATCCAATCCTCTAACCATTGATAACGACCTTGAATCGCAAAACATCATCCATAGATTGGGAAAAGCTGCTACAAACTATCAACATCAGCCTTTGAGCTGGAAATAATGGGTCCGCCTACCTATTTTATATACTCCTAAGAACCAGCAAGACCAAAAGCATTCATGAGGGCATCAACGCACCTACTTTTGAAGTAATACCTGAGCACATCCCATATGCCTCCAGTATCTCAAGCATAAAAAGAAGCACATCCCTAACGCGTGTAATCTAAAAAATAAACAAGTGAAAGGATTCAGGTGGAACAAATACCGTCAAAACTAGTTTAGTATAAAAATTTAGAAAATAGTATCTCATCATAAAGGACAAATATGTCAATGCATGTGCTAGGATCCTACCACGAAATCCGTGAGAATGAGTAAACGATGTAATAGATGTCATCACTAGCATTCAAACAAGGCTCACAAAATAAAATTATTATTTAACGAATGATACCACATTACCAATGCAAATAGTAATAACATGGGATCCAAAAGGTCCTCACATACAGACTGAGGTCCAAGAGTATAATCATAAGGTCAATAAGATACAACAGGCCCATCACTAATAAAAAAGCAATGGGACCAAGAAGAGATTTCAAATTAGTAATACTCTGTTTGGATCAGTGTTATCAATTGTTTCACAAGGTATTAGATTGTATTGTACTGTATTGTAATGTACTATATACATGGTAGATGCAATGTTTGACAAGATTGTATTATTTTTTAATAACATTTTTGTTGTTTTGTTTGGCTATATCATATTATATTGTCATTTATAAATTTACTTAAATGTCCTTAATTATTCTAGAGTATGTGGTTTTATTGGGATTAAAAAATATAGGTCAATGGGTAAAGTAATATTCTAAAATAGTCAATAAGGATATAATTAGAAATGGAATTTATGTAACAATGAGAATACACCAAATCAGTTATTCCATAAAATAGGAGTTTTCGTTGTTACGTAACAATGAAATTTTAGAATACAACACAATATATTTTATGTAACAATAAAAAAGCATTGTACGTATGATAAAAATTCAGTACAATACAGTTGATAAAAATGATCCAAACATAGTGTAAAGGGGGAGCAAACCCCAAGGGAGATGCCCTACCCCAATCACACCGCTAAAGTCCTAGACAAAGCAGAGCTAGGACCATTGCACGACTACGATGAACCACCAAGATCTCAAGCATCAATGCAAGAAGAACACACAAACAAGTGCTAAAGGAAGCAAATCACAGCTACTAGGCAATAAAACATAACCTAAAGAATCTAATATCCATCCAAGTCTAAGGCCACCACGAATAGATCCTAACAAGGAAAAGTTAGATCATCTAAGCTACACGTGAAGACACAACTTAAGCTAAAAATTGTAAAACATACAATAAGCCCAAGGTTCCTACTGAATCAATAAATGATGGAATTAACTATGTCAAGTGATCGAGATGGTACTTGTCAATTAAAACCAATTTAGAATAAAAAAAATGAGTAAAACAATATTTCATCATCAATAATAAATATGACAGTGCATGGGTTGGTATGGTATCATAAAAGTCAGGAAAATTAGCAAACAATACAATATATCCAATCACAAACATCCAAACGAAACACTAAAAACCAAATAATTATGCAGACATTGAAACGACACTGTAAATGGAGTGAGTACTAACTTGCGATCAAACTCTTGTCCTCACATAGGTCCCCGGGCTCAATAGTATAATCATAATCTCAATAAAGATACAACACGCTCATCACTAATCAACAAGAAGATGGACTTAAAATAGATTTCAAATCAAAAAACAAGGAGAAAAATCACGGGATAATGCACTACCCTAATAACATAACTTCAGTCCCAGACTGTGCGCAACTAGAACAAAAAAATGGCTCCGATGAGCCACCAAGTTCACAAGCATCATCATAAGGAGAACGACATAAAAAAGCTCTAAAGAAAGAAAAACTATAACTACAAGGTTATAAAACACAAGCTTAAGCATATAATTTTCAACTGTAACACTCCATAAAATTTTTCAATGAAGACTCGAACCATTCCTTGTAATGAGTGATATACTTACTAAGGAAATTATAAGTTTCTTAAGTATTAAGGTCAGATCACTAGATTTAGAACCTTAAGTTCATAAAGAACGAAATTGAAAATAACAAAAATATAAAATTTTAAGAGTTAAGCTAAGTATGACTTTTGGGTAAACTTCAGATGATCATAACTCCAAGCACATGATGATTTAGGTGTTCTAAAAGATACCTTAGTTAAGATATTTCAATTATCTTTCCAATGACAATGAGTTTGCTAAGTTTTGTTTTTGGATTAATGAGATATAGCCTTTTGAAGTTAGGTTGTCTAGTTAAGGAAAGTTATCTGAAAATTATAGAACGTATTTTAGTCCTTTCCTTACCCAACCAAATTTAGTTAGTTTTTAGTAATATTTTAGGGGTATAATCTTATTAGGTTCAGTTTTATAATGTTAATATAGACCTAGGGTTTTAGTTGAGAATTCATAAAGAGAATAGAGGAATGGATCAAATGTCTGTTGAGATTCTTGCATCTTGTTGAAGGATTTCACCATGGGTTTGATCCTTAAGAGGTCTTTAAGCTTCCATAGTGTTGGGTTTTTTCACCCATGCATCAAAAATGTTATTTTTAGCGTGATTCATTCTTGAAATTTATGGATTTATGTTCTTCATGCGTTCTTGATAAACGTTCTTGAAGTTTACTTACCGTTTAAATTTTGATATAAGATTCTACTTGGGTCAACTTAAATGACTATATTTCTTAGAATATTAAGTGTTACATGAATCATAACCTATCCAATTAAAGATAATTGAATATAGTTTCCAATGCCATAAATTTCGTATCAATTCAATTTTTGAGTAAACTAGTATGACAATTTTAGTAACTTATACAATTTTGTTACGAATTAGCCGACGAAAAAATATTAAAAATAGTTGTTTTGTATTTTTACCTCCAATAAATCCATAAACGAATCTTTTACTAATAAAAGGCTAAAAATAATAGTATTTTCATGTTCATTAATGAAAATCATAATGCATGGTCATAGAGATTTCAAGAAACTAATTCAAGAATCTCAAGAAAGGTTTTCTTGATTTTTTTACCTTTAAGCTAGGGTTTCAAGGCTTCTAATCAAGTTCTTCTTCAAGATTCTTAGATAATCCTATTTTTCTAGGTATGTAAGTCTATCATAGTGTTGTACTAGTTCTTCCTCAAGCTCTACCCCTATATTTGAGTATTAATGAGATAAGTTGATTTTGAGTTCTTGAGTTCATGTAATTTTAAGAGTTCTATTCCTAATTATCGAATTTCTATATTGTTATTGAGATCCTTCATATCATTAAACATAACTCTTGAATTCATAATTCACATTCAGGAGTGAGTTCATAATTCACACTCAAAAGAGAGTTAAGAGTAGAGTTCAAGAAAGTATTTGAGTTCAATTGTGAATCCTTGAGATCACCTATTAATTTGAACCAAATTTTGAGGATGTAAGTAAGGGAATCAGAAGATTCCTATAAATGAGTTCTATGTAGTATGTAGACCTTAGAGTAGAGTCATTCATGCCCACAAATTCCGCATGAACTCCACAAATTGAGTATCTTTGAGAGGAGTAACATCTGCAAGTTCTAAGTTTTGAGTAACAAGTTTCTTACACAGTTGAGTTTATATTTCTAATCATGGGACTATAACATCATACCCATAGAATCCTTGAGTTGTATTGTTCAAAACCATAATTCCACATTAATCGTATGAGTCGAACAATCTTAAAATGGGAAGTCTATTTGAGTCATTGAGTTGAGTTGTTCATGCTCATAATTCTACATGAACCTTACAAGTTGAACATCAAGAAATTATCCATAAACATGATATCACAGACCTTGAATCCATAACATAATTCAAGGAAAAATTAAGACCAGAGTCAAGAGAAGTAAAAGAGTCAAGCATAGGAGTTAAGAGAAAGTCAAAGTAAAGTTTAAAAAGTTTTCAAAAGTCTTTCACAAACTTTTTCACTTTGTTTTAAAGACTTAAATTTCAAGTTGAGTAAAGAGTAAAATTGAAGTCATTTCTTCAAAGAAGTATATGGGGACTATGTATTCCCAAAGAGTTTTAAAATGTTTTCATATTTGAGAAACAAAGGGAACATCGATTCCAAAAGAGAGATTTTAAGATAAGTTTCGAGTAATTATCTCAAACCAAAGAAACAAGTTGTTTTAAAAATATATGAGCTAAGTATTTTGGGAGCAATATTGTGCAGCAATACAGGGATGCAAGTTAATATTAACTCAAGTCTCCATAAATCATGTACCCATTATTGGTATCAAAGAGTCATACTTTTTCAATGATCACTTAAGTTAAGCTAGTGGATCCTCTAAGTTAAGCGTTCTATATGATAACGTGGGAAAGACGATGTGTCACCACTTAAGATCATAATGGTGGTTGTCGTTTAGAGAAACTCCCATAGTAGTAATTGCATTATTCCTTAAGGGGGTTTGCTAAGTATGAATGAGGGTATGTTACTTCATTCATGCATTGCACAATACGACTTTGAATGAGCATGGTATGTCCTTTATGATATTATGATTATGAGTTGACATCATGTTATTAAACAAGTTTTCTTTATGTTGCACTTGTTTCAAACTACTTTATATTGAAATGAGTTCAGTTAAGTATCAGGAGTTGAGTATTTCGAGTTGAGTACCTTAAGCTGAGTATCTTGAGATTTTATGTGCTTCATTTAGTTGAGTATCATATCTTTTAAGTTTTGTATCTAATCTCTAAGTATAGTATGTTATCCTTGAGTACTTTTGAGTTGATGAAAATTTAGTAGTTTTCAATATCCTTGAGTATATTCTTGGGTTGAGTAAGTTGAAAAGAGGTAAGTATGTTTCCATTTTTATCAAGTTAAAGCTTATGTTATGTTTTATAATTCAACTTACACGCTCGTACATTCCACTTAGCCATTTGGCCTGCATCTTGTCCTGATGGAGACATGTGTATTCAGAATCATAAACAGAGCTTCATTGATATATCCAAGAGTTTGAGTTAGCTATGGTGAGCCTCCTTGCTTCCAGAGGATTTCATTTACCTTTCAGTTATATCAGTTTTTAGGATATCGTGGGTCTTTTTCCGACTTTCATCATTGTCATTTAGAGGCTTCATATTTACACAATAGAGTATCAGATATCTTCATTTATTTTGTTAAATGTTTTAAAGACTTAATTTGCCTTTATTATGGAGAATTGAATATATTATCTTATTTAGAGTTATTCATTTGAGTTAAAGCTTTGTAAAGATGAGTTTATTGAATTTTATTTCAGTTTTAAGCTTTTGCATGCTAAAGTTAGTCTTCCGCTTGTAGCCAGCCAAAATAAGGGTTCGCTTGGAGACTAGCAATGATTCTTAGGTGTCAGTCACGTCCATGATGTAGACTCGGGTCGTGACATCAATCTAGTATAAGGAAACCACATATACATCCTAAAAAAAATAAGAAAATCATCCACACCACAAGAGAAGACAAAGTCTATACTAAGGATCCCATAACCCACAATAAGCCCAACGTTTTGCATAATCAATATAGGATATGATAACAAGAGAAAAGAAAATACTCGAAAAACACCACATGAAATTACATGAAATATATACAAACCATCATCTAAGTAGGTCAATCCAGAAAGTATATCCAAGCCTACTTTAAAGTCGAATACTAGTGCTCCACACACAAAACTATCACTCTATCAGTCACAATATTATTACAAATTATTATAACTAGAATAATAACAATTGTAAACAGACCCAAAATTGAGTTAAAACTGAAATATGGAACCCCCACTAGAAATTTCAAAATTGACTCTGTCAAAAAGGTTCTAAACTAAGTCTCGATCTTGTCTTAAAAAATTTAACACTATTCGAGCACCAAAAATAGCCCCAACAACAATATGCAAAATTAACGCGAAAATAAAACTAAGGCACTAATTTTGAGCTCAAATTTACCTCAAATAGAGGATCCTCAACATCTTTTAATCACATACCCAACACTCTCCCAATGATAACAGAACACTTCAAACAACTCAGATTAGAGCTTGGGTGAGGTTGAAATCGCCAATTAAAATAAGGATCAAAAACTAAATATTTTGGGTATAAATACCCAATATTGGTCGCTAAAAGTAAACTCTGGTTGCTAAAAGTTTGATATCTAGTCGCTAAAAGTCCGAAACAAATATCAACACTCTAAATGGTTTGCTCAAACTCCAATTTTTTTGAGAGTATCAAAGATTTATTGGGAATCCTGTTCGCGCAAACGAAATATGCTACCCCATCAAATTTGACATTCTAGACTCAACATAACCATAAAAATCTATTCGAGGTTGTTTCGATGAAAAGTGGGTCCCACAACCAAGTTACGCTTTAAGCTAAAAACCACAAGAAGGCTAAAAATAAGATCACAACCCTAGAGAACCGTACGAATGGTCATTCTAGATGAAAATAGACATTCTGAAGCTAATCGCGCTAATGAAATTTTCATCCAAGTACATTCAGAAAGAAATTTTACCAAAGTCATTATTTGGCTGAAACATCAACTTAGAACGCCTAATGACTCAACTTCACACTATACGTCTCGACGTCTGAATCAACCATGTCCCTATTCTAAAATGGCCCTTCCAAAGCTGATGACACCGTCATAATTATAATTTTACTATGTATGCTTGAACTTTCTATTGAAGTAATCCTCATAAGATTCAAAAGCTCCAAAATATGAAAACTTTCACAAAATCCAAAATGAACAATCCGCTGTGACTGAACAGTTTTTCCCAACAAGTAATTACTTGTGGTTGTTACATAAAAGCTCTAAATATTGAAAAGATCATAAAATAAAGAAATTAACATTGGATTCGTTACAACCTAATGACGGGGATCCTTCGTATGTTGTGTATGAATATACAAGCTTTAAATTTGCGTATTTCTCCAATATTAACACTAAGTAATGTATATGTAATATTTTTATTAAATATATGTAATATTTTATCATATATAGTAATGTATATTTTCCTCTAAATTAATGAAGTACAATCCTTTTTTATCCAAATTTATTTAATACTAACTTAGTTTATCAATTAGGACCCAATAAAAATCCCAAACCCTCTCTTTTAACCATAGACATATATTTCATCTTGATCAACGGTCGTTATTAAATCCTCTACCTTTTCCTATTTATTCACCCAAAACCTAAATCACTATTCATATTTCTCCCATGTTTGATATGAGCCTCCCCAGACCCGCACTATCCTATTCCTAGCCATTACTCTACCACGAAAACACTGTGAAGAGACTCCCGCCTCTAGTGAGACAACAATACCTGCCTTATCCTCCTTTCCCTCAGCTATGAGCAAATGGAGACTAGACACAAAAAAACCCACCACACCTCTCTTATTCCCCTTCCTTTTTCCTCCACATTTTTTTTCTAGTGAAAGAATCACTACCTTCTCCTCCACTCATCAATCGACAACCACCAATATTAAGTATCCACTGTCCAAAATTTTAGAAATACTATCATGAAATCATCATTATAGATTCATGAGTGACATCAAAACCTCATCTTCTTCACCATAAATAATCCTAAAAAATGCAACAACAAGAACACCATAATGTAATCACCATGATGGAAAGGTCGAAAACATTGTGAGTCCTTTTAAGTTGATGATTTTTTGCGGTATCGCTGTCAGTTCCTTGACCTAAAGGTACATTTATTTTTATTTTTTAATTCATATTGTCTTCTAATTTGGTGGATGTTTTAATTAGGGGTGAAAAAATCAAACCTAACCCGCCCAATCCATTTAAGTTTGGGTGGGTTTTCAAACCGTCTATTTGTTAGCTAATTTACTCATGAGGGATTTTGTCAATTTGTGGTTTTTTTTTCTAATTTTATATGCAATACATTTCCATAAAAACTAAAAATAATCATGTTTTTAGGTACCGAAAACTTTGGAAAGAACAGATGAAACACTTAAACTTCGTAAAACTGAGTTTATTTGAGTATAGACCCATTCTATAACCCATTACTTGACCAAAGTAAATTTGGCTTGAATCTTGACCCGTTTATTTTCTCGACCCATTTTGACCCGGCCAAAATTGACCAAATTCACCCAATTTTCATCCCTAGTGTTAATAATTTTAATCCTATATATGTGATAACATGCCTTAGCTTTTTTTTTTATTATCTTAGTATGTTTCCCTATTCATTAATACTAATGGGCTCATTGAATTGAAAGAGTTCTATTTAAAATGTTTAAGAATATTAACTATTAACGCTATGTGTGATCATAGATTAACAATATCAAAATTAGAAGTTCACAAAAAACCTTGTCACTAGCTAACTGCTTTTAGTTTATGAAGTATTGTTTTACATGAATTCATAACTATGTGATCATTAGATTGTTATTATTAATGGTCTATATGGTTTACAAATTCTCTTTTTGTTCCATTAAATCAACCTAGAATAATTAGGTTGTATCATATAACTTTTGATGTAATTTACGTCACACTTAATTTAATCGTGAGAAAAAAAAGGAGATGATACATAAATTTATTTCGGATCTTTTGATCTACTCAATTAGTTTGATGTGCTTCCACATTTTAAACTTTTTTTTATATTATGTTCTTACTTTTATTAAGAGTCTTTATTACTTTATTGTTGTACTAGTTAAATCTCAAGAACATACATACTCTCATATATTTGAATATTATTACATGTACATCATAATGGAATGACGTTGCTTGAAGTTCAGCCACAGTAAATGGAGATGTAAACGCCTGAAGCAAAACTCAAATGGAATCGTCTCCATAGTGGAAGCTATGTACATTTGGTAAATGATAAAAAATGGTCTGACTATAGTAGGCATCATCGAGGTACATTTCGAAACTTCTTATATGAAGCACACATATAGCTTTATAAAGTTAAAGCAACACACTATTCCCTCCTATTCTAATTTTATATGTTACCCTCTTAAATGTCTCAAAAAATTGACAAGTTTTGTTTTTATGTTAAAATTATCAACATACTTAACTATAATGCATAAAAATATATGCATATATTTTAGTTTCACACGGCTTTTTAAATATTAAAATATTTTGTCTTGTTTTAAAGCATCTAAGAGAGTCAATTATAAAAAGAAATTGAATATATATATATATATATATATATGTATGTATATATATATATATATATTGTTTATTTACTAATGTATCTTCATTTGTTTTGTTAACTAGACACCAAATATGAGGTTGAACCTATTTTATTAATAGGTTTTCCCCATAATTTATCATATATAATTACCAAATTTGAGGTTGAGCAAATTAGTTTCTCTACCCTTTAATCTTCTCATTTTCAACTTAGTTTATCTTTTTATTTGTTTTATTTGTTTTATTTAATTAATTTTGTTAGTCTCTCTCTTCATTTATTGTCAATATTATATGTTTATCAAATTTATCTAATGGCATGAGAGCATACTTTGTTTAATTGAACTCCTGAACTTTATGAAATAACTACCTTTGTATGAATCATTTGTTGTAATTCATGCCTAAAATCACATATTACATAATTTCATCTTGTATTTTATTGTCCTGTGTTTGGGATACCTAGAAATCTTATATCTTTAAAATATGGTAATTTTGTCCATATAATAAATTTGTAGATTTTTTTTAAGTTGTAACTATTTGTTAGTACAATAAATTTTCTTTAATGGAAAGTCTCATATTTATTTTGTCTTTTTTTTTTCAATCTAATTAGTTCATTTGATTAATATATTTTTAAGCATGTTAACTATTAAATGAAGTCTTATGTTTGGTCACCTAACTTTGTCAAACTACCTGAAGTTTACGTAACAAATAATTTCATGTTGAAGTTGATTTTACTTGATCCATTTAATTATAATTAATAAATGATTCCTTACTTAACAATTTAAGCGATATTTGGATTGAGTTTTTTAAGTGGTCTATAAGTAAAATTCCATAAATCATAAGTTGAGAACTCCCAACTATTCACTTTGGACTTTTTTTGGGTACTTTTAAAGCTTTAAAAGGTGCTTTTGTTTTGCTCAAATACTTACAAAATTCAAAGGTGCATAAAAGCTCAAAGCCACATATAAATAAGCTATGAAATTTTTTAAATTAATTTTTTATTTTAGATGTATTTGGTAAAACACAATTTTTTACTACAGGCTTAGAAGTATGAAAAGAAAACAAAAATATTAAAAGTTGGAACTTTTTTGAGAAACATAAAAAGTCAAAAAGTTTATCCGAACGCCCCCTTACTCTTTTCTTACACTAATTTATTCAACTTCTCATATTTTACGATATCGTTTTATAATTAATGACATTTTTTCACCACACATAATTCACAAGATTGAAGTAGCACTGTAACACCCCGTAGCCAAAATAGACCAAAAAATAATTTTTCAGAAAAAAATCTGCAGGTGCTACCAACGGTGGCATCGACGGACCGTAGCCTGAACCACGGTCCATCCTGCACAACCGTCGATGGGATAAGAACTCCCAAAAATTTCAGCATAGAAAAGTTGGTTAAGTCTTGGACGACGGACAGACTTACGGTCCGTAGGTCAAACTAAAGTCTGTAGTCCGTGATCGTCGATCAAGACTCCCTTCAACCACTCTCTGGCAAGAGCTATGGATGTCCAGCATGGTTCGTAGGTGGATCTACGATCTGTAGGTGGAAATTTTGCAGCCAGTTAATGGGAAATGTAGTTGGGTCACTTTAAAATGATATAACTCTTATCACAAAATTAATTAGGTCTCCCATGACCTACCTACAGATAGATAATTGAATTATCTTTCCATAGCCACCGTCTTTGCTAAAATCAGACCTCTGAGTAAAAATTTATGCCCATTTTAGTAAAGTCCTGTCGAACAGGCCCTCACGACAGACCCAACGATGGGGCGTCGGGCGAGGACCGACCGTCACTCCTGGCCGTTGCGAGGCCCGACAACAACCTTCCCAGGGGTCTTTTTGACCTTTCCCATTCCATTTAAACCCTAAGTAACGTTGTTTTTGCTCTAAATCATAATATCTTAGTCAGTTTAAGCCTAGAAACATAATTAAAACATATCCTAGTCAAATCATTAAATAAAAACTTGGAAAATTAGAAGCAAAGGAGGAGAAAAAATCTCAATAACCCTAGTCTAAGAATGCCACAAGCTCCAACAGTTTAAGCCCTGAAACATAAATATTTTACCAAGGATTTGATCACCAGGTATGTGGAATTTCACTAGTGGGTTCCTTTCACCCATTGGATTCTTAGTTTCAGTCAGTTCTTGATTCTCTTATAATGATTAAACCTAGGGTTTCTAAAACCTTGATATAACTTCATGAACTTATTAAATATATGTTCCAAATCAGATTATCATGTTGTTACTCAGATTATTGCATGAATTTTAGAACCCTAGCTTTGTATTTATTTAGTTCTTGAATGACACATGCTAGGTCATATATTTCAGACAGTTCAGATATACCTGTCTCAGTTATAAATGCATAATTACCAGAAAAATTATTGCATTCTCAGTTTGCATGTTAAGTTTTGAGCTATTAAATATTTAAAGAAATTTAGATATAATCAGTTAATTTACAAAATTCATTGGGAGTAGCATAATAACGAGTTGGACTAGGGTTTAGCGTACCCAATATTCCCAGAACTACTAGCCAAGTAGGTTGTAAGTCCCCTCTATGGGCAATAAGTTATGTGATCACGCCAGCATGCCTTTATACCTTTGGTAGGGTATATTGGGTCCTCTCGATGGGGCGTATACATCGGACTCCACATTTAGCTCATGTGGTTTTATTATCGGTTATTAGTATCTCCCACTGTTCTGTGAGACTCTCTGCATTGACCATTTATGTGTTTATTCAATATTCAGTTTCAGCATGTTATAAATTGGTCATTGCATCTAGTTAGCTCAGAAATCAGCACATCACATTCAGACTATTATACTTGTTTTTGTGCTTGTTCAGTTATGTTTTATTTCAGTTTTAGTCTGTCCTATATTCTCAGAACCTTTCATGTACTGACGCATACGTGCGCTACATCTTCTCGTGATGTAAGTTCAGGTTTTCAACAGCCAGATCACGCATAGATCGAATTCCTGATCTCCAGTTCAGTAGATTTAGTGGTGAGTCCTCATTCTCCGAGGACAACAGGCATGAGTATCATTTCCGTCTTTAGTCATTTAGTTTCAGTTTTTGCTAGATTTAGGTGGGGCTTGTCCTAGTATTTCTATTCTAGTTTAGAGGTTATTTTCAGACATAGTTAGATTCAGCTTAGTATTGAGTTAATATTTCTTTTGTATTAAATTCATTGTTTTCAAATATCTCAGTTATAGAATATGGGTTTTCCCCATTTTTTAACTTTAATTGTGATTTAGCTTCTGCAACAGTTTATTATCTTTAGTATGCTCATGATCATGCCAACAGGGTTAGCTTGAAACCACTTATGGTCATAGGTTCCGTGTCCGCATGTCGAGGGTAGCTCGGGGCGTGACAAAACTTGGTATCAGAGCACTAGGTTCAAGAGTTCTAAGATGTTTGAAAAAGCCGTACTAAGTAGAGTCTTTTTTCATGGGTGTGAAGTGCACCACATCTAATGTTAGGGAGGCTATAAAGTGTTTTATGAAAAACATCACTTTCTTATTACTCTTATCGTGCGTAAGGTATGATCTTATTCCATTTTAACTTAACGTTCTACGTTTCAGATCATGCCTCTTTGTAGAGCTTAGGCATGGAATGCTAATGAACGCAATGCTAACACAGCTCCTCTAGTACTAGATAAGGAAGTTCAAATACAGAGTTTTAGAATGCCAATTCAGCTTTTGGCTCAGAGTATAACCAACCAGAATAATCAGTAGGTTCTAGTTCCTACTAAAAGAAATGACCGATTAGTGGCAGCCAGAGTTTGTGATTTGTTAGGATGAATACGCCTAAGTTTTTAGGATCACAAGTTGGTATGGACCCACAGAAGTTCATTGATGAGGTTAAGAAAATATTCGGTGTCATGTCAGTAATGGGTAGTAATATATGAGATTGACATCTTACAAACTCAAGGATGTGACTCGCATATGGTTCACTCAGTGGAAAGACAACAGACATGACTTTGTCTTTTGTAATTCCTTATAGCAGTCCAAATTAGTATTAGTCCGGAAACTCCCTCAGAACCCTTCTAAGTCTCTACTCCAGTCGGTGACCCAGTTATAGCTAGACGGGTATACAGAAACTGACCTGTCATAGTCTCTCAGAAAGTCACCTCAACAGATCTAGTAGAGTTAGAAATGGTAGACTTCGATGTCATTCTAGGCATCGATTAGTTACATTCATGTTATGCATCAGTCGATTTTCAGAAGTAGAATTGTTCGGTTTTAGTTTCCAGATAAACCAATCTTAAAATGGAAGGGTAATAGCTTAGCACCTCTAGGTTGATTTATTTCTTACCTTAAGTCCAAAAAGATGATCTCAAAGGTTTATCTCTATCATCTAGTTCAGGTCAAAGATTCTAGCCTTGAAACCCTAACTCTTGATTCAGTTCCAGAAGTCTGTGAATTTCCAGAAGTGTTTCCATAAGATCTTCCCAAAGTCCCTCCCGAAAGAGAAATCAACTTTGGAATTGATCTTCTTTCAGATACCCAGCCTATTTCTATTCCTCCTTAAGAATGGCTCCAACAGAGCTTAAGGAATTGAAAAAGCAGTTGAAAGACATTCTAGATAAGGGTTTCATTAGAGCTAGTATTTCACCATGGGGTGCAACATTATTGTTCGTAAAGAAAAAAGATGGTTCTCTCAGAATGTGCATTGACTATAGACAGTTGAAAAAGGTCACAATCAAGAATAAGTATCCCATCCCCAGGATAGATGACTTGTTTGACTAACTTCAGGTTGCTAGTCATTTCTCAAAGATAGACCTAAGATCTGGTTACCATCAGCTCAGAGTCAAAGATAGTGACATTCCGAAAACAGCCTTCAGAACTCGGTATGGTCATTATGAATTTGTAGTTATGTCGTTTGGACTAACTAATGCTCCTGCATCTATCATGGATTTGATGAATAGAGTGTTGAAACAGTACTTAGACTTGTTCGTTATCGTCTTCATTGATGATATCCTCATTACTCTAGGAGTGAGGAAGAACATGCAAGTCATTTGAGAGTTGTTCTACAGACTTTCAAAGATCGCCAGTTATTCGGTAAGTTTAGTAAATGTGAGTTTTGATTGCAATCTGTTGCTTTCCTTGGTCTCATTGTATCTAGTGAATGGATCCACGTAGATTTACAAAAGATAGAAGCAGTGAAACAATGACCAAGACCTACCTCTGCTACAGATATCAGAAGTTTCTTAGGTCTAGGAGATTATTACAGAAGGTTCGTGGAAGGATTTTCATCCATAGCCTCACCATTGACTAAGTTGACTCAGAAGATGGTCAAGTTCCAATGGTCAGATGATTGTGAGCAAAGATTCTCAGAATTGAAAACTAGATTGACTACAGCTCCTGTCTTCACTCTACCAGAGGGTTCAAATGGTTATGTGATCTATTGCGATGCATGGTTGTGTGTTGATGCAAAGAGATAAGGTTATATCTTATGCCTCTAGAGAGCTTAAGGTGAATGAGAAGAACTATCCAACTCATGACCTCGAGCTTGCAGCAGTGGTGTTTGCACTCAAGACATGGAGACACTACTTGTATGGTGTTCATGTAGATGTGTTCACCGATCATAAGAGCCTTCAGTATGTGTTCACCCAGAAAGAGCTGAATCTTCGCCAGAAGAGATGTCTTGAGTTCCTTAAGGATTATGATATGAGTGTGCATTATCATCCTGTAAAGGCGAATGTAGTGGCCGATGCTCTTAGTAGATTATCTATGGGTAGTGTAGCCTATTTTGAGGAAAAAGAAAGGAGCTAGGGAAGGATGTTCACAGGTTGCTCGTTTGGTAGTTCACCTTATGAGCATATCATACATCGGTGTAACAGTTTAGAATGGGGCAGAATCGTCTTTGGTAGTGAAGGTTAAGGAAAATCATGAGAGTGATCCGATCTTGCTTGAACTAAAGGGTGCAATCAACAATTAGAGAGTGGAGGTTTTCTCTCAAGGGGGAAACAGTGTACTTCGCTACCAAGCTAGATTGTGTGTTTCTGATATGGGAGAGTTGAGGCAGCTTATTCTTGTAGAAGCTCATAACTATAGGTATTCTATTCATCCAAGTTCCACTAAGATGTACCGCGTTCCGCGGGAAGTCTATTGGTGGAATGGCATTAAGAGGGATATAGCATACTTTGTGAGTAAGTGCCCAAATTGCCAGCAAGTAAAGGTAGAACATCAGAAACCAGGAGGTATGACTAAAGAGATTGATATTCATACTTGGAAGTGGGATGTGATAAATATGGATTTCATCACAGGGTTACCTTGTACTCGCAGACAGCATGACTCAATTTTGGTGATCGTTGATAGGATGACTAAGTCTTCTAGATTTTTAGCGGTCAAGACTACATATTCGACAGAGGAATATGCAAGCTTTACCTTATTGAAATTGTGAGGTTGCATGGGGTTCCTTTGTCTATCATCTCAGCTAGAGGTCCTCAGTTTACCTCTAATTTTTGGAAGTCATTTCTAAAAGGTCTTGGTTCTCAAGTTAACCGTAGTACAAAATTTCATCCACAGACGGATGGGCAGGCAGAGGTACCATTCAGACCTTAGAGGATATGTTGAGAGCTTGTGTGATCGATTTCAAAGGTAGTTGGGATGATCACCTTTCTCTTATTGAGTTTGCTTACAATAATAACTACCATTCCATCATTCAGATAGCCCCTTGTGAGGCTTTATATGGGCATAGATGTATATCTCGTGTTGGTTGGTTTGAAGTAGGTGAAGCATCTTTGTTAGGGCCTGATTCAGTCCTTTATGCTATGGAGAAAGTGCAACTCATTAGAAATAGACTTAAGACAACCCAAAGTCATCAGAAATCTTATGATGATATAAGGAGAAGGGAACTAGAGTACCAAGTTGACGATTGGGTTTTTTCTGAAAGTTTCACCTATGAAAGGGGTGATGATATTTGGAAAGAAAGGGAAGCTCAGTCCTAGATATGAAGGACCTTACAAGATCTTGAAAATGATTGGCGAGGTGGTATATGAGTTAGAGTTGCCAGCAAAATTAGCAGCAGTGCATCCGGTCTTCCACATCTCACTCTTGAAGAAGTGTGTGGGTGACCTAGCCTCTATAGTTCCATTAGAGAGTGTGGAAGTGAAAAATAGTCTTTCTTATGAGGATGTACCAGTTGACATTCTTGACCATCAGGCTAGACGGTTGAGAAACAAATAAGTCGCTTTAATCAAGGTTTTGTGGAGGAGCCAGTCCATAGATGTAGCTACTTGGGAAGCAGAAGCAGCGATGAAAGTCAAGTATCCTTACCTTTTTCCTTCCGACTCCACTCCAGCTTGAGGTAATAGTTCCTCTTCAGTTTTACAGTCATTCATGCGTAAATTCAGTTTTAGAATCATGTTCCCTTAGTTTGTACTTTCATTTTTAGCGTAATTGCATGTACTCAGAACTCAATTCAGTTAGAACTCAGTTCTCAGTATTTAGTAGTGGGGTTTGCATCTCTCTCCCTCTATTTCACCTAGTTTAGTCTTCATTCGAGGAGAAATGTTCCCAAGGGAAAGATAATGTAACACACCGTAGCCAAAATATACCAAAAATTAGTTTTCAGAAAAAAAATCTGCAGGTGCTACCAAGGTTGGCATCGACGGACCGTAGCCAGAACCACGGTCCGTCCTACAGAACCATCGATAGGATCAGAATCTCCCAAAAATTTCAGCCTAGAAAAATTGGTTAGGTCTTGGACGATGGACATACTTACGGTCCGTAGGTTAAACGACGATCCGCAGTCCGTGACCGTCGATCAAGACTCCCTTCAACAACGCTCTGACAAGAGCTTTGGATGACCAGCATGGTTCGTAGGCGGACCTACAGTCCGTAGGTGGAAAATTTGCGGCTAGTTAAAGGAAAATGCAGTTGGGTCAACTTAAAATGATCATAACTCTTATCACAAAATGAATCAGGTCTCCCATGACCTACCCACAGATAGATAATTGAACTATCTTTCCATAGCCACCGACCTTGCTAAAATCAAACCTCACGACGGACCCAATGACGGGGCGTCAGGCGCACAATGGAATGTCAGTCTTGGCCATTGGGAGGCCCGACAGCAACCTTTCCTGTGGTATTTTTGGCATTTCCCACTTTGTTTAAACCCTAAGTTAAGTCGTTTTTACCCTAAATCATCAGATTATAGTCAGTTTAAGCCTAGAAACATAATTAAAACATATCAAAGTCAAATCATTAAATCAAAACTTAGAAGCAAGAGATGAGAAAAAAAGCTCAAGAACCCTAGTTCAAGAACGCCACAAGCTCCAGCAGTTTCAGCCCCAAAAATTAAGTATTTTTCCATGGATTTCATCACCAGGTTTGTGGGATTTCACTAGTGGGTTCGTTTCACCCATTGGGTCCTTAGTTTTAGTCAGTTCTTGATTCTCTTATCATGATTAAACCTAGGGTTTCTAGAACTTTGATATAACTTCATGAATTTGTTAATATATGTTCCAAATCAAATTATCTTGTTATTAATCAGATTATCGCATGAATTTCAAAACCCTAGCTTTGTATTTATTTAGTTCTTGAATTACACATGCTAGGTCGTATATTTCGAACACTTCAGATATACATGCCTCAGTTATAAATTCATAATTTCCAAAATAATTGTTGCATTCTCAGTTTGCATGTTAAGTTTTGAGCTATTAAATATTTAAAGAAATTCAGATATAATCAGTTAATTTACAAAATTCATTGGGAGTAGCATAACACCGAGTTGGACTAGGGTTTAGCGTACCCAATAGTTCCAAAACTACAAGCCAAGTAGGTTGTAAGTCCCTCTGTGGGAAATTAGTTTAGTGATCATGCCAGCATGCCTTTATACCTTTGGCGGGGTATATTGGGTCCTCTCGATGGGGCGTATACATAGGACTCCACATTGAGCTCATGTGGTTTTATTATCGGTTAATAGTAGCTTCCCTAGTTCAGTCAGACTCTCTGCAATGACCATTTATCAGTATATTCAGTATTCAGTTTCAGCATGTTATAAATTGGTCATTGCATCCAATTAGCTCAGAAATCAGCACATCATGTTCAAATTATTATACTTGTTTTTGTGCTTGTTTAGTTATGTTTTATTTCAGCTTTACTCTATCCCACATGCTCCGTACCTTTAAAGTACCGACGCATACGTTCACTACATCTTCTCGTGATGTAGGTTAAGGTTCTCAGCATTCTGATTACGCATAGATCGATTTCCCGATCTCCTATTCAGCAGATTCAGTGGTGAGTCGTTATTTTCCGAGGACAACAATCATGAGTGTCATTTCAGTCTCTAGTCATTTAGTTTCAGTTTTTTCTAGATTTAGCTGGGGCTTTTCCTAATATTTCTATTCTAGTTTAGAGGCTATTTTCATACATAGTTAGATTCAACTTATTATTGAGTTAATATTTCTTTTGTGTTAAACTCATTGTTTTCAAATATCTCAGTTATAGAATATGGGTATTCCCCATCTTTTCATTTTAAGTATGATTTAGCTTCTGCAACAATTTATTATCTTTAGTATGCTCATGATCATGCCAGTAGGGTTACCTTGGGATCACTTGTGGTCCTAGGTTCCGTGTCCGCGTCTCAGGGGTAGCTCGGGGCGTGACAAGTACTCTCATTTATGACCTCGTAAAGTGTCTAACACCTTTCTTTCGAGTTTATTCAAATCTTTATCTGACCTGTTAGTTCACAAATCTTTAAATTAAATTTATTTTTTAGTTTAATTTTGGATGGTATCGTAATGCGCATTTAACTCATTAGGTTTGAATCTTCTCTTTTAAGAAATCGGTAAAGAGTTATCACCTCGTTGGACCATCTTCCACGAGAAATAAAGGTTGAATAAATTCTCACATAGGACCCCTACCTCACTATGGATTGTCTTTGGGGTGTCCAATATAATGAAAATAAATTTGATAGAACAAAGCTATTAGAATGATTGCAAAGAACGTTTTCCTACTACAATCATGACTCCTAAATAAAGATTGATCCATCTTGCCAAACATGTCGTTGAATAGAAACTAGAGTCTTGTTTATTTCACAACTCAATTATCAATGAAATTTCTTTGCTTAGTGATCACCGGAGTAGATCAATTTTCATCTAAAACTTTGCAATCATTATAAGAATACAAAGATTATGTCCGAATTTTGTAGTTGTCTCATAATGGGAAGTACTTAGCCTCATCATTAGTTGATTGTTTGATTATAATATGGGAAGTAATGTTTGAAGTATAACTTTTCTAGTCATAAGGAGCCAATATCATTTATAATATTGGCCCTTGAGGACAACAAACTTCTCAGCTGTCGAGTAGATAAGGTTGTTTGACTGTGGGATGTAAACTCTTGTGAATGCATAGATTTATTTATAGGCATGTATTTGGTTCCAGGAATAATTTCTTAGATCCCAAGACTTTCCTATGTATATATATTTATACATTCATAAGTTCTCATATTCCACATTCGAATAACATCCTCTTTCCCACAAGTGAGAAGTTGATTGCAATCAAGAACCCATGATATAAATGACACAAGTTCCTTGTCATCAGAAAATTGTTGCTTCAAACATTTACTTTCATATAATAACCAAAAAATTATCATCTAAGTGCTTCCCATTCTGAGATAACTGCAAAAGCCAAGCATCATGTTTGTGTGTTCTAATATTTGCAAAGTTTATTTTATCTTCTTGGCATGTGTTAAATGATTGTGTTTTGATTTTTATGTGTGGTGAGATTTTAGTTGGAACCATGTTTATGAAATCGAGAACTTGCCTTGTTAGGACAAGTGTCTTGCTTGGGTATGTTTAAGGAAAGATCTTACCCACAAATTTTGAGACTACCTTGTGACGGTGTACAACCATTTTGGCACCATTTGAGCCTAGAATTTTTGTTGATAATTGCATTGTTTTCTCACATTACTGATTACCGTACTTGGTGTGTTCCATTATTGATCAGTAGATTCAATATTACTCATTGTAACCTTTTGATAATCATATTAATTCATATATTATTATAAGTGGAAAGCTCCTAATTTCAAAGTTAGATTACCATTTTTCCCTTTTTAGATTTATTTTGTTTTTTTTTTATTTTGAAATTTAAGTAAAAGTCCAAAGGTCATAACTTTTTAATAAAGAACCATGTCTTCTCTAAGAATTCAATGACTTTATTGATATATAACTATACTTCAAATAACCCAAATTAGGTTTTTTTAACTTTCAGAAATGAAATATTTGTTGTTAATTTATTGGTCAACTTTTGCATTTGTTTATTATGAATATCTTAAAATTGAATGAATTTTTTATATTATGTATATTGTTCGTTGTTTCTCTTGTTTTATTTTTTGTCTTCTTCTTGAATATCTATATATGTGGTTATATTTTTTTCTTGTATTCACATTATTTGAAATAATATTATGCAAAGTTAAATTTGAAGCACCATGTGATTTAGTTTTTTTTTTTTTTTTTATAATTTGTGAGGTTCTATACGGGTAAAATACTCACAAGAAATAACTTATTTCCTTTTTTCTAGTAATATTTTCTTTATTTTCTCCTGGAAATCTTTATTTCATTATAGAGATATAGTTTTCAAATTTTTTAAATGAAAATGTTTACACAATACCTTATGAACTAGCAAAATTAATATTTTCTGGTTGCCTTTATTTTTTGTAATTTTTTACTTATCCATTTGTTTTACATCTTAAAAGTCTCTTAAAATAGTGATTATTATATAAGTATTTTATAATAATAAATATTATCTGTAGAATAATAATTTAATAATAAATTTATATTTATTGTGCTTAAATTTACGAAACGTAATTTTCATTTCCTGTTATATCAATTTCTGAATTTTCAATTAGTGCATATGTTATATCTCTATTATAAAAGTGAAAAATTATAAATTAAAAGTTAAATTATCAAAATGTCCATTAAAATTGCAAGACATTTTTAACCTTTAGTCATGAACAATTTTATTCATATTCATATACAAAATTATAAAGATATACATCTCATACCAGTGAATTGGGTCGCATACATTGGAGCAAGAGAGTACTGGCTCGTCGCTGTGGATGTAGGTGTTCCCATGAAACGAACCGGCGTGCATGAGACTTTCATCTCACACGGCTCCTAAGTGATAAAAGAAAGAAGAACCCATTTTCTTTCTTTTTTGATTACCTTCCTCGCGTATGTATAAGACCGAATCCATTCGATAAATCGGTGTAAAAGATTTCCTTTTTTCTGTGAGCTTGGTTTACTTGACCGAAGGGTGCAGTAGAACTTGAAGGAGAGGAATAAATACCTGGTCTATAATTTTGACAAAAGGAGTCGCTTCCTTCTTGCTTGATAGGGGGGCTTCCATTCACCAGCGCAGACTAAAAGTGCTCTCCAAACCGTGCTGGATAGTCACCCATCAGTTTGCAAATGTTTCATTATCAGTAATTGATGTTGCATTGGAAGTTATCATGTTAAAATCATGAGCTATTTAGTAATTTTTTATTTTATACATTCCATTGGTAGACTCTACCAAGTTGGACTGGGTCACTCACCCTCATAGACTCAAAACCACATGCTCCCATAGGTTATATCCCCTCCGTGGGTATTATACTTAGTGATCACACCACTTATGCCTCTTTACCCTTACTCAAGGTACATTGGGTACCTTTCGATTGAGCGTATACATTGGACTCCACATTTAGTTCATGTAATTTTATGTCGGTAAAATAGTAGCTCACATAGTTGTTGAATGCCTTGAATCAAACCCGTTACAACCGGAAAGGACGGGGGTCTCGCTGTCAATTCTGTCAATTCTGTATTTTGGGCCCAAGCCTGTTAGGGCGTAGTTTAGCACTATATATAGACGCTATGACAAACCCTATTCTGTAATTCTGTTCTTGCCTCTCCATAATAAAACTGCTCCCCCTCTTCCCGTGGACGTAGCCAATTTATTGGTGAACCACGTAAATCTGTTGTCTTGTTTTTTTCGCGTTTATAATTTCTCGTATTATATCATATTCCGCACAACAAATTGGTATCAGAGCCTCTCGGTTAATCAGTGTTCTTGGAGAATTTGAGATGTCTGGTTTGAACGTGAAAATCGAGAAATTCACAGGGAGGAACAGTTTCAGTTTATGGCAGATCAAGATGCGGGCTTTGTTGAAACAGCAAGGCTTCTGGGCGCCGTTGTCGAAAGACAAGAACGCCGTCGTTACTTCTGATATGGCGATTCTGGAGGAAAAGGCGCACTCGACGATCATGTTGTGTCTCGCGGATGACGTCATCACGGAGGTCTTGGATGAAGAGACTGCTGCTGGTTTGTGGTTGAAGCTGGAGTGTTTGTACATGACAAAATCTCTAACCAACAAGCTGCTTCTGAAACAACGTCTATTCGGTTTACGAATGGCTGAAGGTACACAACTCAGGGAACATTTAGAGCAATTGAATACTTTGTTATTAGAATTGCGTAATATCGATGTGAAGATCGAGGATGAAGATGCTGCCCAGATTCAGTAAGTATCTCTCCCAATGTCGTTTGAGAATTTTGTTCAATTGTTCATTGTTTGGAAAGATACTGTGTCGCTGGAAGAAGTCAGATCGGCCCTTCATAGCAGGGAATTACGGCATAAGGCTAACGGCACAAGTACGGACATACAGCCTTCCGGTCTGTTCACCAGTAGCGGAAAGGGAAGGAAAAACAGCGGAAAGAAAAAGAAGCCGATGTCGAAGGGTGCAAAGACGGATGATGTTTGTAATTACTGCAAGGAGAAGGGACATTGGAAATCTGATTGTCCGAAGAAGAAGAAGCAATCGGAAAAACAATCAGTGTCTGCTGCTGTTGCTGAAGAAGGCACCAATTCTGAAGAAGACATTGCCCTAGTTGCGGATGAGCACACTCATCATTCAGATGTGTGGGTTCTCGATTCTGGGGCATCGTATCACATCTGTCCTAAGAGAGAATGGTTCACGACTTATGAGCAGATAGACGGAGGCAGCATCTCGATGGCCAATAGTTCTGTCTGCAAGGTGGTTGGGACAGGCTCGATCAAGATAAGGACACATGACGGTAGCTTCTGCACATTGAACGAGGTCAAGCACGTTCCATTGATGACGAAAAATTTGATATCTCTCAGTCTTTTGGACAGCAAGGGATTCAGCTGGTCAGGAAAAGATGGAGTCTTGCGGGTCTGGAAGGGTTCAAATCTGATTCTGAAAGGTGTCATGCGTGGTACTTTGTATTTTCTACAAGGTGCCACGGTTACAGGTTCAGCCCATGTTGCATCGTTAGAAGTTCACCAGAAGGATATGACTAAGTTATGGCACATGAGACTTGGTCATATGGGTGAAAGAGGGATGCAAATTCTGTCAAAGGAGGATCTTCTTGCTGGTCATAAGGTTAAGAGCGTAGAGTTTTGTGAACATTGTGTCTTTGGAAAACTACATCGCAACAAGTTTCCAAAGGCCATTCATAGAACAAAAGGCACACTTGATTACATCCATTCTGATTGCTGGGGTCCATGCCGTGTTGAGTCTTTGGGAGGCTGCAGATTTTTTGTGTCCATTATTGATGACTACTCAAGGATGACTTGGGTGTACATGATGAAGCATAAAAGTGAATTTTTCTAGAAGTTCAAGGAGTGGAAAATTTTGATGGAAAATCAAACAGGGAAGAAGATCAAGAGGTTGCGAACTGATAATGGGCTGGAATTCTGCTTGTCTGAATTTGATCAATTCTGTAAGAATGAAGGGATTGCTCGACATCGTACAGTCAGAAATACACCACAACAGAACGGTGTAGCTGAGCGGATGAATCAAACACTTCTGGAGAGAGCAAGGTGCATGCTCTCTAATGCTGGGCTAGATAGAAGATTCTGGGCAGAAGCGGTTAGTACAGCTTGCTACTTGATTAACCGCGGACCACATACAGGCATACAGTGCAAGACACCTATGGAGATGTGGTCAGGAAAAGCTGTTGATTATTCAAATCTGAAAGTTTTTGGTTGTACGGATTACTACCACGTCAGTGAAGGTAAGTTAGAACCAAGAGCTAAAAATGGAGTATTTGTGGGCTACGGAGATGGAGTGAAAGGTTTCAGAATCTGGTCTCCAGCAGAAAAGAGGGTTATTATGAGCAGGAACGTTGTCTTTGATGAAAGTTCTCTGTTTAGAACCATTATGAAGCCTACAACTACGTCAGAAACTGGGAGTCTTGATAAACAGGTGGAGTTTCAAGTCATTCAGAACGAGAGCAATTTGAACGAACCTGAAGAGGAGGATCAAGAGCCACAGACAGAAACTGATATTCCAGAATCTATGCCATCACATATCCATCAGAGTATAGCTCAAGATCGGCCAAGGAGGGTTGGAGTTCGGCCACCTACGAGGTATGGTTTTGAGGACATGGTGGGTTATGCACTGCAGGTTGCAGAAGAGGTAGATACATCTGAGCCGTCTACTTACAAAAAAGCCATTTTAAGTCCTGATTCTGAAAAATAGTTTGCTGCTATGGGAGATGAGATGGAGTCCCTACACAAGAATCAGACATGGGATCTGGTCATACAGCCTTCGGGGAGAAAGATTATTACTTGCAAATGGGTTTTCAAGAAGAATGAAGGGATATCACCAGCAGAAGGAGTCAAGTATAAAGCCAGGGTTGTTGCCAGAGGTTTCAACCAAAGAGAGGGAGTGGACTACAATGAGATCTTCTCACCAGTGGTCAGACATACTTCCATCCGAGTGTTACTAGCGATAGTTACACATCAGAATCTGGAGCTTGAACAACTTGATGTGAAGACAACGTTTCTACATGGAGAGTTGGAGGAAGAGATACACATGACTCAGCCGGATGGTTTCCAAGTTCCAGGGAAGGAAAATCACGTCTGCAAGTTGAAGAAGTCCTTATATGGACTTAAGCAGTCTCCAAGGCAGTGGTACAAAAGGTTTGACAGCTATATGGTGAAGTTGGGCTATACTCGGAGCTCATATGATTGTTGTGTCTACTACAATAGGCTCAAGGATGATTCATTCATCTATCTGGTGCTTTATGTGGATGATATGCTGATAGCTGCAAAGAAGAAGTATGACATTCAGAAGCTGAAGGGTTTACTTAGTGCTGAGTTTGAGATGAAGGATCTGGGAGCCGCTCGGAAGATTCTAGGGATGGAGATCATTAGAGACAGAGAAAGAAGGAAACTTTTCTTGTCACAGAGAAGATACATTCAAAAGGTCTTGGCGAGGTTTGGCATGTCTTCATCTAAGCCTATTGATACCCCAGTGCTGTCAATATCCATCTCACTGCCATGTTCGCTCCACAGTCAGAAGAAGAGAAAGAGTATATGTCACGAGTCCCTTATGCCAGTGCCGTAGGAAGTTTGATGAATGCTATGGTCTGTACAAGGCCAGATTTAGCACATGCAGTCAGTGTAGTGAGCAGATTCATGGGACAACCAGGGAGAGAACATTGGCAGGCTCTGAAGAGAATTTTCCGGTACCTTAGAGGTACATCTGACGTTGGTCTCATTTATGGAGGTGATACTCAGTGCTTGGTTACTGGCTATTCTGATTCTGACTATGCTGGAGATGTTGACACAAGAAGATTGATGACTGGCTATGTGTTTACCCTTGGAGGATCTGTCGTCAGTTGGAAGGCAACTTTGCAACCTACAGTGACTTTTCCTACTACGGAAGCGGAGTACATGGCCTTGACAAAGGCTGCAAGAGAAGGGATTTGGCTGAAAGGGCTAGTTAGTGATCTTGGTCTGCATCATGATCAGGCTACAGTGTATTGTGACAGTTTGAGCGAAATTTGTCTAGCCAAGGATCAAGTCCATGATGAGACAATCAAGCATATTGACGTGAGGTATCATTTTCTGAGAAGTGAGAAGAGAATCAAGGTGAAGAAAGTAGGAACTGCTGATAATCCTGCTGATATGTTCACAAAGCCGGTTCCACAGGGCAAGTTTCAACACTGTTTGGACTTGCTCAACATCAGAAGCTGTTAATTGCCCTGCGGGGCAATTCTGAGGAAGAGGGGGAGGCCTGGCACTATCATAGTGCGTCTGAAGAATCTGTTTGGAGAATTCAAGTCAAGGTGGAGATTTGTTGAATGCCTTGAATCAAACCCGTTACAACCGGAAAGGACGGGGGTCTCGCTGTCAATTCTGTCAATTCTGTATTTTGGGCCCAAGCCTGTTAGGGCGTAGTTTAGCACTATATATAGACGCTATGACAAACCCTATTCTGTAATTCTGTTTTTGCCTCTCCACAATAAAACTGCTCCCCCTCTTCCCGTGGACGTAGCCAATTTATTGGTGAACCACGTAAATCTATTGTCTTGTTTTTTCGCGTTTATAATTTCTCGTATTATATCAAATTTCGCACAACAATAGTTATATTCTAGTGTATGGACCAAGTTACCAGTTACATTTTCAGTATTAAGTTTCAACATGTTGTGCACTTTCTTATTGCATTCAGTTAAGTTATATTTAGTATATCTCAGTATTTTATTTTTATCATGTTCTTATTATACCATTGCTCAGCATGCTTCGTTCAGTTTCATGTTTATTCCGCTTTGTTCTATTTTGCATCCTCTGTACCTATAAATTACTTACACATACTATGAGCTACATTTTCTCCTGTTGTAGTTTCAAGTACTCAGTGTTTAGATCAAGCATAGATCGGTTCCGGATCTCAAGTACTATTAGTTGTGAGTCCTCATTCTTCGAGGACATGACAAATTTTTTATTGAGTCTTAGTTTCAGTATTGTTAGAGTTTGATAGGGGCATGTCCAACCATCTCTAGTCAGTTTAAGGCTTTTTACATGCATAGTTAGAATTACTTTTAGCTTGGAGTTTGATCTTTCAGTTAGCATTAAACTCATAGATTACAAATTCACATGCAATTGGGTATTCCCCATTTCAGTTTATATCATGTTTCAAGATTACACACAATATTTCTTATTTTACTTTATCTTAGTATGTTTATGATATGTCATCTCATGATTAGCTTTGGGTTACTCGTGATCCTAAGTCGCGTATTTACGTCAGGGGAGTAGCCAAAGGGTGTGACACCACTTTTAAAGTCTATGAATATATTTTGCGGCGGTTAAAGCCCCACAATTCGTAAATTCACTTATTTAATATTATAAAAAATAAAAATATTCATGAGTTAGAACCCCACCAATTTCATATTTTGTTAAGGGGGTAAAACCCCCGCAATTCGTAAATCTGCCATTTCTTGTTAGGTGGGGGAAAACCCCTGCAAATGACTTCAAAAATAAAATAAAATTTATTGCAGTTATTAATCCAAAGTTGTTTGATATGATGTTTCCAATATATTAATTTAAAAGAACTAACGTAATTGGTGTTTTTATTGCTTTTTCTTAGGTGGTTAATAGTGGTGTACCTTTAGCTCATGATTATCTTGATTTGGAAGGAACATCTGCAAATGTAACTTTAAATCACCTATGACTAATTTTTTTAGGAAACTTTCGCAGGACAAATCTTTTTTTGCATCGATCTACAAAGTCTTCGGCTCTTCTGAGAATCAAATTTGAAGCATGAACTACGAAGATTATGGAAGTATGGAATCACAGATTCAGCTGGTGAAAGGTTTAGTGTTTATCACCTAATCCAGAAGTTTTCTTCAAATAACTAGTAGAACATTATTACAATCCTCTTTGTCTTAATGTGTCTTTAATCAAATCATACCTTTGGTTAAATTATTTTGGATGTTGAAGTAAATGGATAGAAAAAGGAGTATTCTTGTAGTAGTAGCAGTAGTATATCTCAATGTAAGGTATTATCTTAATTAGCTGACCAAAGTATTTAGGATTGATGTTTTGACTATTTTGTTACATTTCTTGATGGTTTGGCAACTCTGTCAAACATAGAGATTTTTATGACAAGCAACATGAACCAAGTTCATTTAATGAGCTCAGAATTCAAATGTAGCAGGTCGGAAAAAGAACGCAGACTGAAATTATAAAAAGGAAGAGTTTGTGTTAAGAAGTAATTGGAGTCAAAAGCGGAAAACATTAAAAAGAAAATATTCCAGTTTAAATAAGGTTGTGACATACGAGTTCTAAAAGGAAAAGGAAAAAAAACTAATTTCCTTCCTAATACAAATCGAGCGTGCAAAACCAACATCTATATAAGGACAACGCAGAAGCATGAATACTGTTGTTTATTGCACATTAACAGATATAGTGGTTTATTCTAAGCAAGAGCAAAAGTAATTCAAGGATACATACAACGAAAAATAAAGAAGATCTTGGGTTAGAATTCTTTCAAGAGATTAGAAAGAGAGTTAGTGAGAGGTTTGTAACAAGTTGCAAGTTTAGCTTCTTGGAGACTTAGGGAGAGATTTGTAACAAACAAAGTGAATTTGACTTCTTGGAGAGATAAAGATAGATTCGTTACAAGAAGCAAGTTTGAATTCTAGAGTAATTAGAGTTAGTTCTTAGGTTGATAATTTTTAATTGTTATTTGAGTTGAAAAATAAAGTTGGGGTATTCCATTTCTTTAGTAAGGAAGGTTTTTAAAGAAAACATATTTGTTTTATTGTGAAGTTCTTTCATAGAAAAACATACAAGAACCTGATTATTGCATTAGGGGTAAGATTTATTCGATTGATATTAGAGCAGGTATTTTCATCGAAAGATTTAAATCTTGAAAAGGACCAATGGATGCACCACCAACCCCAGAGGAAGGATCTTCACATATACGACCACTATTGTTCGCGGAAAAATATTATGGATGGTGGAAGAATTGCATGATGGATCATCTTATAGGAGAAAACCCAGAACTCTGGTGAATTGTATTTAATAGACAAAAAATACCCATGAAGACCGAAGTTAATTTTGTTACCAAGGTGCAAAAAGAAAGGACAGAATGAGACATAGCAAACACGTTAGCAATAAAAATTAATGCTAAGGCAATGAAGATATTCATATGCGGTATAGGTCCAGAACACAAAAATCGAATCTCATTATGTCAGGATACCAAATCAATATGGAAAAGACTGCAACTTGCTCATGAAGGGACTACTTATCTAAAATAAATCGATAATCTAAACAAGAAATATGAGGTGTATAGAATGACAGAAGGTTAAACAATACAAGACATCTATATCAAATTCACCGCCATTATCAATGAAATTTACTCTTTGGGAGAAATAGTTCCAAATGAAAAGGCGGTAAAAAAACTCCAAAGTATTCTTCGATAATCATGGGAAGTAAGTTTGAAGCTATCGCTGAAGCAACGGATCTTGAAAAGATAGCTATGGGCGAATCATCAGAAATCTTTTGACTTATGATCTTAAGAAGAATCAAGAAAAAGAAATTGGAAGAAAGAGATCAAGGAGAAAAACCTTGTTCTAAAGACTATAACACAAAGAAATTATGAGGATGATTTTCCACTTAATCTAGAACAGTAATAGTTTTATCATCGTTCATAGAGGTGATGTCAATTTTATTAGGATCTTCTCAGTTAACACACAAGAAATATTTAGAAGACTTAAGTAAAAAAGTATTTTACCCTTCCATATCTTGAAATGGTTACCATTTAACCGAAATGACCTGTTAATTTCTCCCATCTTGACATCCGCAGTGTTTTCAACCATAGCTATTTTACTCTCTTGAAAATTGTTAGTGAAAAATTATAAAATAACTGAATAACAACATTACAATTGACAATAAAATGTATAAATAAAAATCTCTTCAAAATGGGGCACATGTATCGCGCTCTCTTTATGGATATCAAGGCTAACTATGAAAAATTAAAAGTTTTCAACGGTCAAGCAGTGGTGATTTTGATTTGTCCCCTCCACGACATAGCATCCTAATCACAAAGTATAACTGGACTAACTCTCGAGAAGAGTTGAGTCTAAAGCTCAATGAAAAAAACACCTTCCTTCAACAAATTAAGAACGCTCTCTTTTGGAAACATTATGCACTCTATATTTTTCTTGTATCTCTAAACAATATGAAGACCATCACTATGTGTAGTTGAGGAAATCTTTGTAGCAATAAATAGGAAGATAATAAGATAGTAAATAATGGAGATAAATGACCTAAAAGTTAAATGGGTTGCAAGGTATAATGGAGGGGTAAGAGAATGTAATAAGGTGAGGGGTAACAAATGCGCCAATGTGGAAATGTTACACTTTGACCCTTTTCCAACGTTCACTGGAACGTTTACACCAAATGTTTAATTACAACAAAACCTAACAAAATATACATTACTAAACCTCTGAAACCAATGACAAAGAATGAACGAAAAGAATATAAACAACCTTTTGAGATAAAATATGATGAGCTATTATAATATAATATTATTAATAATAGTAAATTGGAAAAGGGCCTAAAATACCTTTGAAGTATTATAAATGGTACAAAATTACCCTCCATCCATCTATTGTCTCCAAAATACCCTTCTCATCCACCTATTGGCTTCAAAATATCTTTGTCTTCCACCTTTGGGTTCAAAATTGACCACTTATTTAACAATTTTAAATTTAAACTATTTAAATATTTTTTTAATACATGGACCCCAACTATTTGTTATAATTTGAATTATTAATATACTTTATAAATCAATCCACTACTCACCCATTACTAATGAAACCACACCCAATTAATAAACCCGCCCCATTACTAATGCAACAACTAAAAAACTATTGCCAATAAGTGTTTCTAAAAATTTGAGGCGAAAATATTTATAAAAGTAGATTATCATACATTCAAGTCCTCAATCAAAACACATTATAATTCAAGTGTCTAAAAGTTATCGATAAACCAAAAATCTGACTATGTTCATCTTAATTATTGTTTCGTCTCAATTATATGATGTTTTAAAATAGATAACTTTTTTTAAAAAATAATACATTCAAGTTTTAATATTTAAAAGAAATAATAAATATTTATAAAATTATATTAAAAGAGTATATGAATTGATTCGGGATGTACTACTTCTTTACCTTTAATCATAAAATTTGAATAAGCTTCAAAGAGAATGAAATTAACCTCCTAAATAAGCGGCTCAACCTAAATTTAATTGGTGTTTCAATTCGGACTCGAATAATTTTGAATGTCATTTTCAGAAATCTATAATTTCATAGTGTTTTAGTAGTATTTTATGTCAATTTTGATATTAAAATTAGTTTATTAATTGGGTGATGTTTAATTAGTAATTGATGGGTAATGGGTTGGTTTATAAATGATGTTAATAAATTAAATTTGTTTAATAGTTGAGCGCCAAGTATTTAAAAATAATAATAAATGATTTAAATTTGAAATCGTAAAATAAGTGGTTAATTTTGAACTTAAAGGTGGATGATAAGGGTATTTTTGAGTCAATAGTTGGATTTAAAGGGCATTTTGGATCTAATAGGTCGATGGAGGGTAGTTTTTTTATTATTTTCAATACTTTGAGGGTATTTTAGGCCCTTTTGCTCTAATGACAAAAAGTTCTCCATAAGACAAATGGTCACAGAAATTACACAACAAAAATCCCTTGAATTGCCAACAAAACTATCGTTTGGTAAATTGATTAGCAAATGAATTTTCCAACTGAATACCAACTAATGTTAATTCGTTGCTAAAAAGCTTGTAACTAATTTTACAAATTCATTTCAGTTTGTTAGAAAATTACCAACTAAAATTTAGTTGGTAAACACATATACAACTCGTGGGAATTTATTGAAACATAGCCTTCAAATTTTCGTTGGTAAATTCATCAACAAATTTTTGATTGAAATTTTGTTGGTAAGTTTACTAACGATGAGCTAAAGAGTTAGTAAATTTGGTTATTCATTATTCGATTTTGTCGGTGATGTGTTGGCAAATATACTAAAATAAAAGAAAATGTTTTTAATATTCCGTTTGAAATTATATAAGAGATAACAACTTGGTTGGTAAGTTTGATAGTAGATGCACCAAAATTCATTTGTAATTCATTAACACTGTTAGTTAAAAAAAAATGTGTTGGTATTTCGTTAGAAAATGACCAATGAATTCTAAATCCGTAAGTAAGTATGAATATCTATTTTTGTAACTTACATAACTAATTAGTTTGTATTAGAAAAAAAAACTCATTAATAATTCGTTAAGAACCTTACTAACTGATCGTTAATTAGTTGACAATGTATATCATTTTTGTTCAATATTTTATCATTAATTGTTTGGTAATATAAATTATCATATTACTGACTGAATGGTAATATTATAGTTAAGTTTCACTTTATATATTTATATTAATCAATAGCTTATGCATATCCAAAAAAATCTGGAAACATACGATGGTTCTTTGATAAATTATAACTTTAATAAAACAATGCAAAACCAAAGATGAAGACTTCAAAATAAATATAGAAATAGGCAATGCCAAACCTAGCATGAAGAGTTCAAAATAAATCCAAATTAGAACAAAACAATGCACATCTAAGATGAAGATTTCATAATAAATCCAAATACATAACAAAAAAATGCAAAATCTATAATGAAGAAATAAAAATTATAAAGTCAAAACCTACTAGGTTATAATAAAACAATAGTAGAGAATCATATAGTCAAACTATAACCTAACCAAACCCGATACGCTTAGAAGATAAAAACAACAACATAACCTAACCGGCCCAAATAACCAAATGGTATAAAGAACAAATAAGTATAGTAGTGATAGGCAATGCATATGAATGTCGGGTTAGTAGCAAAACCATCACTAACCATCCAAACCTCTAACCATTGGTAATGACCTCGAACAACAAAACATCAGCCTTTGACCAGAAATAATGGCTTCGAACCCTCAACATCAGCCTTCGGACTGAAAATAATTGCATCCACCTATTAGGATCAGCCTCAAACCGGAAGAAATGACCTTGAACCGCGAATAACAAATAATGGGGCTGCCTACTTATTCGGTAAACTCCCAGGAACCAGAAAGACCAAAAGCTTGCATGAGGGTATCGGCGCACCGATTTTATAACATCTCGCAACTATAAACGACTACAAAATAAGTTAAAATCTGAAAATATTTATTTTGTAAAGATTAAGAAATTCTGGAATAAAAGTTCGAAGATAAAAAGTGAGTATTGGTCATTTTCAAATGTTCATACCTTCAAGATCAGAATGAGTTAGAGTTGTTTCTTGCACCAGAGAAATTACATGATTTGGCATCGTGTGAATGAGTTATGCCTTTTGAAATTTGGATAGTTGGATTGAGGAAAGTCCAAATCTGGATTTAGGGAAGCGCATACTAATCTGTTCACAAATTAATTTCCTATTTCATTTTAGGGTTTAATTTGAGGTAAAAAAAAGTTTTAGATTAGTTTTTAATAGTTAGAATTACACTTAGGGCTTGGAGAAGAGATAAACGAAGAAAGAAAGGGGAAGAAGTCAGAATACACCTAGAACGTTAAGCTTTGGTAGTGGAATTTTTCGGGGGTGATCCCTATCAAGGTATGTGAGAGCTTTTAATGTTGGGTAAGTTCACCCACACACCATACTTGTTTCAATTCATTGATTTTTTAGTTGGTTGAATGATAAAAAGTGAAGTTCTTGAATAACATTGTTGAATTTTTGTTGGTTTATTTGTTTGTTGCCTATTGTTTATTTGATTCATGTTTCTGAGTTGTTTTTCGAGTTAAATCAATTGGATATTGAGGTTACTAATGAACCTATTTTTTTGGTAAAGAACCAAGGGAGTTTAGAGGGTTTAGAGATGAAAAGTGGAGGAGAAAACTTGAGAACGCCTCTCTATAGGGACTTGGGGTGCCGCACCTCTCATAGACCAACAGGACTATGTCTATCCGTATTTCTTTGGGGTGCCGCGCCAGCTAGAGCGCCCCAACTTGGCCTCTGAAGTTCGGGGCCTAGCGCCGAGGATGCCATTTCACCTTTTCTTCCCCCATATTTTCGAGCTAGTTTCTAAGTGATATACCCATATTTCCTGGTTGATTCTAACACTTTAAGGTACATATAAAAATCATGAAATAATCCATATACATGAAACAGTAAACATTGAATCCATAATTCAATTCTAGGAAAGTTAGGATCACAGTCAAAAAAGTTAGGAGTAAAGTCTATAAGTTAAGGAGCAAGTCAAAGAAAAGTTCTAAAGAGTTCTAAAGGGTCTTTAAGACCGTTTTAACTTTCTTTAAGACTCAAGTTTTAAGATAAGTAAAGAGTAAAGAGCAAAGAGTAAAGTTGAAGTGTATTTCTTCAAACGTATATGGGGGATAAGTATTCCCTATGAGAGTTGATATATTTTTACATTTAAATAAGAACCGAAACGGAGATTTCCAAAGAGCCTTTGAGCCAGTTTTCAAAAAGAGTAATAGCTTTATTAAATGAAGCAAGTAGGGAAAGTGAGATTTCTAAAATATACTCTGAGCTATGTTTTGAGCACTAATATCAAATATATGTAGACACCATGGGAAGAAAAGGGTCATACTCTTCAGATGAACCCTTTTCATAGTGGACTAGTGGATCCATTAGACAGTTCATGTCTTATACCTTTGGTCGGGTATATGATGCACTGGCAGTGTGAGGTACATTGTTGTGTAATCGCTATAGCTTTTAAGTGATGGTTGGCGGTTAGAGAAACTCCTACATAGGTTAAATGTATTTATATGAATACATGTGTGTATTTGTATTTATAAATACGTCTCAGAGTCAATTCTATCCTTGTATACATTTAGAGTTTACACAATATTTTCAAACAACTTTTCTTTATATTGCACTTGCTTTTAAATTGTTTCATATTTAAAATGAGTTAGTTATACTAAGTAATGTGATTCATGAGTTGAACAGAACCAAGGTAAGTATTCCTTCGCATTCTCTTCACGCTTAAGTTATTTTGGAATTCCAACTCGTTTTCACGATTCGGATTCTGGAATTCGAATCGCAACCGACTTCGTTGACCTCTCAGAGGTCGCAGACAAGCCACTTCTTGCATTCATCATATTCATTTAGTTAAATTTGCGGAAAATTTAAAACTTTTTAAACATATGAAGTATACATAGACTTCATATAATTATTAAGTAGTTACATCATATATTAAAATCAAAGTAAAGAATCAACCATCTAACAATTGTGGAATCAATTCAAATCAAAGAATAACATATCGTAGTAGTTTTCAAAAAACGGCCTTATTACAAAGCTTTAAAATAAATATATGAAATAAATGCTAGGAACAATATCCACTAGCTATGTCTAAATATTAATGCTAGACTAAAACTGTAGCATCCACGAAATCAAGAGGACCTACCAAATGGTTTGCAGAACGCTGAGTCCAAATCGCTGCGATGAATCTTCAATCTGCTCTCGGACCCGCACCTATGAAATAGTAAATCGTATACGCTTAGTGCACAACTTGTACTTAGTATGGGTGTATGCACATATACACATAAGGATATGCATGATCAAGGAAAGCTCTTCCTAAACAACATGCCATTTCTGGAAAGTGTAGTCACTAGACTTTCCTAATTCATTAGTTGTGAATTATGGTGTGAATATGATGTATTTTAACGCATTCAAAGAAGACAACTCATTTTCTATATGATCACAAGATAATAAAATCATCAACATAATTTAATAACAACTCTAGTGAAGATTTGAAAATTTAACCATGCCAAACCGAGAGCCCTATTTTTGACACTTAGATCATTTTAAAGTCTTTTTCTTCTTCTTATTGTGTAGTTCAATAATTCCTTTGGTCCTATGTTTTACTTACAAGTGCAATAATTCATTGTATTTCCAATACCCACAATGAATCAAATAAGTAATCCAAGGACTAAGGAGTGATTTCACTATCCATACAATAAGTCATTCATTACATTATACATTCATTAACACTTGATAATCCATCTCTATTTGCTATGCCACTTATTTTATCATTTCAATGTTAGGGAAGTTATGAAGCTCTGATTTGCTATTATGTTTTTACTCCCCTTTATTGACACTCTTAAGTTCATACATTCATAGCTCACTTTGAACATACGTTCCATTATCTTTTTTTTTCCGTTGCTTTCTTAGAGACATCTTTAGAAGTAAGATCATGCGAGCTAACATGAAATCTAGTGTCTTTCCCACACCGAAAAGAGGTGATTCACTGATTAAAATGAATCTAGATCATGTGAGCTACTCATGAAATCCAGTGTCTGTCCCACACCAGAAAGGTCTGATTCCCGGGTAAGGAGAATCAGTATAAAGTGTTTACTCCACACAGAAAAGGAGTGGCTCACGGCTATAGTGAACCAATTACATCTTTTTTAGCATTAACCGACATAGATAATTTGATATAAGCATGAAATCCAGTGTCTACCCACACCGAAAAGAGGTGATCTAACAGGACATGGTGAGATCGAAACATACCTAGCTCTCTTAGGTGGAAACCACAGGCTAGTTCCTAAGTTGGCTAGACATAGTTCGAACACTAGGGACGTAAGGAGACTACTTATACACCTAGGTGGTATCCTCGTCTCATGAGACTTACACATGCAAGCACATGCACATAACTAGTCTATCAGTGCTTTGCTTACTTTCATTATCTTCTTATCTTTTAGAGTTGACTCAAACATTGTGGAATCTTGCTTCTAGATTGAGATTTAGTTACTCTATTGATGATTTGTCATCCTTTTCTTTACATTGATGAAATGTAAATTGTCCTTTCATAACATCTTTGGTGTTAATGAGACTTGTCTCAAATGTTATAACACCTTCATTCGTGAGTATTTTTAACATAGTAGCTTAGATGTAAGTGAGGCTTGTCTCCCTTCTTTTAACACCTCATTCTGTTCACTTTCTTAACTTAGATATCTTTAGTTATGTTATTACTCACGTTACATGCTTACTTTCGTTTAGTAGCTTCATATCATCATTAATGGACGAGGTGCATTTAATTTAATGAATTAAATAAATTCATAGTGCATTCTTTTAGAGCATGTTGGGACACTTCCCAATGAATGACATGCCCTTGAATATGGATTCATTGAATTACTTTAGGAATTTTGGAGTTTTCATTTCATTATTTTGGCTACATATTATTGGCATATGATTAATTTTGGCATAAACAATTAGGTAAAGATTACTTACCCATCGTTGTTGGCATATGTCAATTTTCATATTCATTCATGATTAATTTGGTATGTAATAACCATTAGCCAATCTTTTAATTATATAGTATATCCAATTCCATTAATCACTCTTAGACAATGTATTTTTAGCTATTTTATTGGCATAAGGCAGGAAATTCTTTCAAGTATATTTTATGGAGATCATTTAAGCCAATCTTAGATTATAAGCTTAACATAAGGTTATTAGCCATTTTGGACGGCATAACTTTAACACTTTAATGAACATAACATCTTCATAAATCACATTAACAGTAACCATTAGCACGTAACACATCAACACTTTACATTTTCGGACATAGTTTAACATAGCATTATTCCTTTAATTCACATAAGGAACACTTAACATCATGCAATTACAATTTCATAAGTTCGTTTGAAATTCATAATTAAAGAACTCTACATATTAATATCAGCCAGCACCACAAAACAACAACATGATCAAGACTAATCTATAAAACAAATAAATCGTAACAACGATACTAGGGAAAGGGAAGTTCGACAAGAACTTTGGGAAACAACCCTAGTTTCGAGGTTTCATGGATTCAAGATGATGGAAAGTACTCTTGGAGAAAGAATTTCAGGAGATAATCCCATACCTTAAGTATACCTTAATCTACAAATACCACCTTGAGTGAAAACTTGGAGACACCTTAAAATCCCCTAGAATGTCTATGAACTTTCTGACTCTTTCTTTTGTTCATTTTAGCGTTGTGTTCTGTTAGTGTTTGATCGTGAGTTATATGTTTAGGAACTGACCTTGACTTATTCAACTATGTATTAATAAGTTAATTAAATAAATTAATTAGTTAATTACTAAAATTCCCCTCCTAGATTGACTAAAAATAGAAAAATATAACACTTAGTCAAATGAAAAAATTTTCCTAAGAATTTCGGCCTTGATTTTGAAGTTTTCCTTAATTATTTAATTCATTTATTTAATTAATTAATGGACCTATAATAAGTACCAAAGTACCCCTAAGTCATTGGGACCATAATTAACCCTTTTGGGACATCCTAGACTATGTACTAGGATGTTTCTTGAGTTATCCTTGGTTAGTGTATGGATTTCCATTTGACCCCTTTAATTAAATTAATTAAGTTGATAATTGAATTAATTAGGTGACCTATAGTAATTAATAAAATACCCTCAAGTCGTTAGGACTATAACTAACCCTTGGAACCATCCTAGGTTAGGTACTAAGTTGTCTTTTTCTTGTCTTAACCGAAATTTTAAAATTGCTTTGTGGTTTCGATTTTTTCCTTCTAAATTAGTTAATTAAGCTACTAAATTAATTAATTAAGTAACCTGGGGTAATTACTAAAGAATCCCTTAGTTGTTAGGACCATAACAAACCTTTTGGACCATCCTAGGTTAGGTACTAGGTTGTCTCTTAAACTAGTTACTAGGTTAGTGTCAACCGGTTAAGTCTTAAGTTGTCAGGTGCACTAATTAGTTTATTTCATTTGGTACTAGGTTTGGTATATAGTTAGGTCAGTTATTTAGAGTCTAGAGTTTGTTAAGAAGTTAGGCGCCACATTGAGGGACCTTTGCACACGCTTGCCCCCTAACTACCCTAACCAAATTCGGTTAGGGTGGTCCCCTCCTTTGGTCGCTTCTTCACATGTCTTGGACATGTGTTGGTTGTAATTTCCTAACTAACTATTCTTGATGGTTCATTTGGAATGTTTACTTATTGTTCCAAGGACCCTCACCATATTTTGGGCACTGCTTAATCTACATGATCATTTTAAATGGTCATGTGCTATGGTACTAGGCTTGACACTTGGGTGCCTACTACCTAATGTGTTACTATTATGCAACTTGATTTTTTAGCTTAGGCTCTATATTGAAGGTACATTTCCCACACAAGCTTACTAATGTCACAAAATTGGCTAACACCATTTAAGCCAATATTTCTACTATGACTTTAATTTTCTTATATGCCTAATATTTCTAAATATTGGGCATTGGGATGCCTTTATACCCCCAATACCTATTCTTAAAAGTTAATAGGCCCTTCACTAGACAGGTATATTTTCTAGAATTTGACACTTGCATACTCATACATTGAATGTACTAATGCAGGTGTCCTATATCATCTCATGATGTAGACACATGTAACTAGGATTAGCATTTGGCGTTCCGTTGATCTAGTGAAGAACTCAGAGTCTTCTGGTGAGACTCCCTTCTTTCTGGAGGACACATTTATCATACATTTATTGTTTTTAGTTTTTATTTGTTATGATTATTGGGGATCCTATCCCAACATCCCTCTTTATTTTAGAGGCTTCATAGTCAAATAGTGTTAGTTTCTTTAGTCTTTTCATTTCACTTGTAAACGATTAAGACTTGGATTTCCTTTTTGTCTAAGTATTATTTTTTTTAAAAATTATTTCTTGAGTTATATCTTTTGCTTAAGTCTTCGGCTGAGTAAATTAACCAGGCCAAGGGTCTACTCGAGGCCAACAATGGTATTCGAGTGCCAGTCCCGCCTAGGGTGTAGGCTAGGGACTTGACAAACTTGTAATTAGAGCACAAAGTTTAAGAGTCATAGGGAGTATATCAAGCAATGTCTCTAGAGTCCTAGTTATCGATGTGAAAGCGCGTGACATTTATATATAGGAAGCTGCAATATTTAGGAAATTCCTCACTTCTTTCATACTCATTTCGTGCGCTAGATCTTACCTCAAAAATTTTCCCTCTAATTCGTGGTTTCACATTTTCAAATAACCATGCCTCCACGAAGAGAAACAAAAGGTCGTCCAGTTAGGAGGAATGTGGAGGAACAAAATTTACCCAATGCACCTGAAGTGCAACCTCATGGGTAAGTTACTAAAGCTGAGTTTTAGGAGGCTATAAGGATGTCAAATCAAGCGGTGACTAACCAATTTTGGCAACAACAAATATCTTAACAAGAAGAGGTTGACACTTCAAGGATTCGTGAGTTCTTGAGGATGAGCTCTCAAAGTTTAACTAGTTCAAGCACTTTTTAGGATCCAGAGAATTTCATTGAGGAACTAAAGAAGGTGTTCGCTATCATGAACGTTACAGATGCTGAGAGAGTTGAGAAAGAAACATATCAAATGAAAAATGTTTCTAGAACCTGGTAGGAACTGTGGAAGAAGGGTGGAGACGCAGATGCACCACATCCGAGTAAAAACATTTTTTGTTGAAGCTATTTTAGGGGTGTTTCTTTCCCCGGGAATTGAAAGAGGCTAAGGTATTAGAGTTTCTTACACTCACACAAGATTCCCTCTGTGTACATGATTATGTGCTGAAGTTCACCAAGTTGTCCCAGTATGCTAATAAAATTGTTGAAGACATTAAGAGTAGGATAAGTTTGTTTGTTGCTGGAGTGGGTAATTTTTGAAGCAAAGAGGATCAGGTAGCAATGCTTATTCGGGATATGGACATTTGAGGTTGATTATATGTGTACAACAGGTAGAAGAGAAAAATTTAAGAGACTGAGAGGAGTTCAAGAACAATAGAGCTAAGAAATAGAATGAGTCTAGGCAACAGAAGAGTAAGGCAAACTGTTATTCCTTCCAACAGAAATAGAAGTGTGCTGCTCCATCATCTGCTAGTGTACCTACACCTATGAACAATGTTAAGTACTCTTGTCAGAGTTCAAGAGTTAAACCAGCCTACTCATAGGGTAGTGTGGCGCAAAGAGGTAGCAAGTCTCCTGCCAGCGCCAAGTGTGGTAGAAACCACTCTGGTGTTTGTTGTGAGGGCTCCGTTGGTTGTTTCAAGTGTGGTCAGACCAGGAATTTCATGAGAGAGTGTCCAATAATAAGCATTTAAATGGTAGTGGGGGCAATAGAGCTCAACCTTATTTAGCTTCTCCACCATAAATAGTTGTACCTAAATGAGCTGCTTCTGAAACTGGCAGACGAACAAACCGCTTGTATGCTCTCAAAAATCGCCAAGAGTATGAGAATTCGACATATGTTTTCACTGGTATGATCCAAGTTTTTACTTTACTGTTTATACATTTCTAGATTGAGGAGCGAGTTTATATTTTGTTAACTCCATATGTTGCTATAAACTTTGATATTATTCCTAAGCAACATAGTGAACCATAAGTGTTTCTACACCTATTGGTGAATCTATTCTACTAGAAAGAGTTTATCGTGATTGTCCCATTTTCGTCAATCAAACGAGTACCATGGTTGATTAAGTTGAGTTATATATAGTACTTTGATGTCATTCCTGGTATGGACTGACTTCATGCTTGTTATGCCTCATGATTATAGAACTCGACTAGTCAAGTTTCAGTTTTCAAATGACCAGTCTTAGAGTGGAAAGGCAGTCGAGCAGTGCCTAAGGGTTATTTTATTTCGTACCTTAAGGCGAGGAAATTAGTTTCTAAGGGGTGTCTCTATCACTTAATACAAGTTAATGGCTCTAGTGTTGCGATACCTTTTATTCAGTAAGTTCCAATAGTAAAAGAGTTCCCAGAAGACTTTCCATATGATGTTCCCCGAGTCTCTCCTTAGAGAAAGAGAGACTTCGTTAATAAATCTTATTCTAGATACTCATCCTCTCTATATTCCTCCAGATATAATGGAACCAACAAAGTTGAAAGAATAATTGAACGACATGTTAGATACGGTTTATATTTAACCTAGCGTCTCACCTTGGGGCACTCCGGTCTTATTTGTGATTACTAATGATGATTCCCTAAGGATGTGTATAGATTAGGACCAATTGAATAAGGTTACCATTATGAATAAATATCCTCTTCTAACGTATGATGATCATTTCGACTAGTTTCAGGGTGCTTCTTGTTTCTTGAAAATTGATCTCAGGTCAAACTACCATTGATTTAAAGTTAGGGGCTGTGATATCCCAAAACAACTTTTAGAACAAGATATGGACATAATGAATTTTTTGTCATGTCGTTTGGGTTGACCAATACCTGCAACATCATGGATCTTATGAATATAGTCTTCAAACCTTTACATATGTTTGTTATTGTCTTTATTGATGACATATTTATTTATTCCAGGAATGAAGAATATCATACTAGTCATCTATGAATAGTCCTTCAGATTTTGAAACATAAGGTTGTATATGCCAAGTTCTCTAAGTGTGAGTCTTGTCATAAGTATGTGGAATTCTTGAGCCACATAGTTTCCAGTGATGGAATTAGAGTGGATATCCCAAAGATAAAAGCAGTTCAGAGTTAGCCTAGACCCACATCTCCAACTGATATTAGGAGTTTCTCTGGTTTTGCTGATTACTACAGAAGGTTTTTGAGGGGTTTAATTCTATCTCATCTCCTTTGACAAAGTCGACTAAACAAAAAGGTAAATTTCAATGGTCTGAAGCTTGTTAGAAAAGATTTCAAGAATTGAAAAACACGTTGACTATTGCCCTTGGTTTTAGCTTACCAGAGGGTACTTAAGGCTTTTTTGTGTAATATTACATCAAGAGTTGGTTTGGGGGTGTGTTCTAATGCATAATTGAAATATTATAGCCTATGCCTCTAAATAGTTGAAAGTTCATGAGTAGAATTATTCAACCAATGACTTAGAGTTGGTTGTTGTAGTTTTTTTCTTGAAAATATCGCATCAGTACTTGCATGGTGTTCATGTTGATATATTCACTTATCACAAGCGCTTACAATATGTGTTAACCTAGAAAGATCTCAATCTCAGACAGAGGAGGTGGTTAGAATTTCTAAAGGATTATGATATGAGCATTCATTACCACTAATGTAAGGCTAATGTGGTTGCTGATGCCTTTAGAAGGTTGTCTATGTGTAGTTTCACCCATCTTGAAGAAGATAATAAAGAAATAGCAAAACATGTTCATAGACTTGCACGCCTGAAATCAGACTTATGAATTCCACAGAAGGAAGAATAGTTGTACCAAATGGGGTTGAATCATCATTAGTGTCATAGGCGAAAGAAAAACAAGACCAATATCCTATTTTGCTTTATTTGAAGGCAAATATTCATAAGCAAAAAGTATTAGCTTTTGTACAAGGGGTAGATGGTGCGTTGAAGTATAAGGTGAGGCTGTAAGTGTAAATGGTTGATGGGCTAAAATTGAGGATCATTGAGGGAGCATAAAGCTCTAGATATTCTATCCATCTGTGTTCCACAAAGATGTACTGCGATTTTAGAAAGGTATATTGGTGGAATGGGATGAAGAAGAGTATTACTGAATTCGTTGCCAAGTGTTCAAATTGCCAACAAGTGAAAGTAAAACACTAAAGGACTGGTCATTTGGCGCATAACATCAAATTTCCAGAATGGAAGTGGGAGATGATTAATATGGACTTCATCACATTGTTACAAATGTCTCGTCGGAAGCATGATTCAATTATGTGGTTGTCGGTAAAATGACATAATCAACCAACTTTTTTTTCGGTAAAGACTACTTATTGGGTAGAGGATTATGCAAAGTTATACATACAAGAGGTGGTGAGACTTCATGAAGTCCCAATCTCTATTATTTTTGGATAGAGGTGCATAAATTTACTACACAATTCTGGAAATCGTTCCATAAGGATTGGGTTCAAATTGTGAACTTAAGTATTACTTTTCATCCTTAAACGGAAGGGAAATAAGAGAGCACAATATAGACCATAGAAGATATGTTGAGGGATTGCATAATTTATTTGAAGGGGAATCGGGATGATCACCTACCTCTTATTGAGTTCGCTTAAGACAACAATTATCATTCATACATCCAAATGGCTTCATAGAGAGCTCTTTATGGAAGAAGATTGAGATCTCCTAGTGGGTGGTTTGAAGTTGGTGAAGGAACGTTGATAGGACCAGATTTAGTTCATTAATTTATGGAGAAGGTGATAATGATTCAAGAAAGATTGAAAACAACACAGAGTTGACATAAATCCTACACAGTTTTAGGAGAAGGCCATTAGAGTTCGAAGCAGATAATTGGATATATCATAAAGTTTCACCTATGAAGGGTGTTATGAATTTGTGTAAGAAGGGGAAACTTAGTCCCCTGTATATATGATCATATAGAATATCCAAGATCGTTGTGAGTTGGAGCAACCACTAAAACAATGGTTCATCCGGAATTTCATATCTCCATGTTGAATAATTGCATGGGTGATCCATCATTGATTAGTCCAACTGAGAATGTTGGGATAAAAGATAATTTGTCTTATGAGGAGATTCCAGATCAGATTGTAGATTGCCAAGTTCGCAAGTTGAGAACAAAAGAGGTAGCCTCGCTCAAGGTCCTTTGAAGGACCCATTTATTGAAGAAGGTACTTGGGATGTTGAGGAGGACATGAAGAAGAGATATCCACATATGTTTTAATCCAAAGAAAGTGTAAATTACGATACTAATTTTCTTCTTAGTACTGTTTAAATCTTGAGTAAGCATGTTTTTTTTTGTATTTTGTTATGGGTGTTTGAACATAATGTTCCTTCCATGAGTCTAGTAAGAGTAACTTTATCGAGGATGAATATTACCAAGAGGGAGGTAATGTAATATCTCGCAGCGAGAAATGACTAGAAAAGAGGTTAAAATCTAAAAATTATTTTGGAAAGAATAAGAAAAATCTTAAAAAATATTTTTACGTTAAGAAAATGAGGTTTGGTCATTTTTAAATGTACATAATTTCTAAATAGAATGCGTTGAAGGTGTTTATAGATATGGGTGGACAAATATTGTAATAATCATTGCAACGCCACTGAGTTTGCGCGATTTCGATATCGTATGAGTGTGTTATGCCTTTCTGAAGTTGGGTTGTTGGATTGATAAAAGCTCCAATCCGGGTTTAAGGAAGGGCAAACTAGTCTTTTCACCAATTAATTTCCTATTTCGTTTTAGAGGTTTATTTTGAAAAAAAACAAGTTTTAGAGGAGTTTGGAAAAGTTAGAATTACTCTTAGGTCTTGGAGAAGAGAGAAAAGAAAAAAGAAAGGGAGAGAAATCAAGAATTCGCCAAGAACGTCAAGTTTTGTGATGGAATTCATAAACGGTGATCCCTATCAAGGTATGTGAGATGTTTTAGTGTTGGGTCAGCTAACCTTATCACTCACTTACATTCGAGTTGGTTGAATCATAAAAAGTGAAGTTCTTGAAAAACATTGTTGAATTCTTGTTGGTTGAGTTGTTAGATACCTGTTGTTGATTTGATTAATGTTTTTGGGCTGTTTTATAAGTTAAATCTATTGGGTATTGAGGGTACTAATGATCCCAAGTGTTTGGGTAAAATACCATGGAAGTTTAGAGGGCTTAGAGAGTAAACCAGAGGAGAAGAGTCAAAAACTCCTATCCATAGGGCGTTGGGGTGCCGCGCCTCTCATAGCCCCATAGGACAATCTCTATCTATAGGGCCTTGGGCCGCCGAGCCAGAAAAAACTTCCCCAACTTGGCCTCTGATGTATGGGGCTTGGTTCCCCATGTCTATAAGAGCAGCTAGGAAGAAAATTCACCACATTCTTCCCCCGTTTGTTCGAGTTAGTTTCTAGGTTATGCACATACATTTCGTAGTTGATTCTAACACTAAAAGATATGCCTAAACATTATGAAATTATCCATCAACATGAGATCCTGAACCTTCAATACATAATCAAATTCAAGGAAAGTTAAGATCAAAGTCAAAGAAGTTAAGAGTCAAGTCTAGAATTTAAGGACCAAGTCAAAGCAAAGTTCTTACAAGTTCTCAAGGGTCTTCAACAACATGTTAACTAAGTTTTAAGACTAATGTTTCAAGCTAAGTAAAGAGTACAAAGTAAAGCTAAAATTCGTTTCTTCAAAAGTATGTTGGGGCTAGGTGTTCCCAAAGAGAATTAAAATGTTTTCACATTTAAATAAGAACAGAAACTAAAATTTCCAAAGAGACTCCGGTCTTGTTTTCAAAAGAGAATAATAGATTTATAAAATGAAGCAAGCAGGGAAACTAAATTTTCCTAGATAGACTTTGAGCAATATTTTGAGCATTAATATCAAATAACAAAAGAAGTATGTTTTAAAAATATAAAAGCCACTATAACTTGGAAATAGTATTTTGCACTGAATTATGGACGAGCATGAGTTCAAATAACTCAAATCTCCATAAAACCATGTAGCCAATATAGGAAGAAAAGGGTCAGACGTTTTAGATTAACTCTTTCCACAGTAGAATAGTGGATCCATTAGGCAGTTCGGTTCTTATACCTTTGGCCGGGTATACGATTAAATGGTAGAGTGAGGTAGATCGTTGTATTATCAATATTTCTCTTATGTGATAGTTGTTAGTTAGAGAAACTTCGATAGAAGTTAATGAATTTATATATATCTCTCTCTTTCTCTCTCTCTCTCTCTCTATATATATATATATATATATATGTGTGTGTGTGTGTGTGTGTGTGTGTGTTTATTTGTACTTCTAAATACATCTTAGAGTTAAATGTATCCTTGTATACATTGGTGAGCCTCCCTTCATTCCGGATAAAATCTTTATCATACATTTATTTTTTTTAGTTGGAAAAATGCACAAGTAGCCCCTAAACCTATGCCCGAAATCCCAGAGACACACTTATACTATACTAAGGTCCTATTACCCCCCAGAACTTATTTTATAAGTAATTTTCTACCCCTTTTTAGCTTACGTGGCACTAGTTTGAAAAAAAAGTCAACCATCATTAGGTCCACAAGATAGTGCCATATAGGCTAAAAAGGGGTAAAAAATTATTAATAAAATAAGTTCAGGGGGGTAATAGGACCTTTGTATAGTATATGTGTGTCTCTGAGATTTTGGGCATAGGTTAAGGGGGTACTTGAACATTATCCCTTTTTAGTTTTCAGTTTTTAGGAACATTGGGTGCCTTGTCCCAACACACTTTTTTATTCTAGAGGCTTCATAGACAGATATTGTTAGCTCTTTAGTCTTTTCATTTCACTTGTAAACGATTAAGACTCGAATTGTCATTTTAGTTAAGTATTATATTTTTAAAGTTATTTCCTGAGTTATCTCTTCTTTTTATGTCTTCCTCTGAATAACTAAGTCAGGACAAGGGTCCGCTCGAGGCCAATAATGGTCTGCGAGTGCGAGTTCTTCCCAGGGTGTAGGCTCAGGGCATGACTATTTTTTCAAGTAAAAACAAAGCACATCAAATATGCCTCTAGTATCTCAAGTATAAAAATGAGCACGTCCCTAACGCTTGTAATCTCAAAAATAAAAAAGTAAAAGGATCAATGTGGAATGACTCCCGTCAAAACCATATTAGTGTAAAAATTGACAAAAAGAGTATCTGATCATGAAGGATAAATATGTCAGTGCAGGGGCTAGGATCCTACCATGAAATCCGTGAGATTGAGCAAACAATGTAATGTGTGACATCATTAGCATTCAAACAAGGACATACAAATAAAATAATTATACAACCAATGATACCGCATTCCCGATGCAGAGTGTACTAACTCGAGATTTAACTAGTCCTCAAATTCGGCCTCAGGCCCAAGAGTATAATCATAAGCTCAATAAGGATACAACATGTCCATCTCTAATGAAAATCAATAGGACCAAGAAGTTATTTCCAATAAGTAACACTCCGTTTGGATCATTGTTACCCACTGTTTCATGATGTGTTGTATTGTATTGTAATGTACTATATGATAGATACAATGTTTGACTAGATTATATTTTTTTGTGCTTTAATAACATTTTTACTTTTTGGTTTGACTATATCGTACTTAATTATAATTTACAAATTTACTAAAATGTCCTTATCTATTCTAGGGTAGAAGGTTTTATTTGGAGAAAATAATATATGGCAATGGATAAAATGATATTACGAAATATTAAATAAGGATATAACTAGATATACAAATTAAGCAACAATGAGAACACATCAAATTGATTGTTTCATAAAATGAGTGTTTTAGTTGTTAGGTAACAATGAAATTTAAAAATATAATATATTTAAATAACAATAAATAGACATTGTATGTGTGGTAACAAATACAAAAAAATACAATTGGTAAAAATAATCCAAAGAGAGTGAAAAGGGGAAGAAAACCCAAGGGACGATGCCCTACCCCAATCACACAACTCAAGTCCTAGACAAATAAAAGCTAGGACAAATCCACGGCTATGACGAACTACAAAGGTCACAAGCATAAATTCAAGAATAACGACATAAAACAAGTCTAAAAAGGAGCAAATCATACCTACGAGGCTATAAAACACAACCTAAAGAATCTAATGTCCATCAAAGTTTATGGCCACAACATATCAATCCTAACAAGGATAAAATTAGATCATCTAAGGGACAATTGAAGACACAACCTAAACTTACAATTCTAAAATTCACAATAAGCCCAAGGCTCCAACGGAATCAAGAAATGATGGAATTTAGTAAGTGAAGTAACCAGGTAATAGAAGTTCAAATAAAACAAATTTAGAATAAAATATGAGTACAATAGTATTTCATCATGAATAATAAATAAGACAATGCATTGGTTGGGATGGTACCATATAATTCATGAAAATTTGCAACTAATGCAATGCATGCAATCACATGCATTCAAGAAGGATACTAAAAATTAAATAATTATGGAGACAAAGAAACTACACTATAAATGCATAGCATACCAACCTCGGATCAAACTCTGTTCCTCACATACGGCCTCAGACCTGATAATATAATCATAATTTCAATAAGGATACAGCACGCCTACTGTTAATCAACAAGCAAGAGGACCTAAAAGTAATGTCAAATCAATAAAAGTGGAGAAAAATTATGGGACAATGCCCTATCCTAATAGCATCGCTCTAGTACCAAACTGCCCACAATTAGAATAAACCAACAACAATGATGATACACCAAGTTCACAAGCATCATCACAAGGAGAATGACATGAAACAAGCCCTAAAGGGAAAACTATAACTACGAGGCTATAAAACACAAGCCTAAGTTTCTAATGTTTAGCCTAGTCTAAGGAAACCACATATCAATCCTAACAAAGATAAAAAAGTGATCTACACAACAAGAGAAGAGAAAATCTAAACTAAGGATCCCAAAACCCACAATAAGCCCAAGGTTTTGCGTAGTCAAAAAAGGATAGAATAACAAGAGAAAAGAAAATACCCGAAAATACCACATGAAATTACATGAAATCTATACCAACAATCATCTAAGAAGCTAATCAAGAAAGTACAGCGAAGCTTACGTCAAAGTCGAACACAAGTGCTCCACACACTCCCAAAAATAAAAACTGTCAAGTCCAACATTATTAAAATTGTTTAGACATTAAAATCACAACAATTTTTAACAAAACCAAAATTGAGTCAAAACTATAATGTAGAACACCCACTTGAAATCTCAAAATTGACACCATTTAAAAAGTTCCAAACTATGTCTCGAACTTTCATAAAATATATAACACAATTCAAGCCCCGAAAATAGCCGCAACAAAAACAATCATAATTAACGAGAAAATAAGATGAAGAATTCCAACTTTTTTGAAGAGTTGCAACTTTAATGAAAAGTTGCAATTTTCATGAAAACTTGCTACTTTTATGAAAAATTGTGAATTTTATGTAAAATTGTGATATTTCCTAAAGATTGTGACTTTCACAAAGGTTTGTGACTTTTCCAGTGAGGCACAATAAGAACCTTTCCACACTACTTTTTATTTTCTATGAATTAATGGATTTCTTCTAATTTTAGTTGAGCAAATTTCTGAACTTCTTCTTCTACTACTAAATTTAGTATCCTAAGTGTACATTATCGTCGTTGAGTGGCTCGCTTACACAAACATTTTTTGGTATTAGAATGAGATCATTCTATCCTGGGAGGTTATATTCCAAATCAGACCTCAGACATGAGAGGAGAATAATTTCCTTGAGGGGATACTATGTATTTAGTGGTCCTTATCGTCATTCTTTTTTTTTTAGATTCTGGTATTTGTTAAAGATTTTGTATTTGTAAGTTATGTTCTTCTATTCTTTAATGATTCATTAATATTTTGCAAAGTTTGTTGAAATCAGTAAGATTCATTAAATACAGAATAACAACAATTCTTCTTTATGAAAATAGTTTGTACATTTTTTTAATATGTTTCTAGTTCTAGTTTCTGTACTAGTTTTAATTTTCTAGTTGTGAAAATATTCTTAATCATTGTTGTGTCTTACCAAGTTCTTCTATGTTTTGTTCTATGAATCTTAGGGATACAATATGAACAACAATTTTAAGAAATTACTATACTATTAATATTTCTTGTATTCTAGTAATTGAGAAAATCCGATCATCAAGTAGACCTTTCCATAATCTATTTCTTTGTTTAGCATGGTTGAAGTGAGAGTGTCACAAAAATATTTGTCGTATTTCGATTAAATATTAAACTAGACAACCTTCTTATTATTTATCTGTAATGACCCAAAAGCTCCTCTTTTGAATTTTGAATATTTGTTTAACTTAAGTTAATTAATCGATAGTTTATGGGCTAAAGTGATAATTTATTTAAAACCCTATACCCTTTAGCCTATATTTAGTAAAATATGTGGGTAAAACCTATCACTTTTAGTACATAAATAATTAAGAAAAAAAATAGAGAAAATTAGGAACTGACGGTGGCGGCGACAAGTTAGGAACTTCAGGTAAGAACCTCAAAATTGAATTCATTAAACTCTTTAGTCCCATAATGACTTGTATATTAATGAATTTAATGAATGTATTGTAATTTAGAGGGGAAGGAGTATTAAATTAATATTTAAAATTAATTGCCTTTCAGTTAATGGTGATGCACATAGGCTTGGAAATTTGGGGTACACATTTTAGTGGGATATTCACGTGAGGTTGTCAGCAGGTAAGATTTAAGTTTGTGTGAGAAATCATGCTTAGTAAATTAGATGAACTGCAAGTTTTCCCAAAATGTTATTGAATAGTTTGATGAAGTTTAACACTTTGGAAAATTCTTAATGTAACCTTAGTTTTTTTGTTTTTTTTAGTCAAAAAATTTATTGTATAGTATGAATAAAATTTTGGCATATTGAGATACCTAATTAAATATTAGGTATATTTGACTATATGATATCATCAATTTTATATGATACTTGGAAATATTGAGATTTAACCCTAGGCTTGAAACTTGGGAAATATCATAATTGAAATCTTAATTGACATCAAAATTTAAGAACTTGATTGTAAATTTAGGGTGAATTTTTAGGTCAGGTTAAACACATAAAAGTGTGAGTGTTGTTAGTTCTGAAACCTTATTGTGAATATATACTTGAATAGATTCCTATGGATTGGAAGCTCAACGGAAAAGGAAGGCTCAAGTCCAAGAGTAATTATTCTTACGGGATTTAGGCAAGTGTATTTCTAAACTCTTGTTAAGCGTATGAAATTCGTATATTTCCTTGTGTGGTGTTGAGAATGATTTGGAGACTTGTTGCTTATTTGTTACTGTTGTATTCCTTGCTGTAAATTGTGCTTTGTTATCAAAATGGTTATCTCCTCATTTCTCATTTGATCATGTCAATTGGATTGTTTCTTAGACATGATTGTGATAAGAGTTAAGTGATAAGAGGATGTACTATTTCGAGGGTCGTATCGCATGCCGCGATTGTATTATATTTCGATGGACGTATCGCGCGCTGCGATGATTACTATTATCGATGGTCGTGTCTTGCGCCGCGATAGATGCATGGACAGATATGTCCCCCATGGGTCCCAGACTGAGAGAGAGCGGGTGTGTATCGTTAGGGAAGACATGCATCACTATACTTGACATTGCATCTCATGGTATTGCACATTTTATTACTGATGAACTTGAACACGTGTTTTGCTGATCTTGTGAGTGTTTCTCTGTGAAGCTTGTGATTGTTGAATATTGAGTTTTTATTTAGAATGTGTAAACTGATAGAGTGTGGTTATTGAGTTGTTTGTTTATTAAACAGTAAACTGTTAGGCTGAAGCGTGGAGTTTTAGATAAGGTGTAAGGAGTACCCATATTTTGTTCACTTAACTTGTGTTTAGAGGTTTGCTTGTTGGGTACCGCGTGGTTTGGTACTCACTCCTCGCTTCTACAAATTTTTGTAAGTTAGGAGCCCGGATCATCGTGATACATGTCATTCTTTTCGTTTCCGAGGCATCTTTTGGAGGGTTGTGAAGTAGCTGCTTGTCATCTAAGTGAACTTTCCTACTCCAGTTTATGTCTTTGTTTTTACTGGAAAGACAACTTCATTTTAGACTGCTATTTTATTTCAATTCTAATATTTACATTAGAGGCTTGTAAACATGACAACCTGGTTTTGGGAATTGAATTAATTTGACTTGGTTTCATAATAGAAATTTTTTTTGGATTGTCATTTTCTTTCGCACTTTGTTAGATATTGGGTTTTAGGCTGACTTGTCTTGGTGGGATAAGACGAGTACCATCGCACCCATTTTTGGGTCGTGACAAAATGGTATCATGGCCCGAAGTTCATAGGTCTCACGTGTATACAAGCCGAGTCTACGTAGAGTCTCAAGGATCAGTACAGAGACGTCTGTACTTATCTCTGAGAGGCTACAAGGATTACTAGGAAACTTCTTTTTGTTAATTCTTTCTCATCGTGCGGAGTCGCCTTCTTTAGTACTGAGTTGTTGTATACACTTTTTGACAGATTATGAGGACTAGAACTAATGTTACTGGCGGTAAAGGAGAGACACTTCCCGAGGCAGTTGTTGATGCCCCAGGTAGGGGTGGGGGTAGATCTTGAGCTAGAGGTCATGCTAGTAGTAGGACAGTAGCAAGAGGTCGTGCACGTGGAGCAGCACTAGTGAGTGGTCGTTATAGAGAGGTCTCTACAGAACCTCAATTTATTGCAGAGAGGACTAGGTTACTCCAGATCCTGTAATCACACCCTTGCTTCAGGATACACTATTGAGGGTGTTAAGTGTGCTAGAGGGCTTTTCTTAGGGTGGTGGGGCGACTACCACAACACATGACTCTCGTACTAGAGAGGGGGATCAAACCCAAGGGCAGCAACAAGATCCAGTTGTTCATGATGAGGTAGGGCAACTACTAGTAGATCCCGCGGTTCCGAATGATGTTGCACCAGCAGTTGGGGGTCAAATTGCACCAGTGGTTGTTCTGACAGAGGATGAGCAACGTAGGTATGAGAGATTTTGAAAGATGGACCCACCTCAGTTTCAGGGTGGGAAGAGAGAGGATGCTCATGAGTTTCTAATTACCTATAGAGAGTTATAACAGGTGGTTGGATTAGCTGAGTCACATGGGGTTCGATATGCTACACTCTAGCTTCGTGGACCAGCGAGAGACTAGTGGAGGACTTACTCGGGGGGTTTGCCAGTTGGATCTCCTCCAGTGACTTGGGAGCAGTTTGCTAGCGCATTCCAAGATCGTTTTATCCCATGGAGCGTGAGAGAGGAGAGTCTCTTGAGGTTTGAGAATCTGAGACAGGATGGTTTATCGATTACAGATTATGAGGTGTGTTTTTTCCAGTTGTCTAGGCATGCATTGGCCATTTTTCCAAATGAGACAGAGAGGATCTGGAGATTTGTGAGGGGATTGACTTTCTCTATCAGGTCAGCTGTGTTTCGGACATCTACGGAAGGGGCTTCTTTCCAGTATATTGTGAGTACCGCCAAAGAGGCAAAATTGATGGAGAGAGAGGAGTTTGGGGACCCTAAAAGGGCCTGCATATCAGGTCAGTATCATGGTGCCTCATCTGGAGGTAGGGGATCACAAAGAGTGAGTGGTTCTTTTCAGCAGCGGGGACCTATTCATGCATCTATGCTGACATTTGAGGGTTGCCAGACATCTAGGGGTTCTTATAGCCCGGGTCAGGGCTCGTATGGTTCAAAGAAGCGACCTACCAGGCGAGGCAAGTATAGTGGGTTTTCAGGGTCCACTCCGCAATTCCCAGGTCAGAGATTTTGTTGTAGTTGTGGAGATCCCGATCATCTAATGCGGCTGTGTACTTCACAAAGGGGTCGTGGTGGGCCTCGACCTAATTCTTCATTCCAGACTAGACCACCAGCTCCACAGGGTAGAGGTCGTGGCAAAGTTCAGTCAGATGTAGGTGATATAGTTTCTAGTAGTGGTGTTGTAGCTCAACAGAGTAGGGGTAGAGGTACCACCCAGGCTTGAGGTGGACGAGGAGCCCACTGCTATGCTTTCCTCGGGATACCTAAGGCGAAAACCTCTTATGCTGTTATTACAGGTATCATCCCAGTATGCCATCGACCTGCGTCTGTGCTGTTTAATCCAGGTTCTACTTTTGCTTATGTGTCTACATATTTTGCTGCTAAATTTGATATGATATGTTATAGCATGATTGTACCTATTCGTTTTTCTACACCCGTGGGTAAGCCCTTAGTGGTGGATCGAGTGTATTGATCCTGTCTTGTTTCTTTAGCTGGGTATGACACTTGGGTAGACTTAATCATTTTGGGAATGATAGACTTTGATGTTATCTTGGGTATGGATTGGCTTTCTCCTTATCACGCTGTCCTTGATTTAATGCTAAGACTGTGACTTTAGCAATGCCTGGTTATCCGAGGGTTGAGTGGAAGAGTGGTAGTGGTTCTTATCCTAGCAAAGTTATCTCTTTTATCCGTGCTTTGAAAATGGTGGAGAGGGGGTGTTTGTCTTACTTAGAGTTTATTCGGGATACTGGTGTTGAATCACCTCCCGTGGACTCTGTTTCCTTGGTTAAGGAGTTTCTCGATTTATTTCCTTCTGATCTTCCAGGTGTTCCTCCCGATAGGGATATCGATTTTGCTTTTTGATTTGGAGTCGGGCACTAAGCCTATTTCTATACCTCCATATCATATGGCCCTAGCAGAGTTGAAAGAATTTGAGGATCAGTTGCAAGATTTATTGAGTAAGGGTTTTATTTTCCCTAGTGTATCACCTTGGGTGCCCCTATATTGTTTGTGAAGAAAAAGGATGGGACTATGAGGATGTGTATGGTTTACAGATAGTTGAACAAAGAAACAGTGAAGAATAAGTATCCTCTTCCGCGTATTGATGACTTATTTGGTCAATTACATGGATCATCATTGTTCTCTAAGATTGATTTGAGGTTTGGTTATCATTAGTTGAAGATTAGGGCATCAGATATCACTAAGACAACTTTTCGGACCCGTTATGGACATTATGAGTTTATAGTAATGTCCTTCGGATTAACTAATGGCCCTGCAGCATTCATAGTTTTAATGAATGGGGTGTTTCGACCATACCTTTATTCTTTTGTGATTGTTTCCATCGATGACATCTTGGTTTACTCCAAGACTGAGGAGGACCATGTCTGACACCTGAGGATTGTATTTCAGAGGTTGAGAGAAGAGAAGTTGTATGCCAAGTTCTCAAAGTGTGAGTTCTGGCTTACTTTTGTGACATTCTTGGGACACGTGGTGTCCAAGGCGGGTATTAGAGTAGATCCAATCAAAATTCAGGCAGTCAGACGCTGGATGCAACCTAATTCACCTACTGAGGTTCCGAGTTTTGTGGGATTAGCAAGCTATTATCGATGATTTGTTCAGAGTTTCTCTACTATTGCTGCTCCATTAACTAGATGACTCGATAGGATGTGCGTTTTCAGTGGCCTGATGAGTTTGAGCAGAGCTTTCAAAAACGCAAGACTTTTTTGACATCAGCTCTTGTGTTGACTCTACCTGAGGATGGTGTAGACTTTACAATGTATTGTGATGCTTCAGGAGTTGGATTGGGTGGTGTGTTGATGCAGAAGGGGAAAGTGATTGCTTATGCTTCTAGGCAATTAAAGTCCAATGAGAAGAACTACCCTACTCATGATCTGAAGTTGGCGGTTGTTGTATTTGTACTTAAGTTATGGCGTCATTATTTGTATGGAGTGCATTGTGAGATCTTCACTGATCATTGGAGTCTTCAATATATCTTTAGTTAGAGAGATTTGAACTTGAGGAAGCGAAGATGGCTTGAGTTACTGAAGGACTATGATGTGACCATTCTGTATCATCTGGGGAAGGCCAATGTTGTGGTCGATGCTTTGAGTAGGAAGACTCATAGCATGGGGAGTCTTGCATCTCTTAGTGTTGAGTAGAGACCAGTGGCTGGAGATGTTCAATTGTTATCTAACAGTCTTGTCCAATTGCAGATCATTGAGGAGAGTGATGGGATGATTGCTTTTATTGAGGCTCCATCTTCTTTAGTCGAGCAGATTCGTGCACACTAGTTTGATGATGAAAAATTATGTCTCATTCGAGACAAAGTATTGAGTGGGGAAGCTAATGAGGATGTCCTTGATTCTGATGGTATCTTACGGATCGGAGGCAGGATTTTTGTGCCGAAGACATGCGATTTGATTAGATTGATTCTTGAGGAGGCTCATTGTTCTCGGTGTTCCATCCATCCGGGAGCGGCGAAGATGTATCATGATTTGAGTCAATAATACTGGTGGTGTAGGATGAAGAGGGATATTTCAGATATTGTTTCGAGGTGTTTGACATGCCAGCAGGTCAGGTGTGAGCACCAGCGGCCTGGGGGTGTATCTCAGAGGATGCCTATTCCTACTTGGAAGTGGGAGCAGATTACCATGGAATTTGTTGTGGGTTTGCCTACCACAGTGGGTGGTTAGGACTCTATTTGGGTTGTTGTTGATAGGCTGACCAAGTGTGCCCACTTCATTCTGGTTCGGGTGAAGTATATGGAAGAAACGTTAGCCGAGCTATATTAGTCAGATTGTGTGACTACATGGAGTTCCTATTTCTATCATATCAGATCGAGGTTCACTATTTACTTCTCACTTCTTGAAGGCATTACAACATGGTCTGGGTACTCAGTTAGATATGAGTACAGCCTTTCACCATCAGAGTGATGGTCAGTCTGAGCGGACAGTTCAGGTGTTGGAAGATATGCTCCGAGCGTATGTAATCAATTTCTGAGATAGATGGGATCGACATTTACCCTTAGCGAAGTTTTCCTATAATAATTGTTATCACTCTAGTATCTAGATGGCCCCATTTGAGGTGTTGTATGGAAGACGGTGTAGGTCCCCGATTTGTTGGTTTGATTCGGCGGAGATGGACTCTTTGGATACATACATTCTTAGAGATGCTATGGAGCAAGTTCGTATGATTCAGGATAGATTATTGACAGCTCAGAGTTGACAGAAGAGTTATGTAGACCAGAGAGTTAGAGCCTTAGTGTTTATGGAGGGTGATCAAGTTTGGCTCCGAGTGTCACCCATGAAGGGTGTGATGAGGTTTGGAAAGAAGGGCAAGCTTAGCCCTAGGTTCATTGGACCTTTTGAGATTTTGAGCCGAGTGGGAGAGGTGGCTTATAAATTGGCCTTGCCACCTTGTTTGTTGGCAGTTCATCTTGTTTTCCATGTCTCTATGCTTCGGAAGTATATTTCGGATGAATCTCATGTGCTTTCACTTGACTCCATGGAGTTGGGTCCAAAATTGACATTTCAGGAGGAGCCTATAAGTATTTTGGATAGAGAGGTTCGAAAGCTTAGGACCAAGGAGATTGCTATAGTTTAAGTGCAATGGAAGCACCGATCCGCGGGGGAGGCAACTTGGGAGACAGAGTCTGACATGCGTGCGAGATACCCTCAACTTTTTGAAGCTTCAGGTAATTACTTTTACTCTATGTTCGAGGACGAACATGATTTTTAGTGGTGGATAATGCAATGACCCAAAAGATCATCTTTAGAATTTTTGAATATTTGTTTAACTTAAGTTCATTAATCGATAGTTTATGGGCTAAAGTGATAATTTATTTAAGACCCTATAACCTTTAGCCTATATATAATAAAATATGAGGGTAAAACCTATCACTTTTAGTAATTAACTAATTCTGAAAAAAAATAGAGAAAAGGAGGAACTGAAGGCGGCGGCGACAAGTTACAAACTTCATGTAAGAAACTCAAAATTGAATTCATTAAACTCTTTAGTCCCATAATGACTTTTATATTCATGAATTTAATGAATGTATTGTAAGTTAGAGGGGAAGGAGTATTAAATTAATATTTATAATTAATTGCCTTACAATTAATGGTGATGCACGTGGTCTTGGAAATTTGGGGTACAAATTTTAGTGGAATATTTTTACGTGAGGTTGTCAGCAGGTAAGGTTTAAGTTTGTATGAGAAATCACGGTTAGTAAATTAGATGAACTGCAAGTTTTCTTAAAATTTTATTGAAAAGTTTAATGAAGTTTAACACTTTGGAAAATTCTTAATGTAACCTTAATTGTTTTGTTTTTTATAGTCAATTTTTTTTTGTATAGTATGAATAAAATTTTTGCATATTGAGATACCTAATTAAATATTAGGTATATTTGATTGTATGATATCATTAATTTTATATGATACTTGAAAATATTGAGATTTAACCCTAGGTTTGAAACTTGGGAAATATCATAATTGAAATGTTAATTGACATCAAAATTTAAGAACACATAAAAGTGTGGGTGTTGTTAGTTCTGAAACCTTATTGTGAATATATACTTGAATAGATTCCTTTGGTTCAGAAGCTCAATGGAAAGGGAAGCTCAAGTCCAAGAGTAATTATTCTTGCGGGATTCAGGCAAGTGTATTTCTAAACTCTTGTTAAGCGTATGAGATTCATGTATTTCCTTGTGTGGTGTTGAGAATGATTTGGAGACTTGTTGCTTATTTGTTACTGTTGTATTCCTTGTTGTAAATTGTGTTTTGTTATCAAAATGGTTATCTCCTCATTTCTCATTTGAGCATGTCAATTGCATTGTATCTGAGACATGATTGTGATAAGAGTTAAGTGACAAGAGGATGTACTATTTCGAGGGTCGTATCACGTGCCGCGATGGTATTATATTTCGAGGGACGTATCGCGCACCGTGATGGTTACTATTATCGAGGGTGGTGTTGTTCGCCGCGACAGATGCATGGACAAATATGTCCCCCCGGTCCCAGACTGCGAGACAGCGGGTGTGTATTGTTTGGGAAGACATGCATCACTGTACTTGACATTGCATCTCATCGCATTGCACATTTTATTATTGATGAACTTGAACACGTGTTTTGGTGATCTTGTGAGCGTTTCTCTGTGAAGCTTGTGAGTGTTGAATATTGAGTTGTTATTGAGAATGTGTAAACTGATAGAGTGTGGTTATTGAGTTGTGTGTTTGGTAAACTGTAAACTGTAAGGCTGTAGCGTGGAGGTTTAGGTAAGGTGTAAGGAGTACCCGTATTTTGTTCACTTAACTTGTGTTTAGAGGTTTGCTTGTTGGGTACCACGTGGTTTGGTACGCACCCCTTGCTTCTACAAATTTTTGTAGTTTACGAGCCCGGATCTTCGTGATACCTGTTATTCTTTTCATTTCCGAGGCATCTTGTGGAGAGTTGTGAGGTAGTTTCCTGTCATCTCAGCAAACTTTCCTACTCCAGTTTATGACTTTGTTTTTACTTGAAAGACAACATCATTTTAGACTTCTATTTTATTTCAATTCTAGTATTTACATTAGAGGCTTGCGCACGTGACAACCTGGTTTTGGGAATTGAGTTAATATGACTCGGTTTCATAATAGAATTTTTTGTTGGATTGTCATTTACTTTCGCACTTTGTTAGATATTGGGTTTTAGGCTGACTTGTTCTGGTTGGATAAGACGACTGCCATCGCACCCATTTTTGGGTCATGACATTCTCTAAGGAGGAAATAGTTTCTTAGGTTAACAATTCATGTGTGTCTTTGGAAATAGTTCTGCAAATTGTATGTTTTTTGAATGAATTTCGTTTGTATATAGTATTGCCTTTAAAAGTCACCAATTTGTAGAATGAAATATGCATATTTTTGTTTGATAAAGCAGTATGTCAAAAATGTTATAGGTGGAAGCCTATTTGAAAAGGAAAACATTTATACGTTATAATCTAAGAATATGTTGTATTCTGTTTGGCGAAAATAAAATTTTGTAGATTTGTATTCTTTGTGAATTTGATTATTTATGATTGTTGTGGACTAAAAACTTTTATAGTTTTTTACTTTGAATAAATTTGACTATGCAATTGGTTTGAAGAATATGAAAACTTCATAATAATTCAGTGTGCACTTTTGATTTTCTATATACTTCAATGTTATATAGAAATAAATTGTACTAATTTTTTATCCTTATTGTTAGTATTCTAAATACTAAGTTGTATGGCTATTAGTGATAGAGAAAAAAATATAGTGACATATAATTTATGATTTTGTGACTTGATGTAATGAACTTTGATATGGTGCAAAGATTGTCAAGTAGAATGGAAGCACTAAAATTCTTTCCTAGAATAGTGTTTCCAAATGAAGTTTCATATTGTCGGTGTAGTGTGGAAAAATATGTGGAAAAAGCATGTTCAGATAATTGAAAAATATTTTTGAGATCGTATTAAAATGTGTGGGTTCTCGAATTATGAAAAAGATAATTTTAGACTTACTGTCTAATTTAAATTTCGATCACAAGATATGAAATCCGATTATACTTTTGTATCATGTTAGACCCACAAAATTCTTGGAGTATGTTCGGTATTGTGGTTGTTTATGGTTGTTGTTGAGTTTCTGGATTACAAGTATATGGTGTGACTAGTATGAAACTATCAAATTATACATATACTTGTTCAAAATAATTATGTTCTTTTATGAAAAAGTTTGACTTAACATGTTATGATGTTTTGTCAAAACATATGTCTATTATAATAAAAGTATTTGCATACACATGAATATTGATGAAAAGTCATTTGTTATGTTTTGTAAAAGAAACATTTGGACTATATTTCCTTTATTGAAGATGATGAAAATTTATTCATGGGTAGTTCTATAGTAAGAAAATTTAAAGTTATGAAGAGGTTCTTATGAAAAGGGCATTTGACAAGGTCATGACTCTAAACAATGTTTGCATCACACAAAATTGTAAGAAATAGGAAACATATTATTCGTGAGAAAAAATCTACCTCGTGGAGAGCTTTATAAACTCAATATCTTTATTAGTCATACTTGTTTGAGTCAAAGTTTGTGACATGAACACTTGGGGAATGTCAATTATAAAGTCTTGAAGAACAACTATTACAAAATCTTGAAGAAAAGTTGATCAACTTAGAAGTTTTGTCTCACGTTGAGAGCAATAATTCAAAATGTCATGGTTGTGTGGAATCTACGTATGTTGAACATTCTTATAAATCTTTTGAAAGGAATTCTAATCCCTTAGTGTTGATTTACACTGACATTTGCGATAAGAAGTTAACACAATCTCGTGGTGGAAAAAAGTATCTCATAACATTCATTGATAATTGCATTAGAAATGACTTTGTCTATTTGGTGAATGGTAAGGATGAATCAATAGATATGTGTAGACAATATAATATTGAAGTTGAAAATCAGTTAAGAAAAAAGACAAAAACTGATTAAAATGGTGAGTATAAATCTCCTTGTGCAGAAATATGTTTGAAAAGTTGAATTATCCCTCAAACAACTATCATATTCACCTCAATCTAATGAAAAAATGAACGTTGAAAGAAATGAAGGATGCATTATTTATAAGTTCAGGTTTACCACAAAATATATGTGGAGGGATTATCGCTACAACAAAAGGGAATAACACAATGTTTTGTATTTTTAAAAAGAAAGCAATTTTTTTTGTTCAAGACATAATATATTCCATATGAGAAATTTAAAGGAAGGAACTCCAACATGGAATAATTCAAAGTGTCGGGGTGTCTATCCAAAGTCCAAGGTCTGATTCCTAAATTGATTAAAATAGGACTTAAGGTTGTGGACTATAAACGTAGACTTGAATAGTCTAGTGAAAGGTGTAAACGACCATGGGGAAAAAAGAAGAAGAATGTACTTAATAAAGAGATTCAGAGGCGTAGTACATGTCAAAGGACACATATACTTCCTTATATTATGGTTTTGTAAAATTTCTTGTGTCTTTTGTAGACTCATCCTTTTGGACAGATGTTGTCAATAGTGATATTGGATCAATTTTGAGTAATCCTATTTGAAGTTGGATGATTTTCCACAAGGAAATAATACTTTGGGTTCAGTATTAATCCTCAAAAGGAAAATGAAAGTCAACGAAACTGTTTACAAATATAAAGCAAGCATTTTTGTCAAAGGGTTTACAGAAAAACACGGTGTTGATATTTAAGAGAATACTTGCTAGTAGCTAGAATTACATTCATTTGGATGTTAATTGTGTTAGTTATGGTAAATGGCCTCCAAATTCATCAAATGGACGTAAAACAATTCTCTTAATTGGAGAATTAGATGAAGAAATTTACATGGAACAACCCGAGGGTTTTACGGTTCTTGGTCAATAAAAGAAAGTGTACGAACTTGCTAAGTCATATCATGGACTAAACTAAGCATCTTAACAATGATACAATAAATTTGACTAAATTATGTTGGCAAATGGACTTAAGAATGACGGAAGTTATAAATTTGTTCACATTAAAATACAAGGTCATTGTTTGTTTGTATATTGGTGATATGTTGCTCATCAGTAGAGACACTAATGACATAATTGCAACTAAATGTATGCAAGAAAGCAAGTTTGGAATGAAATATATTGGAGTTGCTGATGCAATCTTATGTATAAGAATCCTTAGAACTCTATAATGTTTACCATTATCACGGTCTCATTGCATTGAAAAGATACTTGACTAGTTCAAATATTTGGATTTAAATATTGTAAAGTCTCCAATAAATGTGAGCTTTGTATTTCAAAATATTAAAAGTGAAAGTGACTCAAAATTCGATTGTGCTAGAGTATTGAAAAGTATTATCTATATGATGAAATGTGCGCGATCAGATATAACCTTTGCTATTAATTAACTGAGCCGATTTACAACTGATCCCAATTGAACTCATTAGATGGCACTAAAAAGAGTTTGGAGTATTAAATAAATATTTAAAATTTTTTCTTGAATTATAACAATATCCAGCACTATTGAAAGAATATAGTGATTCAAATTGGATCACCAGACAAATGAAGTAAAATCCACGAGTGGATATATATTAACTCTTTGTAGGGGAGTAGTCTCTTGGAAATATTTCAAAAGAGGAATGCATCAGTAGATCTACAATTATCTTTGAGCTAAAAGCTCTAGATAAGGTCGGTGAATAAATTGAAAGACCCCAGATTTTCTTAATAGATATTCTTTTTTATCCCAAAACATTGACATTAGTATGCAAACACTTTGATAGTAAAGATACAAAAGGTAGAGCATGTATCATGATGTATAATGGAAAATCTCGTCATATAGGACATGGACATGATACCATTAAAAATGTACTCTCTAGTGGAATTATCAGAATTGACTATGTAAAGTCAACGGATAATATATAGGATCCACTTACAAAAAGGTCTAACTAGAGAGAAAGTTTAAAGATAATCTAAGGGAAGGGATTTACAGCATAGGAGAAGTCATCATGACGGTATTTATCTAACAGACTGTAGATCCCAAGAGATAACTGAAGGTGAAAAACAAAGTTGTGATTGACGGTTCGACTTTGTCAACAAACTCAATCCATTCTTATGATGAAGAGAATTGTCAGTAAAAACTATACAACATTAAGACTTATTAATGAGTTAATACAACTTAATTTTTTTAAATAATTTTCTATGTTTGGCAGATTTGACCAAATAGTGTATCTACGCAATAATACGTTTACAAGTCACCTGTGTGAGTGTAAAGTGTAGGCAACTTCAAAGATAATTATTTTCAAAAGCCTATTCTCTATACACTGCTGAAACCAGGAGGTGATCATGACGGAAGCGAACACAACCGTAAGAACCATAAACAGTAAATGGTTAATTGTGTGACATATGGTTGTCTAGTTATACACAAAGCTCGATGGTTCAAAGATATCACATATACCAATTGACCGATTATATCCGACATATATTCACTATTGAAATTCCAAGGGGAAACCTACATATCAAGATGCAATTAATTATTCCTTGTAAAGTCAACATACTTGACTGTTTCTTTGTCTTGGAGTCATTTCCCATTCATGTGGGAGATTGGGCTTTAAATGGCGTGAATGAAAAATGAAGAGTTGCGACTTTTAAGAAGATTTGCGACTTTTATGAAATATTTCGAGTTTTATTAAAAGTTGCGCCTTTAATAAATATTTGTGACTTTTATGAAAGGTTGTGATCTTTCCTAAAGATGGAGACTTTTCCAAAAGTTTGTGACCTTTTAAGTAAGGCACAATAAAAACTTATTCATACTACCCTTTGTTTTCTTTAAATTGAGGAATTTCCTGTCATTTTAGTCGAAAAAATTTCTGGATTTCTTCCACTACTACTAAATATATTAGTATTCTAAGTGTACTTTACTGTCGCTGAGTTACTTGTTGACACCACCGTGGATACTAGAGGAGAATAATTTTCTTAGTGGGACACTGTGCATTCAATGGACTTGATCTTCTTTCTCTTTTCCAAATTCTTGTATTTGTTATAGATTTTTGATTTGTGAAATAATTTTTGTTCTTTTGTTCTTCACTGGTTCATTAAACTTCGGTAACTCCGTGTCTCTATAAAGTTTGTTTGAATTAGTAAGATTCTTTAAATACCGAATGTCAACAATTCCTCTTTAGGAAATATATTTTGTATATTTTTCTAATTTGTCTCTGTTTTTAGTTTCTTTACTACTTATAATTTTCTAGTTGTGAGAATGTTCTTAATTTTTGTTTTGTCTCACCATGTTCTTTAAAGTTTTGTTCTAAGTATCTTGGAAATAAAAGATGAACAACAATTTAAACCTAATATCTTCCATAGGTTGTGGATGAAGATACAAGTTTTAAAATTGCATATTTCTCCAATATAAACAATAAGTTATTTGTTCCTACTTAAGTTTATTCCACTCTAAATTTTTTTCCATTTTTAATAAAAATATAAAATATTTTTTTTTATTTTCCTATATTGTGTTATTGATCATAGCAAGTATTTCATCCCTGATAATTTCTCTTTTCTTTTTGTTTAATAGAAAAGCATCATCACCATATATTTTAAATTTTAAAAATATGATAATACTATGATATTTAAGTCAGTAGTTAAGTTTACAGGTAAAAAATCCTTGACGAGCTTCCTTTATTTCCTTGATGAGTTTACAAACTTCTTCATTGTACCCCACCCATTTCTTGATAACCCCACACATCTCCTAGTCCCGATTCTACCTTTGACTAGCCTAGCAAAAACATAGAACTCTTTAAGGAGATAAAAAACTTTTGAAACCATATAAATATTTTATATGTAGAAGAGAACAATGATTTTAGTCATTAGCAATGTTTTCCTCATATAGACCAAGCATAACAATGAAAACATAATTCAATGATACACCACAATCTGATAAGATACAATGCAACTAAAATATAAAATATATTGGAAGTCCTAATGAAAAAAAAATACACCAATACTGAAAATATATAACTAGAAAAATAGGAAATAGTAGTGAAATATTATACTAAAGGATAAAAATGTTATACATTAATATCTATGTCCAACAATTTTAGGTGTAGACACACATGTCTTATGTGGCATATACAAATCAATTAGAGTGTTGTTGTTGATACCAATACTGAAAACCCTATAAACAATTTTCGGATTTCCGTTAGATTAAATATATATTTCAAACTTATTTCTTTTAGTATATGATTACATTTATATTTTATTCTATCCAATTAATTATATACTCTAATAATCATAATGAGGTGAGTTTATACGAACAATTATGATTATTACTTATTTATTTCTTTTACTTAATGTGTGTAGTATTTTATTATAAATAGTAAATATATATTTTCCTCCAAATTGTTGAAGTCCAACCCACTTTTATTCTATTCTATTTATTTCTAACATAGTTTATCAATTAGGACTCAATAATAATCCCAAACCCTAACTATTAATAGCACACATCTATCTCATCTTGATCAACGGTCGTGATTAAATCCTCAACCCTTCCTCTTTATTCACCCGAAACCTAAATCACTATTCATCTTTCTCCAAAGTTGAAGATGAGCCGCCGCACACCCTCACTATCCTCTCCCCAACCATTAGTCTACAATGAAACCGTTGTGAAGAGCCGCACGCCTTTAGTAAAACTGCAATGCCTCCTTTCTCCTACTTTGCTACAAACAAGTGGAGACTAAACACCAAAGAATCACCACCTCTGTTATTCCCCCTCCTTTATCCTTTACACTTTTTTCTAGTGAAAAAATCAGTACTTTCGCCTCCACTCATCAATCGACAATAATCAACACTAAATATTCACTATAAATATCAGAAATATTATCATGAAAATACCATTATAGATTCATTTGTGACACGTAAAACCTCATGTTCTTCACTCTAAATCAGCCTAAAAAACGAAACCATAGGAACACCATTATGAAACCACCATCCCGTCAAGGTTGAAAACTAAAATTTTGATTCTAAGTCCTTTTTGGTTGAAGATTTTTAGCAATGTTTATAAACGTTCCTTTACCATTAGTTACGTTTCTTTTGCTTCTTTTAAATTCATCTTGTCTTCAAATTTGGTGGATATTTCAATTAGGGATGGAAAAATCAAATCTAACTCACCCAATAAAATTATGTATAGGTGGGTTATCAACCTGTCTATTTATTAGCTAAATCTAATAAGCCTATTAAAAATTGAGTTGGTATGTAACAAAAATTTACTCATGAGAAATTTTGTCAATTTTTTTTTCTAAATTGATATTTTATATATAACTATGATACAGAAAAAAAATAATTTTATTAGGTACATAAAACTTTAAAAAGAAAATATGAAACCTTTTAACTTAGTAAAAATTGTGTTTGGTTGACTATTGACCCATTCTACAACCACACACTTGATCCTTTTGATCCAATTAAATTTAGGTCGGGTCTTGACCCTTTTATTTTCTTCTGTCATTTTTATCTGGCCAAATTTGACCAAATCTGCTCAGTTGTCAGCCCTAGTTTTTAAAAATTCTACTTTATATATGTGATATCATGTCTTCGCTTAATTTTTCATATCTTAGTGTATTTGCCTATTAATTAATATTACTTGGTTCATCGTATTTAAGGAGTTCTATTGGAAATGTTTAAGAATATTAACTATTGTCCCTCAATGTTATCATAGACAAACAATATTGAAATTTGATGTTTACCTAAAATCTTGTCAAAAGTTTACTAGTTTTAGTTTATTGGGTATTGTTGTACATGAATTCATAACTATGTGATAGTTCGCTAGTTATTCTTAATTGTCATTCTTGATTGTTTATATGGTTTACAAATTCTCTCTTTGTTCCATTAGTTCAACCTAGAATAATTAGTCCATATAACATAAATTTTGATAAAATTTAAGGCAAGCTTAGTTAAATCGTGATAAAAAAATGAGAAGATGTACAAATTTATTTCGGATCTTTTGATCTGCTTATTTTGATGTGCTTACAGATTTTTATCTCTTTCATTATGTGCTTACTTTGATTAAGCGTTTTTATTACTTTATTATTTGACTAGTCAAAACTTAAGAACATAGATACTCTCATCTCTTTAAATATTATTACATGTACATCATACTGGTAAGATGTTGGCTGAAGTGCAGCCATAATAAATGTAGATCTAAAGGCTTGAAGTAAAACCAAGTGGAATCGTCACCCTAGTGGAGGCCATGTACATTTGGCAAATGATGAAAAATTGACCGGCTAAAGTTGGCTTCATCCAAGTACCTTTTGAAAATGATGAAGGACAATTTTATAGCTGAAGTTTTCTCAAGAAAGCTTAATTTACTGTTTCATCATCAGGAATATAGAGGTTTTTATATGAATGGAAGAGGGCCTCTTATTAATCACTTAAGTTTTGCTGATTACATTATTATATTTTCTTCTACTGAGAGACATTCTTTACAGCTTATGATGAAGATAATAGATAATTATGAGCTTGTTTGTGATCAAAAAGTGAATAAAGATAAAAGCTTTTTCATGGTGACTGAGAAGACTAAACAGGAAATCATTGATGATATTATGATTGAAACTGGTTTTACTATGAAGAACAGTCCTATTATCTATCTTGGGTGCCCTTTATATATTGGAGGTCAAAGAGTTATATATTATTCTGAGATTGTGGAGAAGATTATTAAAAACATCTCAGGATGGCAAGCTAAGATTTTGAATTTTGGTGGTAAAGCTACTCTTGTCAAACATGTATTGAAGTCCATTCCTATTCATATTTTAGCTGCAGTATCTCCTCCAAAGACTATTTTTAATCATACCAAAAGAGTAATAGCTGATTTCTTTTGGGGTAGAGATAAAGATGGAAAAAAGTATCATTGGGCATCATGGAATACATTATCTTATCCAACTAGTGAAGGTGGTATTGGAGTAAGACTGATTGATGATGTATGTAAAGCATTCCAATATAAACAATGGTGGGAGTTTAGAACTAAGAGTTCATTATGGAGCAAGTTTTTGAAAGCAAAGTACTGTCAAAGAGCTAATCTAGTGGCCAAAAAATATGATTATGGGGATTCTATAGTTTGGAGGTACTTCACTAGAAATAGACAAGATGTGGAACAATTTATTAATTGGAATATTAACTCAGGAACCTGCAGCTTCTGGTGGGATAATTGGTCAGGAAAGGGTGCCATAGCCAATATATGTGACAACATTTCAAGCTTAAGCAATAGTACTGTTTCTGAATTTTTGCAGAATGGTATTTGGAAAGAAAGGATTATTAGACAAAATGTTCCTCCTTTACTTGTGCCTGATATTCTCCAAACCAGTTTCAATTATAATTCTGAGATTGAAGACACTACTATTTGGACACCTGCAGATAATGGCAAGTTTTCTATATAATTTGCTTGGGAGGTCATTAGAAAAAAAAGGGTTAAAGATCCTATTAATACTATTATTTGGCATAAACCTATTGTTTTCAAAATATCCTTCTTTATTTGGAGAGCTTTGAGAGGCAAATTGCCAACAAATGAAATTTTGAAGAAAATTTGAAGAAATGAGGTTGCCTGTTATTGTTGTCATAAGAAGGGCACTGATGATATCAAACATATACTTCTCACTGGCCATTTTTCTAAATATATATGGCATTATTATGCTGCCAAACTTGGGGCACTATATAATCAGACAGACTTGAGAAGTCTGTTATTATATTGGAAGAATCAGCCTAGTCAAAATGAGGTATACACATTACTTAATTATATATTGCCTAATTTTGTTTGTTGGAATCTATGGAAGAACAGGTGTGCTGTGAAATATAGAGGAAAGAAATCTAGTGTACAAAGAGTTCTATATGGTATTTTTAAAGACACAATGCAGGTTGTAAAAATGGTATATCCCACCATACCATGGAAACAGAACTGGGACAGCTTGATCAATGTATTAGATCATTGTCAACAACAGCTCAAAATAACAATGGTAAGCTGGACAAAACCATTGAAGGGCAAGTACAAACTCAATACTGATGGCAATGCATTGCAAGACTCAGGAAAGATTGGAGGAGGAGGTATAGTAAGGGATCATCAAGGTAAAATAATATATGCTTTTTCATTACCTTTAGGTTTAGGCACTAACAATAGTGCAGAGATTAAATCAGCTCTTTATGGATTGGATTGGTGTGAGCAACATGGCTACAAAAGCATTGAAATGGAAGTAGACTCAGAACTATTATGCAAATGGATAAACAACACAATATATATACCTTGGAGATGTCAACACACTGCCCAGCAAATTCAGCAAATAAGCAGAAAATTGGAATACTTTCATTGCACACATGTCTATAGACAAGCTAATGGCACTGCAGACTTGTTAGCAAAGTGGAGTCACAATCTAGATATAATTCAACACTTCTACACTACTCAACAATTATTTGGATCAATCAAAGGAAGCTACATACTAGACAAAATGGGGATACAGAATTTCAGAAGGAAGAAAACAAAGAGAATCAAACATCCTTCTTAATTATTTACATGAATAACAATTCTGTGATTAATTCAAATGTTACTTAAACCTCTCATTTTGTGTAATAGATAGGTTTTCCCTTTTTTATAATTTCATGTAAAGGGAGAGTCTCCCGAATTGACTCATTCTTAGAATATTGTATTAAAAAGAGGAGTCCTCTTTTAGGTATTTTATTTTATAGAGTGCATCTTATTGTAAATGTTGAATTGACTAATCTTTTATTGATAAGTCTATTCTAACCACCAAATGATAGAAGGTAAGGTTTATGTCCCCCTTCATGTAACTTTGATTTTATGAATGTTAAGGCCTGGGGGTGATGCTAAGCCCCTGACCCACCTCAAAGGTCGTTCAACTAAAAAAAAAATATTTATATGTTACCCTCTTAAATGCCTCAAAATTTTACAAGTCCTATTATTGTATTAAAATATAAACATACTTTAATATAATACATAAAATTACATACATGTATTTTATCTTCACACGACTTTTTAAATATAATTTTTTTTTTACTTCGTACCCTTGAATAACTTCTTTAAAAATTCATTTCATCTTGTCTCAAGCATCTAAGAGGGTCGATCATAAAAAAGAGTTGAATCTGTTTCTCTATCTCCCCCCCTCTCTCTCTCTCATATATATATATATATATATATATATATATAATTTAAGCTTAATGTATATGTATTCATTTAACTAAGTTTCTTTACCCTTTACTCTTCTCATTCAACTTAGTTTCTCCTTTTATTTGTTTTATTTAATTACTTTCATTAGTCTCTTTCTTCTAATGGCATGAGAGCATGTATTGTTTAATTGAACTCCTGAAATTTATGACTTAACTAGTTATGTTTGTATCATTGGCTGTAATTCATGCCTATAATCACATACTACATAAATTCATTTTGTCTTTTAAAGTTATGTGTTTGGGATAGCAAGAATTCTGATATCTTTAAAATATGGTAGTTTTTGTCAATGTAAAAAATTTGTGGATTTGTTTATGCGATAACTATTTGTTAGTACAATAATTTTTTCTTTAATGGCAAGTCTCGTAGTTCTTTTGTCTTCTCTTTGTTGCATCTAATTAGTTCATATGATTAATATTTTTTAAGCAAGTTAACTAGTAAATGAAGTCTCATGTTCGCTTACTTGACTTTCTTAAACTACCTTAATTTTACGCAATAAAAAATTTCACATTTGAAGTTATTTTTACAAGATCCATATAATTATAATTAATAAATGATTCCTTAATAATATAAGAGGACTTTGGATTAAATTTTTTAAGTGGTCTCAATGTAAAAAAGCCTTAAATCTTAAGTTGGGAAATCTCAGTTTTTTGCTTTTGACTTCTTATTTGTATAATTTTTAATCTTTAAAAAGGTGCTTTTGTTTTATCCAAATACTACCAAAATTAAATTTTTTTTTAAAGCTCAAAGCCACACATATAAATAAGTTAATATTTTTTTTTGAAGTAGTTTTTAATTTTAGATGTATCTGGTAAAAGAGAAAGTTCTTTCTATGCTTAAAAAGTATGACATGAAATAAAAAATAAAAAGTAGGTGGCTACCTACTTTTGAATTTTATATAACTTAAAAAAGTTTATCCATACACCCTCTTAGTATTTTCTAACACTGATTTATTTGGTTTTTGATATCTTACAACATCATTTTTTAAATTAATAATATTTTTTCACCACACGTTTCCCATACATAATTTACAAGATTCATCTAGTACTCTGTTTTTGGACCTCGAAACGTGTATAACACCTTGCTTTCAAGGTAATTTAAATCCTCACCCGGCATATGATTTTAAAAAATCGTTAAAATTAAATTTATTAGTTACTTTTGTGTGGGATGGTATCCTAATGCACATTTAATTGATTATGTGGTGAATCATCTCTTTTTAGAACTCGATAACGAATTGTCAAATCGTTGTCCCATTTTTCACGAGTAGATAAGGACGCAAAAATTATCACATGGACCCCTACTTCACAACATGTTTTCTTTGGGGCGTCCAACATAACGAAAATAAAATCAATAGGGCAAAGCTATTAGAATGATTGCAAATAACGCTTCCCCACTACAATCATGACTCTTGAAAAAAACTGATCCATCTTGCGGAGCAAGTCGTTGAATAGAAACTATAATTTTTTTTATTTCATAACTCATTAATCAATAAAATAGAATTGCTTAGTGATCACCGGAATAGATCAGGTTCCATCAATTATTTTGCAAACATTATAAGAACACAAATTATGGTTGGGTTTTGTAGTCCTCTCTAGTGGGAAGTACTTAGCCTCATCACTTGTTGATTGTTTTGTTATAATATGGAAGGCAATGTTTGAAGTAGAAATTTTCTAGTCAGCAGGAACTTGTGTTATTTATAATATTGGGCCTTGAGAACTACCAACTTCTCACTTTCCGAGTAGAGAAGGTTGTTTGACTGTGGGATGTGAGCTATTGTGAATGTATTGATATAATTATAGAAAAGTCTTCGGTTCAAAGAAGAATTTCTTCGTTCCCAAGATTTATTATGTGTCGTGGTTTCACGGTGCTTTCAATGCTTTTTGCTTAAGATTTGTGTGTCTAGAGCCTTTTTGTAGTAGTTTTAACATGTTTTTGTATTTGTTTTGCACGAAAAATGTCCATAATAAACACTCCGAAGGAAGGTGGAAAATGTATAGAGGCAACCTACGAAGGCCATCGATGGCCCGTGGTTCAATCGATGGTCCATAGATGGTGACCTTTCATTGCAAATCAGACTAATGGAAAAACCCGGAAAAATCTTACCAAGGGTGGAACTACGGAGGGATCGATGGTCCATCGATCGTACTACTAAATCGTCAAAGTAATCAGAGATAGTTCTAGTAACCGAAGAAGGAGAAATTATAATGATGGAGCAACGGAAGGCATGGACGGACCGTGTTGTTGTTCATTGATTGATTAATACATGATGCCATTCAAAGGAGAAAAACATATTTTAAGCCTAGACTGACGAAGGCAGTGGACAGACTGTCGTTTCATCTACGGTCCGTCAGTAGGGGTCGTCAATCACAACCGTGTTTTTTTGAAAAACTTTCCTTATTTCAATTCCTTTTAAGTAGGACAATGTTTTCTGTAAATAGGGATTAAAACCTCGTTTTTGGGGTTAGACATTATTGGTATTGTTCTTGTTTTGTTTGGAGATTAGTTTTTGCAATCTTTGGCAAGATTTAAATTTCCGAATTTGATTTCAAAGTATTATCTTGCAATTTCAAGTTAATTTTCTGGGTTTTGTTCAAATTGTTAAAGTAAGTTCATGATTTATTTTTTAACAACCATGAATGGTGTTCTTGCTTGCATGGGTAACTTAATGCACAACTAGGGGTGTGAGAACCATGGGTTATTAACAAAGTAGACGTAGCTAAATAAGAATTCTCAAATAGGTTCTTGCATGTATTGATAATTCTTTCGTTTAGAAGTCTTTTTAGCGGTGACCAACATCAAAACTCGACTTTTTACTACTTGTCGGACTAAGGATGTAGTTAATAAGAAAAGAATTAACAACATAGACTAAGTGGGATTCTATCTAATAGGCTAGTGTTGATTGGTGCAAAGTAATAACTATGTCATTCATAGATTATGATGCTTAATATGAAGTAAAGGAAAGGGTTAGTAACTTATTAAAATGTAGCCGGACGAAGTTACTGGGTGAAATTCTCTAGATATCGGACCAAGGATTCTAAAGATACTTAACCTATCAATCTACATGCAAAACACTGGTGAAGAATTATTATTGCTAGGGCACACATACATCCTAGTTTATCTCACAACATGTTAAAAACTCAATCTTTACTTTTGCTTACTTGTTTACTTAGCAGTATTAAATATACTTGTTTCACTAAACCCCCACTTTAATTACTTTTTTTCGGAAAGAGCTTGTCTAAATAGACATGATGTACATTGAAGTTAAGTCTAGACCATTTTCCTAATGGGATCGATCCCAATCTACTAGTTTGGTTCTTTACGTTATACGACCGCTTATACTTCTTTAGGGAGGTGTAATTGGAGCGTATGAAATTTTGGCGCTGCTGCATGGGAAAGTGACTTTTAGATTAACTTGAAGTATAGTATTGATATTTACTCAACAATTTCCTGATTTTACATTTTTTCTTTTTGTTTTTATCTCTTTCAAGTCTTGCTTTAGTGTATGCGAAGTACACGTAGCCGAGAAGAACCACATATTCCATTCGATCGTAACTATAACCATACACTGCGAAGAATGGAAAACTAATAGAACCTAGTAAATCTTGGTGATATGGATATTCATCAGCCGCCATTATTCATTGAGGCACACAATTAATTTTAAGTTAATTTGGAGACTCTTTTGAGGATGGATCCCCCTGCACCAAGACATCAGGATTACGATAGGGGTAACGTTAACATTGCTGAGTTTGATGGAGCTCTTGTCCTATACCCTTTTCCACCTGGTCACAAATTCATGGTGATGGATAGCCCGATGCAGATGCTCATTGTGAGGGGTTTAATCTCGGCACTTCCATTAGAGGATCCTGATTCTAACACAGCAAAACTGAGGTCTTTGTGTAAGAGTGTTGTGGGTAGGCCAGACTTGGACATGAATGACATTGGGTTGCGAATGTTTCCTCTATCACTTACAAGAGAGGTCGCCATATGGTTTACTGAGATTCCCTAAAACTCCATTCATACTTGGGAATAATTGAGAGATGTGTTCTTAGCAAGGTAATACCCAGTTTCCAAGAAGCTCAACAACAAAGATAGAGTTATCAAATTTGTGGCACTACCTGGGTAGTCGGTGAGTAAGTCTTGGGGACAGATTTACTGCATTTGTGAGTGGCTCCCAAACCATCGCATTGATAATGAGTCATTGACGGATTACTTCTATCAGAGTATAGATGACAAAAGTAAAGTAGTTCTTGAAACTATTGCGGGGGGTTCCTATGGTGAGTGCACATATGCAGAGATCGCAGAAAAGTAGGAGAAGATATCTCGCAATAAACAAGTCTTGGAGATCTAGAATGTTGTTTACTGGAAGAAACATCTTTGCAATACAAGCTTTAAACAACCCAACAATAGATGACATGTGTGAAGTGTTGGCACAGATGAGAACTAAGTTAGAGTTGGTTTTGTAACATATGAGTGGAGGTGAAGAAAAAGTAAATGCGGTGAACTACTTGACTAAACCACCACCGTCGGTATATGAGTATTATTATGAAAAATATGCCTGAGCACAGGTGGGGTTTTTGACCAAACTCCCAAGATTCCAATTAGGAGAATTCGTTCCAAGGTCAAGGAAATCTAGGTCAAAACAATGGTAACTACGATCGAGAGGATTAATATGTTGGAGATGGGAACAATAACCACGACAACAACTTCAACCAGGGTAACTATTGTAATAGGAATGATAGGAGTGGGACCTTTATTCCCCTACAATATTGGGCAGTTGCTCCTAGGGACATTGGAGGCAGTATGGCGCAAGTTGAGTGTATGTTACAAAAGATGACGAGGAGATTTGACAATAGTGATGCTCATGCCAAGGAGATGTGTAATACTTTGAAAGTCTACGACATGTTCTATAGCCTAACATAGGTTTGAAAAGGTTTAGAAACTGTTTTAAGTTCATTGAAAATGAATATAAGTCATTTAGGTAGTTTAGAAATCAAAACATCAAGGAACATCCATGACCTCCGGAAACTAGTTCATTGAGGTGCTAGTGGGCCTTAAAATATTTGACTAAATTTTAGGAGTCGTAAATTGATGAATTTTGGTGTAAGGGTATCTAACACGTACTAGAGTTGAATCATAATCAAAATGTCGGGGCATGAGTCCATAAGGACAAACAAAGGGCCATTAAGGAGGACCCTTGAATTTTTGGATCAAAGGCTGCCTATGGCAGTGTCCACCAACAGATGCAACCAATGATCCGTTGTCAAATAAACGGGCGTGGACTGCTTCCGTCAATGGACAATTAATTAAATCTTTCAAAGCCTGTGTTCGACAAGTCTCAGTCACAAACAACGAACCAACATTATGGAAGGTCCTGTGGTCGTTAATTGACAAAAAGAGCATTGGTCGAAGTCTCGTCTGTGAGGGACTAATTTTACTTCTCATTTTTAAGTTAGTCAAATTAATTAATGTATTAAGTTGTTATTTATTTATTTAGGTTTTAAGGGAGGTCTAATTAATTTAAATAAAAACCTATAAAAGGACCTTAACATAATTAGACTAACCTACCCTTAATTTCCAAACCGAAGTTCTCCTCCTTCTCTCTTCTTTCTCTCTCCTAAGTTGAAGAACACCACAGAAGACAAGGTTAAGGTGGGTTCTAAGGCCGAAATCACCAAAGTTTCTCATCAATCTTCATCCAACATTAATGTATGGGATTCCTTTCATCTTTTGGACTTCTTTCCCGGAAGTGTTCCTTCAAATTTATTTCAAAAGATGAGTTTTCATGTGTCTCTTTTCCAATCTCAAAATTGATCTTTCAATTAGACTTGTTTATCATTTATTTGAATTGTATTTAATAAACTATGAGTATTTTTTACTATATTCAACTACTTTATTGATGGATTTGTCTAGTTTGTAGAAGAAGACCGATACTTCTTAACCCTAGGTTGTGATCGTGAATTGAATTGCATAGTAATGACTAAATTTACTTGGTTAATGTGTGAATTACTATCCTATGATGTTATTGTGTCAATATATGAATAGATTGAGGTTAAATGTAGTCCAACCATGCTAGTTCTTGAGTAATTGACATAGATGGTGAAGTAGACTATGAACTTGATCTAGGTCTGCAATACTATGCTATAAACTAGTGATGAATTGTTGTATAATCATTCAATTGGTCTTGTTATTGTGTTAGTCAATATCATATGATGGTATTATTCCATTTTTGGGTAAACATGGAGGTTGATGGTAATAACTTGATGAAGACATTGTGAAGAGGATTGAGTAAGTCTTGTAATCTCTATTCTTTACTTTGATAATGGTTACTTGTTCTTAAGTACTGATGTTTTACATAATTAGACCTTATATTAAGATTGATAGGGTTTGTATGACGTCGAATTGAAATGTCTTTGTAAGAACTAGAAAATAACTTAGGTGAACTAGAGCCTAACATGTTGGTCATGATTGTCTAAGGTCCTAAATAAGTGTATTATATGGTATTGATGCATTGTCTATGATTTTAGGTGCAATGGAAGTAAAAATGTCAATGGATGACCAAGACATTCAACGACTAAGTAACCTATGTGCCTCATATATGGTTTTATATGTCTATTTGTGATTCATTAGGTATTAAGGTCATTAGATGAATTATAATGATGTATATAGTCAATGTGTCAATATTCATGGAGTTTTGAGGTCAAACGTCCAAGAAAGTCTATGATGTTCGAAAGATGTGCCTTTAAATGACCTTATGTGTCTATGCATTTTTCATCGAGTTTTACGTGTTCGTTTTGTATAAAATTCGTGTGATAGGTGCTACAATTGTATTTTTTGGCTTGGAAACGGCCGGGCAAACATCCCCAAAGACCTACTAGGGGTCCTTGAGGATGGATCCCAAATAGGTGCCAAGGCTGCCCAAGACAGCTAAAACTAATGAGGCAGTCGACGCCCAGTGGTTCAATCGACGCCACGTTGGTAGGGTCTCGTCGATTGGGACTTAGTATTGGGAGGGAGGAGACCAATGTTGAGTCTCTAAACAAAATAACGGAAAGATAAAATGGTCCGTTTGTGGACAAATAGTCCTTCGACAGCGAACCGTTGATGGACTGCCTCCCTGCGTGTAGTTCACAATATATAGCCTCTCGCCAATAGATGTGTCGCGACTCACACCAATGGTAAAGCCTCTACTAGACCTGACTTGATGAGACTTTTTGATTCCTAAAACTACTTTCATAATCTATGCTGTGATACCAATGTCACATGCCGAAACCACACCCTAGAAGTTGGGGTCAATCTAGGATTGCAACCGCCGTACATGACCTCTCGGAATGAAAACATTTCACAAATACATATCATGTTCTTTAATAATCTATTTCATATAAAGTCATAGGAAATACTAAGTCTCAATCTCATCAAACTTATGACACGAGAATACTGGGAACACGGCCCATACTTCAAAATATAGAAATACTTACACTATTACAATACTTCAAATGAAAACATAAAAGATAATCTATGCCCTCGAATCAAATGAGTACATACTTCAACTTCTCTTGAACGATGCAACATTCCAAATCTTCCTTCCCCAAATGCTATTCACCTACCAACAACTATAGAGATGGATAAAAGCATGGACTAGTACAACCACATGTACTAATCATGCGTAAAAATAAAAAAAAAACGGACATTTACTTGAAATATGTATATTTTCATTTAAAATCATATTTTAATCATAAGAACAAATCTTAAAAACTTAGAAACACATAAGATAACATTTTCGAAGTCACTTTACCTTCTTCACTGTTACATTGAAGTCCCTTCACTGTTACATTGAAGTCCCTTCACTGTTACATTGAAGTTCCTTCACTGTAAAGTGAAGTGGCTTACCTTCAACTTAGACATCTTCTAATATCTAATAATCCCACTTAAAGATATATTAAGACTCACTTAAGCAATAAAAATAGAGACCACCCATATAACCTTCCTAAGCATACCTATATAACCCTCAACACTAATTATATTGAGTCACATACATAGTTACAAGACATTGTCACATCAACATGAAATTTCCTCAACCAAAGGTGACTCTAAGTCTCACTTTTCACTTTAGCATATAGATAATATGACATTCTCTTAACAAATGCTATAAAAAGACTTACTTAAGTAAATAAAGAAGATAACTTCCATGATTGACCTCTTTAAGACTACTTAAATAATCCTTAAGACTACCTATGTTTGGATCATTTCCACATAATCAACTATTTCCTTATCTAGAGTCATTCTTAAGACTCATCTAGGAAAGGTATGAAGTGCCCTTTCTATGCCCCCTTCACACCTTAACTAGATAACCCTTAACTACTCTAGATATGCACTTATCCATTTAACATACTATCTTAACTTAAGTCATTACATAAATTAGTTCATTTAGAAGATATTCAACACATAAAGGACACTCATTGAATGGTCTTGGACAAGACCTAAGAACTCTAAATAACACATTCAAAGCCTATTGTGCAATGTCAAGATTACGTCCATACCACAACCTGAAGTTATCTAATGCAGATAGGTATTCCATATAATGAGAATAGGCAATAAACGATATAGACCATGATAGAAATACATGGAATCTAGAGTTCTATCCTAGTCCGATGAGGTTGTTCTACTTGCCAATAATTGAACTTAGACACATCCCATGTAAGCACATGGTTAACTAATATGAAGGGCATGGTTTGTAGTCTAGTCTCACTCTTTAACTAAAACTACTTACCTTACCATACTCACTCAGTGCTTGCCTTCTTTCTCATAGACTAATTCCCACATAAGGTTCACATAAAAGGGTTTCATAACAAGTTCATAAACCAATCACATTTACCCTACCAAAGAAAGTTCCACTAAGGCTACAACACAATGGAGATAAGAAGCTTATAATTAATTTCCTTAGTATTATTATGATGCCATTCCAGCCAATTAAACTTAAGTCTATCATTCATTCACTTTGAAAGATACCATTAAGGCTTACGACTTCAACATTCATAACCTTACCACTAGGTTCAAGGTTTCATATAAAATACTCTTTTAACATCATTGAGGGTCTCATATCATTCATACATACAATATTAAGAGTTTTAACATCCTAAGTCAACATATTACATAGTAACATTCATACATACATCAAGCAAGGGACACAAGTCATCCAAGACAAGACACCACCTAATTCATCATTACTTATAATGCATGTCATTCTAGAAAAACATAAAAACAACCCTTAACATCTTAAAGTCATCCTATATACTATCATATTAACATCAGTCTAACCAACATAGACTCATTTAGTCTATTAGGAATAACAAAGACTCAACCCCAAACTATACACATAAGGTCTAAGTCATAGTCTAACATGATCACCTAAAATGCCATGAATAGAAAAACACATATATAATTTAAGATTACTTAGATAGATATCATCATACTTTACATAATAGAACTCTGGATTCCATGTATTTCTATTATGGTCTATGTCGGTTATTGTCTATTCTCATCATATGGAATACCTATTAGCATTAGATAAGTTCTATGAAGTTTAGGTTGTGGTATGGACGTAATCTTGACATTGCATAATAGGCTTTGAAGGTATTATTTGGAGTTCGTCTTGTCTAAGACAATTAATTGAGTGTCCATTAGGTGTTGAATGTCTCCTAAACGAACAAATTAATGTAATGAGTTAAGTTAAGATAGTATGTTAAATAGATAAGTGCATATCTAGAGTAGTTAAGGGTTATCTAGTTAAGGTGTGAAGGGGGCATAGGAAGGGTCACTTCATATCTTTCCTAGATGAGTCTTATGAATGACTATAGATAAGGAAATAGTTAATTATATGCAAATGATCCAAACTTAGTTAGTCTTAAGGATTATTTAGGTAGTCTTGAAGAGGTCAATCATGGAAGTTATCTTCTTTATTTACTTAAGTAAGTCTTTTGATAGCCTTTGCTAAGAGAATGTCATATTATCTATATCCGAAAGTCTTAAGTGAGACTTAGAGTCACCTTTGGTAGAGAAAATCTCATGTTGATGTAATGATGTCTTGTAACTGTGTATGTGACTCATTATAATTAGTGTTGAGGGTTATTTAATTATTCTTAGGGAGGTTGTATGGGTGGTCTCTATTTTTATTGCTTAAGTGAGTCTTAATATAGCTTTAAGTGGGATGATTAGATATTACAAGATATCTAAGTTGAAGGTAAGCCACTTCACTTTACAGTGAAGGAATTTCAATGTAACAGTGAAGGGACTTCAATGTAACAGTGAAGAAGGTAATGTGACTTGGAAAATGTTATCTTATGTGCTTCTAGGTTTGTAAGATTTGTTATTATGATTAAAATAGGATTTTTAATGAAAATATACATATTTTAAGTAAATTTCCATTTTCTTTATTTTTATGCATGATTCCATACTTAGTACATGTGGTTGTACTAATCCATGCTTTATTCTATATCTATAGTTGTTGGTAGGTGAATAGTATTTGGGGAAGGAAGATTTGGACTGTAGTATCGTTCAAGAGAAGTTGAAGTATGTACTCATTTGATTCGAGGGCATAGATTATCTTTTATATTTTCATTTGAAGTATTGTAATAGAGTAAGTATTTCTATATTTTGAAGTATGGGCCGTGTTCCCAGTATTCTCGTGTCTTAAGTTTGATGAGTTAAGACTTAGTATTTCCTATGAATTTATATGAAACAGATTTTTAACGACTATGATATGTTTTGGTGAAAAGTTTACATTCCCCAGTAGTGTTCCTTTTGTGTATGCGTTGAATAATATGTAAGGGCTTGTACAAGACCTCTGAGAGGTCAAGTACGCCGGTTGCAATCCGAGATTGACCCTAACTTCTAGGGTGTTGTTTCAGCATGTGACATTGGTAACACAACATAGGTTATGGAAGTAGTTTTAGGAATCAAGAAGTGTAATCAAGTCACGTCTAGTAGAGGTTTGATCATTGGTGTGAGTCGGGACACATCTATTGGCAAGAGGCTATTTTTGACGATAGAGTGGGTTTCTTGGTGTTTCTAGGAATATGAATACGAGGAGGACACTAGCTAGTAGAGTTGAGGAGAATGAGGTGCAAGAGGAGATTCCTTCTCAAGTTGAGGAAGGTGAGCAAGTTCCTTAAGCTGCTCATGATGCTCAAGGTGCTGAAGGTGATTGAGTCCCTATTGTGGTTGGATGTAATGATTTTTCGGTGGTTCCCCCAGAGTTGAGTAATAGAAATATTAGAGAGGCTTTGCCTACTTCATTTCGAGCCTTGACTACTCAAGTGAATTTGAGTATGGTTTCTAGGGTGAATGTTATGGAGAGCACTTTGACATCTTGGTTAAGAGATTTTGTGTGGATGAATTATCCAATATTTCTTGGCTCTAAGGTGGGAGAGGATCCCCAAGAGTTTCTTGATGTCTTGTATAATGTGTTGAGTTCTATGCAAGTTACATCTAGGGAGAAGGTAGAGTTAGATTTTTACCAATTGAGAGATGTTTGGTACACACAATGGAATGATAATAGTCTAGAGGAATCGGGTGCTATTGAGTTGGAAGAATTTAATGAAGCTTTTCTTGGTAAGTACTTTTCCCGAGAGAGGAGAAAAGTTTAGGTAGAGGAGTTTATCAATCTTAAGCAACATAATATGAGTGTTGAGGAATACTCTTTGATGTTCTCAATTCTATATAGATATTCCCCTCCCCTTTTGTCTAATCCAAGGGATGAAATGAGTCATTTTGTGACATCAATAGCCAATCTAGTGAGGGAGGAATGACATATGGCGATGCTACATGATGATATGCCACTATCTAGACTCATGGTGTATGTCCAATCAATTGTAGAGTCTAATCTTAGGAGGATAGCTAGAGTCTTGAAGAGGGATAATTCTGGTGATCAAGAGCAAACTAGGATTAAGAAGAGGGACCAAGCTCAAGAAGAACCTCAAAGAGTTAAGGTGAAATTTGAGAAATGAGAGGGTTCACAAAATTTTAAACCTATTTGTGTCACTTGTGGAAAGAGACATTATAGTGAGTGTTTATTGGGTACTAGTAGTTTCTATGGTTGTGGTAAGGAAGGAATAAAAGGTGAGTGGTTGTCCTAACGTTGCTTCTAGAGGAAGATAGATTAAGAGAGTTACTCCTAGTGTTCTAAAGGATGATGCTCTAATAAAGAGGTGTTTCTATGCACTCCGGACTAGAGGAGAGAAGCCAGATGATGGTGAAGATGATGAGGCTATGTCCTTGCATATTTCTTTTTAGTGATATGAGTTCTCTCTAAGTGGGGGAGTATGGTTAGTAAATGAGATAGAAAGTCATAGAAGCATGTTGTATGTGCATGATGTGTAGGAGTTTTGTTGAAATTTAATTTCGTTAAGTTCTTTCATTGTGTATTTTATGAAGACATGATTATGTTGTGAGATATTTTTATATGATATAACCTTGCTTACTAGCATGTTCATATCAGAAATTGCTTGAAAATTGCTTTTTGGAATAATTTGCTAAAAAAATCATTATAGCATTTGATAGTTCATTGTTAAAATTTAGGAAATTTCACTAATTTATTCTTTGGTAAAAAAAAATGTTGTAATGTTGTTTTAACTTGTTATATGAGCATGATATTGAATATAAAATAAGTTTTTGTTATTTGGAATGAAGCATGTGAGTTTTGTAGCATAATGAGCGATTGCATTTTTCTAGTTTCTTGTTGTATTGTGATTCTCTTGACTATGTGAAATTGATATTTTATTTTAGTTATATGGTATTGTCATGAGCTTCTATTTGAATCTCTATTCTTAGAAATTTTCAAAAATTGGCAAGGGTAATTCGAGGACGAATGTTGTCCAAGTAGGAGAGATTGTAAGACCCCAAAAATGAATAAGGTGAACTAGATCCTAACATGTTTTTCATGATGGTATAAGGTACTAAATAGGTATATTATATGGTATTGAGGCAATTTCTAAGATTTAAGGTGCATTGGTAGTTTAACGTCCACGGACAACCAAGACGTTCGAAGACTAAGTCACCTATGTGCCTCATATGTGGTTTTATGTGTTTATATGTTATTCACGATGTTTTAAGGTTTTTAAATGAGTTATCATAATGTATATAGGTAGTGTGTCAAGTTCGGTGGAGTTTGGAGGTCAAACATCCAAGAACGTCAAAGACGTTCGAAAGATGTGCCTTGTAATGACCTTGTGTGTCTAAGCATGTTTCGTTGAATATTATGTGATCGTTTTGGATGAAATTCATGTGAGAGGTTCTAAACTTGTATGATAATGTAAGTATTGGAAACGTTCGGCCAAACATCCCCAAGGTCAAACCAAGGGTCCTTGAGGAAGGACCCACAATAGGTGCCTGGGCTGCATAAGACAGCCCAAACAACGGAGGCAGTGGACGCCCACTGGGTCAATCGAAGCCCCGTTTGTAGATTCTAGTCACTTGTTACTTAGTATTGGGAGGGAGGAAATCAATGTTGAGTCTCTGAACCAACCGACGAAAGGACATGACAGTCCGTTTGTGGACAAATGGTGTGTTGACTACCAACCGTTGGTGGAATACCTCCCTGCTTGCAGTGCACTGTAGGTTGAGGGGTGTACTTGTAATTTCACCCCATTTACAAATAAAGTGTTATAGGTTGTTTAGGGGTCTTTTGGTTATTTTAAACATGTACTTACGTGTTTAATACTTAAAAGAATTCATTCTTCCAAAATCAAAAACCCAAATCCCTTAGAATTCTCTCTATAACTCCAATTTGGTGTAAAAACTCAAGGAAGATCTTGGTATTACGAATTGAGTGGATATTATTCATCAAAGTGAAGAATATTCATCAAGGTATGGATTTTGATCCTTGAAACTCTCGTCATGAAGGATCCCAATTCTCAAAAAGTTTTATAAAGTTTTCAAAGTTGAATTGTCCAATTTTATGATTCTACCATGGATTCTTGCATAATTTTTTAATCGTTTATTATGGATTAAATTGTTGTTGTGTTGATGATTTTAACCGAAATTACCTATGAACCCATTAATTGGATGAACCCTAGTTTTTTGACTAAGTTGTGGGTTACTTGATATTGATCTAATGTTGATGAATTCTTATTAAGTTACATGTGGGCTATTCATTGATGCAATAATTGTAGTGAATTGATATCTAGGTTGCATTGGATTAATGAATATGCAGAAATTTGTCCTATTTTAATGAATATTGTTACAATTATGTTGAATTGTTAGTTATGGCCATGGGTAAGGGCCTTCTGATATCGAATGTCGTGATTTTCCATTTGGATTGAGGTGGTGAGGATGAGGTGATGGTAGTCTTACCTATTTCCTTTATTTTGATGTTGTTTATACTTAAATTCTGTTTTGATTTGTATGGTCAACTTATGGTGGCGGTGTTATGTGTTTTACTTGCAATTGATGTGGTCTTGTCGGCGTTACTTTATGTATTATGATGATCATGACCTTGATGGAAACTACTTGAAGTAATGTTATTATTTGTGTAGTTGATTATGTGAAATATCATTGTATCTATTTATATGTTAAGTAATGTGAAATCATATCTGTGTTTCTCTATTCATGTCATCTTAGGTGAACATGTTAGACTCTAAGTTTGACCTCATGTGTATAGTCTTAGGGTTGAGTCTTAGTCATTCCTAATGGACTATATGAGTCTATGTTGGTAACATTGATGTTTATATGATAGTCTATAGGATGACCTGAAGATGTGAAGGATTGTTTCCATGTGCTTCTATAATGGCATGTATTATATGTTAAGATGAAGTATGTGGTGTCTTGTCTTGGTTGACATGTGTCCCTTGCTAGAAATATATATGAATGTGAATATGTAATGTCTTGACTTAGCATGTTAAATCTCTTAGTCTTGTATGTATGAATGACGTGAGACACTAAATGATGTTAAGAGAGTCTTTTATGTGAAACCTTGAACCTACTGGCGAGGTTATGAATGTTGAAGTTGTAAGCCTTAATGGTATCCTTTAAAGTAAAGGAGTGATAAACTTAAGGTTAATTGGATGAAAAGGCATCATATTAATCCTTAGGAAAGTCATCATGAGCTTCTTGTCGCCATTGTGAGGTTGCCCTAGTGGACCTTTCTGTGGTAGGGTAAATGTGATTGAGTTATGAACTTTTTATGGAACCCTTTTATGTGAACCTTATGTATGAATTAATCTACGAGAAAGAAGGCTATCACTGAGTGAGTATGGTAAGGGAAGTACTTCTAGTTAAGGAGTGAGAGTAGATTACAAAGCACGTCCTTCATATTCCTTAGCCATGTGCCTACATGGGATGTGTCTAGGTTCTACCATTAGCATGTAGAATAACCTCACGGGAGTAGGATAGAACTCCGGATTCCATGTCTTGCTATCATGGTCTATGTTGGTTATTGCCTATTGTCATCATACGGAATACCTATTAGAATTAGAGAAGTTCTATAAAGTTTAGGAGGTGGTATGAGACGCTAACTACACATTGTACAATAGATTTTGAAGGTGTAGTTTGGAGTTCCTAGTCTTTGTACAACACTACTACTTGAATGTACTTAATGTGTTGAATGTTTCCTAATTGAACTAGTGATTGTAAGATATCATGTTAAATTGATAAGTACTTATCTACACTAGTTAAGGGTTGTCTAGTTAAGGTGTGAAGGGGTCATAGAAATGGTCTCTTCGTATCTTGCTTAGATAGTCGTAAGAATGACTCCATTTAAGGAAATAGTTGATTATGTGGACATGATATAAACGTAGGTAGTCTTACGGATTATTACGGTAATCATGAAGAGGTCAATCATGGACGTTATCTTATTGATTTACTTAAGTACGTTTTTTGATAGCCTTTGGTAAGAGAATGTCATATTATCTATATGCTAAAGTGTTAAATTAGAGTTAGAGTCACCTTTGATGGAGGAAATATCATGTTGATGTGATGATGTCTTGTAAACGTTTTTGTGGCTCATTATAAGTAGTCTTTAGGTTCATTTAGGTATTCTTAGGGAGGTTGTATGGGCGGTCTCTCTTTTTATTGATTAAGTGAGTCTTAAGATAGCTTTAAGTGGGATTATTACATACTAGAAGATGTTTAAGTTGAAGGTAATCCACTTCAAAGGGACTTCACTATACAATGAAGAAGGTTACTGTAAAGTGACTTCGATAATTATGATATTTTGTTTAAATGTTATATTATGTGTTTCTAAGTTGTTAAATGTTGTTCTTATGATTATAATTGTGATTTCAAAATGAAAAGATGCATATATCAAATAAATGTCCTCTTTCATGATTTTTATGCATTATGCCATACTTAGTACATGTGGTTGTATTAATCCATGCTTTTATTTATCTCTATAATTGTTTATAGGTGAGAAGCATTTGGGAAGGAAGACTCGCACCGTAGCATTTTTCAAGAGAAGTTGAAGTATGTCCTCATTTGATTCAAGGGCATATTTTTTTTATGTTTTAATTTGAAGTTTTGTAATAGACTAAGTATTTCTATATTTTGAAGTGTGGTCCATGTCCCGAGTATTCTCGTATCTTAATTTTGATGATATCGAGACTTAGTATTTCCTATGACTTTATATTAAAGAGATTTTTAGAGACTATGATATGTTTTTGTGAAAATTTTTAGTTCCTCACTACTATTCATTATGTGTATGCGATGAATGATGTGTAAGGGCTTGTACAAGACTTCTGAGAGGTCAAGTACGCAATGCAATTCGAGATTGACCCTAACTTCTATGTTGTGGTTTCAGGATCTGACAGTCTTGAACTATGGATCGTGAGTTGTTGGCTATGATGTATATGTTATAACGATGAGTATAAATTACCAATGTGCCTTTAAATGAAGTCACTATGTAAATGTGCTAACCTTACTAATATGAATTGTAATGAAAGGACAATACTCATGAAATTATTATTGAGGTATGCTAAATATGATTATACAAGGGATAGACCGTATGTCCTATATTATGCTATGATTATTAATAAACACATTAAAGAAATATCAAAAAAGGACACTAGCTTAGCACTGAGTGAACTAGGTTAAGGAGTGTCCCTTCCCTCATAAGCAAGGTAGGATCACTAATGTACTCATGAGGTTGGAGACTATAATCAATATAGCATAAACAGGGTCGGAACTATATCTCCATGTTCTTGAACTATGTTGCCCCCATAGGAATTCTAGGTAGTGGATCCACGTAGTTCCTATGCTCATGTTATGGTTCTACCTTGGCAAGTAGTCCACCTTCTTTTGGTGTAGAGTTCGATGACACAAGATTTTGAATTATCTCATGTTGTCTATGTCAGTTAAGGCATGATGTTCCCAAATGTTAAAATGAACTAAAGAAAATAATTCGAACTAGGATTACCTAAGGGGTTTAGCTTAGTTTGGGTAGGGGTATGGGACTCTACCTAAACATTAACCTTGAGGGAAGTCTTAGGAGGATGTTCTTATATGTGTGTAAGTTTATAATGGAACATGGAATGTATATGAGGATCTTGCACATTCATAATACTATATGATGAATTGTCTCATTTATGAAGATGTGTTTGGTCTCTTTGGTTAAAATACATTGATATGTACTCTTTATGATACGCTATGAGATGTTGAATGTTGGTCATGATTCTTATTGGATTTTCTTTACTAAGTAAGGTTATGAGGCCTTGCTTGGTCACTATACTAGTTGACTTGGTGAGGGTTCATGGGTAATTAATTTGTTTTGGTTATGTTATAAGGAACTCTTATTCATGCTTGTGATGTGATAGCTTGATAATAGGGTTTTCTTGAATATGTGTTAAAATTATGTGGATATGCATGTTATCTTGACTAGACTTAGTATTGGTAGCCTTGTGATTTAAATGCTCTTGACTTGATGAATATATCTTATTGATTCTTCTTGAATGTGCATAAGGCTTTTCCAAGTAAATTGCACGCTTTAATGAAACGTCCTTTTCTAGCATGATTTTTATAAAGTGTGTGCATATGGTCTCATACATAGTATAGGTGCCGTACTAACCCTATTTTCTCAATTTTCCCCAATATTTTAGGTTCTGGTCGTTAAAGGGCTTTTGAGAAGAATTTGAAGGAAAACATGGAATTCTCACTCATCTAAGTTGGGTAGGTCCTCACTTTATGAGGCCAAAACCACTATCAAGCTTATGATGTTGTTGAAGTTTTAGGACTTCTATGTTCTTTACTTTTCATTTTAAACGAAACATTGTATAGCCTATATGTGACTTTTTTACGTTGGTGTATGAGATATGCCCAATTTATATACCCTTATTTTAGACGGGTATGAGATGAGAAATAAGTTTAAAAGTATGATTTTATCTTATATATCTATGTGCAATAACAATAGAATATTATGTTTTTCGTGTTGTAGAGCGTAGTATGAATACCAACGTTCATTGAGTTTGGAGCATTTCTAGTCTAGAGACGAGGGTGAGCATACGACATTTTGTACTATTTCAGTCCTCATCTATTTGTATAAGACTTGTCTTTTACTTTTCGATACAATCTAGTTTCGGTGGTCCAGTATTGGGACTTGTACTCGTTTTGTTGGTAGCTCTATATTATTGACTTCTAGGTTAAGGGAGGGATCCTTAATTGTATTTATGTTTTTTGTTTTCTTATGTTGTTATTGTAATATTGCTTAGTCTTGTTTAGTTTCTACCCAAACACCCATTGCGTGTTGTTCTGGTATACGGTTAGACTTACCTACTTGTGGTTTATAGTAGCTGCCTTCGTGGCTCGAGAAATTGGGTCGTGGTAGGTTGGTATTTTCATGTACTAAGAGTCTATGTATACTTAATATGACTATATTATGTGTATGCGAGAGGTCTTTGTAAATCTCAAAATAGATATAGAAAAGTGTTTTAAATTTCCACATTTTGACCTATGAAGTAATGATGTAAGCTAAAAGACTAGTCTTAGTCCTCAAAGAGGACGCTGACTCCGATTATGTCTTGGGGGTGCTCTCCTGATGTAATAAACTTGGTATCAGAGCATGAGATTGTTAATATTTAAAGTTGATGTCTCAGTTAACAATGTCTATGTAGATTCTTATTCATAGTTTTGATGCGCGCCACACTTGTGAATAGGAAACTATATGATTTTTAGGAAACTCTCACTTTATTGGAAGTGCAATATCGTTCCTCTAGAGTATTGACTCTACATGCTTTTTGCATCGTATCCTTTTATTTTGATTATCGTCTATGAATACTCGAAGGATATCCATTCGAACACTTGATGAAGAGATTGCGAATGCGGGAGCTCCTCCCCAAGGAAATCAAGTTCCTCTTCTTGAAGAAGTTGTTAATGATGACCAATCTCCGGAAAATCCTCCTCTTTTGTCGGATGGTGACATAAGGGCAGCCTTTCTTCAAACGGCCCAAGCCGTTACTACTCAAGCACAAGATGCCACTACTTAAGCTCATAGATGACGACCCAAGCTAATCTGGGTTGTATACAAGCAAACCAACATGTTGTCAACATGACCTCTCGTTTGAGGGATTTTAGTAGGATGAATCCCCCTACTTTCTATAGGTCCAAGGTTGAAGAAGACCCCAAGAGTTCATTGATGAAATCTACAAGACCCTCTATGCTGTGGGGTTGACTACTAGTGATAAGGCTGAGTTATCCACTTACAAAATAAAAGATGTGTCCTAAACATGGTATGTCCAATGGAAAGACACTAGACCCTTAAGATGTGGACCGATGACATGGGAGGCTTTTAAGAAGGCTTTTCTTCATAGATTCTATCCTAGGGAGAAAAGGGAAGCAAAAGTGGTGGAGTTCATCAACCTTCGTCAAGGAGGTATGAGTGTACTTGAAAACTCTTTGAAATTCAATAAATTGTCAAAGTATGCTCCTTCTTTGGTGTCTGATCCTAGAGATAAAATAAGTCGCTTTGTGACGGGAGTGTGGGATAACATGCAAGAAGAAGGTTATTTGGCTATGCTACATAAAAAATGAACATTTATCATCTCATTGTTCATGATAAACAAGTAGAAGAGAAAAGGGCTAAGAGAAAGTGTACGGATGCCATGAGAGCAAGGTCCTTTGATGGCTGTGCTTCAAGGGTTAGGCTTGACATTCAAGACAAGCCTAAGTTCAATAAAAGGTTATGGATCGTGAAGATAATGTGTCTAAGACTAGGTCTCAAAAGGGAAAGGGTATTAGTTCACGACCAAGAAGAAAACTTATGGAAAGTGTGGCAAAAAGAACTATGGTGATTGCCTTAAAGGAATGAATAATGGTTTTGGTTGTAGTGAAAGTGGGCACAAAGCTTGAGATTGGCCAAATGTGAAGGGTAAAGACAGGGAGAGTGGACAAGAAAGTTGTTCAAATGTTGATGCTCCAAAGAAGAATAACTTTTATGCAATTCTCTCATGTGGTGAACAAGAGAGTTCTTCCGACATGATGAACCGTATGTTACAAGTCTTATTTATAGATGTATACGATTTACTTGATCCGGGTGCTACACTATCTTTTGTTACTCCCTTGATAGATAGAAAGTTAGATATTTTTCCCGACATTCTAAATGAATGTATCGTAGTAACTACCCCGGTAGGTTAGTCGGTTGTTGCAAAAAGGGTGTACAGAACTTTTTCTATAATGTTTCCCGGTAGAGTTACTTATGTTAAACTAGTAGAACTTAAAATGCTTGATTTTGATGTAATTTTGGGTATGGATTGGTTTCATGCTGGCTTTGCCTCTATTGATTGTAGAACAAGGGTGGTGAAGTTTAACTTTCCAAATGAACCCATTTTAGAGTCGAAGGGGGGAAATTTTATTCCTAAAGGTCAAATCATTTCTTGTATAAAAGGTTGTAGGATGATCTCTAAAGGGTGTTTATACCAAATAGTAAGAGTCCAAGATTTAGACTCCGAAATTCCTCTTATTGAGTCGGTCCCCATTATGAGGGAATTTCCATAGGTCTTTCTTAATGATCTTCCTCGTATTCCTCTCCAATAGGATAATGATTTGGGTATCGACTTGTTAGCGGATAAAAATCCCATTTCAATTCATCCTTATCAAATGGATCTTACCGAATTGAAAGAGTTGAACGCTCAACTAAAAGATTTACTAGACAAAGGTTTCATTAAACCTAGTATTTGTCCATGAGGTGCTCCAATTTATTTGTGAAGAAGAAGGATGGGTCCCTTAGAATTTTCATCGATTATCGCTAACTCAATAATTGAACTATTACGAACAAGTATCCTCTCCATCGAATAAACAACTTCTTTGATCATTTCCAAGGGGCAAACTACTTTTATAAGATTGACATGAAATCGGAGTATCACCATCTTTGGCTGAAAGGTGAGAATATACCAAAAATGGCATTTTCGTACTAGATATAGTAACTATGAGGTTTTAGTAATGTATTTTAGTCTCACTAATTCCCCGGCGGCATTTATGGATCTCATAAATGAGGTGATTCGAAGTTACCGAGATTCATTTGTCATTGTCTTCATTGATGACATCTTTGTGTATTGAAAAAATAAGGGTGAACACATGGACCATTTAAGGGTTGTGCTACAAGTGCTTAAGGAGAACCAATTATTTCCCAAGTTTAGCATATGTGAGTTTTGGTTGAGGACGGTGGCGTGAGGGAGTTGAGGTTGATTCAAGGAAAACCAAGGAGGTAAAGAAATGGCCTAGACCTTTGAATCCAACTAACATTAGGAGTCTCTTAGGTCTAGTGGGTTATTATTGGAGGGTTGTGGATGGTTTTGCGTCCATTGCATCTCCCTTGACTACATTGATCCAAAAGAGTAAGAAATTTGATTGGTCGGAGGCATGTGAAAGAAGATTCAAAATTTTGAAAGATAGGCTTACGTCTGCTCCGGTGTTGACTTTACCGAAGGGTACCAAGGATTGTGTTGTATATTTTGATGAATTCCAAGTGGGTTTAGGGTGTGTGCATAATAAAAATGGGAAAGTAATAACCTATACCTCTATAAAACTTAAGGTGCATGAGTGGAACTATCCAACTCATTATCTTAAGTTAGCTGTGATGGTATTTTGCTTGAAAATTTGGAGGCATTACTTGTATGGTGTTCATGTTGATGTGTATACTGACCACAAGAGTCTAAAGTTCATGTTTACTTAAAAGATGTTGAATCTCAGATAATGAAGGTGGTTGGAATCGTTGAAGGATTACGATATGAGTGTTCTCTACCACCTCGGCAAGGCCAATGTTGTTGTAGATACTCTAAGTCGTATGACCATGGGTAGTGTGTCTCATGTAGAAGAAGACTAGAAGGTCCCAATGAAAGATGTTCATAGGTTAGCTAGATTGGATGTTATATTAGAATATTATCCGAATGGTGGTTTTATGGTCCATCATAACTCCAAGTATCTTTGGTTGTTGAGGTGAAGTCAAAACAACACCTTGATTAACCATTGATAGAGTTGAAGGAATCGGTTCTTGGTAAGCTTAATGAGTCATGCTACTTTGTGGGGGGGGGGAGGGATGGTTCCTTGAGGTGTCAAGAATGGTTTGGTGTTCCTAATGATGATTGGAGGAACCAGATTCTTGAGGAAGCTCATGGACCCCATTAATCCATTCATCCATGTTCTACAAAGATGTACCATGACCTTAGGGAGTATTTTTGTAACACTCCGCAAGTCTATGTCCTTAACTAGAGCATCACATGATTATATAATGTTATTAACACTTTCATAAGGCCTAAAATAATGTTATTAAACCATTTAGAAGTTTTGTAGTCAAGACATCAAGAAACATCCATGACATCCGGAAACTAGTTAAATTGAATTAGTTGACTTCGCTAGGTTTGGTGAAGGTTAGAGAGGATCAAATGAAGCATAAAACTTTTAAATTACTTTAAGTAGGTAAAAACTAGTATATATAGTGAAAATGTACAGGTCTGACCCCCCAATGGTCGCTTTAGGGGTCCACGGAAGTACCCCAAACTTGGCTTGGCAAGCTGCCTAGGCAGCAGCCAAAATTCACAAAGATGAACAAGTTTGCGTCACGGACTAGGGTGGATTTTGTCCGAATCTCAAGTTTACTTTACGATAAGGAAGAGGACATCATTGTATCGAATAATAAAATATTAAATCATGCGGGAACAGCTCCGCGTTGCGGACTTGTTCCCCGACTAAAATCTGAAATTTGAATTTGAAGTTTGACTTCATTAAAGGGTCAAGTTAAGTGAGTTGTCTTTTAGGTATTTAATGAGGGTTCTATATATTGATTTTTCAATCAGTTTTCCTCACATATACTCACACAAATCAAATCCCCAAATCAAAACCCAAAAGCTCTCACCTCTCTCACCTCTCTCACCTCTCTCTTTCTATTAAACCTCAATGGGAGGAAGAAGAATGCTTGATGAAGAAGACAAATTTATCTAGGATTTAAATTATATTTTGTGGAATTATATTCATTAAGTTATGGGTTCTTCACTCTTGGGATTCCATTCCACAAAAGGTCCTCCCAAAGTTTATTTCTAAAACACCCAATTCAATGGGGTTCTCCAATTCTAATGGGTTTTCTTCTAAACTTCAAAATGATGATTGATCTTGATTAATTGTGATTACTTATGACTAATTAAGATTAGTTTTTTGTTAGTTTATGTTAATTTATGTTATTTTATTGAATTTCATGTTTATCATGTTCCTTTCCCCAATTCCATGAATCTTGGGTCTTGATTCTAAATAAATGGCATTTGAAATATGAATTGATCTTTTGACTTGTTTTATCTTATTCTAATTGATTAATGGACTGCATAGGGTAATGTATTGTAGGGATTGAATCATTTCTTGAAGAATTCTATATGAAACCTATTTCCCTTAACCCTTCGTTATGAATTGATGTTAATTGGATAGTGATGATGCAATTGACCCGGATCTTGTGTTAATTACTATTGATTAATGTAACTACACCAATTGTTGGATATAATTTGTTGGTTGATTGTAAGACCATGAAGATGCCTATTAAAGGAGATTGAGTAAGTTTTTATGATCCGAACCTTAACTTCAATTTGATGGATTGTAATTTATGATGTAGTTCCATTGAAGCATGACTTGTGATTAACCTAAGTAGGTGTTGGTATGATGATGAATTGTAATGTGTTGTGTATGTGATTGTGATATTACATTTAAGATTAAATGATATAAGGTCGATTATGAAGTACCTATGTGCGTTACTGTGACATGATGATGATGTTATGAAAATATCACAAATGTTAATTGTAATAAAATGACATTACCCTTACAATTACTATTGAGCTATGCTGATAATTAAACAAGGATAGACCGTATGACCTAATCTAATCTATGATCATCAATAAAGGTATTAAAGATATTTCAAAAGGGACTCTAGTTTGGCAAATTGACCGCATTCCATCGGTGTAAGGTTTTACAACACCACATTCCACACTTAGATCTTGTGGTCTATGCTGATTGAGGCAAGTGTTCAGGAAAGTAAAATGAAGTAATGGACTATACACTAACTAGGGTGACTTGATAGTTTTGACTTAGCCTAGGTAGGCGTTTGAGACTTTACTTATGCCTTGGTGTAGTTTTCCTTTGGAGAATCCTTAGGAGGTTGTGCGTTTGTTATTATAATGTATATGCTATGAATATGATGACTTTACATGTTGATGATCTTAATTGTTAATAGTTTCATTTATGAACATGATATTGGTCTACATTGCTCAATGTGATGATGATTACTATTGATGCTAAGTTATATTGAGTTGGAAAGTGATTATGATCCTTTTTTTTATTTCCTTGATTAATTAAGGTTATGTGGATTTACTTGGTCATTGCACTTGTCCGCTAAATGATAGGTTGTTGGTAAGGGTCTTGATTATGTTAATATATCATGAACTCTAATATATATTGACTTGGCTATACTTGATGATGTTGGTCTTGTGTTGTATATGGCCTTTACTTTAGAGTTCTGTGTTATTTGGTTTACATGGGTTCTTGGATGTGCATAAGCCTTTCAAAAGTAAATTAGCCGGTTTTGAACAAATGTCCTCTTAATCATGATTTTACTTGTTTATGTGCATATACTCATACATAGTACAAGTATGTACTAACCCCATGTTTATGTTTAATTCAAATTATAGGGTCCAGCCGTTGAGCTTATTTGAAGGCCATTGAAGACTACTTGGACATTTGCCAAGTTTTTCGGTAGGTCCTCACATTCCGAGGACAATACCATTATCAAGCCACTATTGTTGGTTTAGTTTTAATACTTCTATGTTCTTTCCTTTTTATTGGAGACATATAGCCAATATGTGGCTTCTATTAATGATGTATGGGATGTGCCCAATTGTATACTCTTTTTTAGATGGTTATGATATAATACATCCATTACAAAACAATATCGTAGCTCATATATATGTGTGTGTAATAAAACTAGAAGACTATTTAATCTCTTTATACGAAGGGTCGATGTATACTTGATATAAATATTATGTGTATCTAGAGGTCTATGTAAACATTAAATGTAGAAGTTAATGAAAACTTTTAAATTTTCTGCATTTTTACCTATGAATTGAATGATGTCAGCTAAAAGACTAGTCTGTTTCCTCAAAGAGGACGACGACTCCAGTTACGTCAAGGGTTGCTCCCTGGATGTGACAGTTTTTGTGGGAAGGCGTGAAGAAAGACATAGAGGAATTTGTTGCAATATTTTAAAAATGCCAACAAGTGAAAGCCTACAAAAAGTCGGGTGGTTTACTTTATGAAATCCAAGTGCCTACTTGGAAATGAGAGAACATCAACATGGATTTTGTGGTAGGTTTGCTGATATACCGTGGTTTCACAGTATAATTAATACTTTTTCCTTATGTTTAGTGTGTAGAAAGCCTTTTTTGTGCTAATTTTGATATAAGTTTCTCTTTGTTTTGCAGGAAATTTGTCCAAAGCTGAAAGCAGAGATTCTGAGCGAAAAAATGCAGAAGAGACCACCTACGGAGCTTATGACGGTCCGTCGTGACTATGACGGTCTGTAGGTGGCAGCGTAGAGAAGCTGCTGAAGGAAGATGGGGAAGTCTGACCAAGTGTGGGATTATGAAGCTTGTGACGGTCCGTCATGGCTATGACGGTCCGTCCTGCAGGTTCGTCGTGAAGATCAGAGAAGTGATCCCAGTACCCAGATTCCAAGAGTTGAAGTATTTTGAAACGAAGACCCTCGACGGACCGTTGTGCCTATGACGATCTGTCACACTTGCCGTCGAGGGGAATGAAGAAAGCAGCAGAAGAAATTGCACCAAGTATGGGACGACAAAGTCCACGACGGTCCGTCGCGTGGTCCGTCGACCCAGCCGCATTTTGGCAGATTTCCAGTAATTAGAATCCTTGTTCAATTAGGTTTTTTATTTTTTATAAATAGTTCAAAACACCACGTTTTTTAGGTTAGACTTTGGGAGATTAGGCATCATATTATTAGACTTTGTGTATTAGTGTTTGATTTTTGGAGATTCTTACAAGTGATTTTTGGTGATTAATCTAGCAAATTTTCGGACTTTATTCTTTCTCATTGATGTAAGTACATGAATTCTTATTTAATATATTTGAATATTGTGTTTATGGCTATGAGGAACTAAACTCCATAACTAGGGTTGTGGGAACCATAGGCAAATAATGAGATAAACCCTAGCTAAAATAACAATTCTAGAATAGTGTCTTGCATGTATTAATAATTCTTTCGCTTAGAAGTCTTATTAACGGATGATCAACGTTAGAACTCGCCTTAATGCTATTTGCCGGACCAAGGAGGTAGATAATAGGAAAAGAATTATTAACATAGATTTAGTGTATACTATCTAATAGGCTAGTATTGATTGGTACGACGTAATAACTTAGTCAAATATCGAATACGATGCTTAATATGAGGTAAAGATAAGGGTTAGAAAAGCAACACACATAGTCGGACCAAGGTGCGGAGTGAAATTTTCTGGATGCCGGACCAAGGATTTAGAAATACATAACTTATCACTTTGCATGCAAGATACTAGGAAAGAATTGTTATAGTTAGAATTATCAAGTTATGAACCTGTGGGGAACACGTAAACCCTAGTTACTTTGATTAATTGATTAATACCCAAAATTAAAAGCTGTTAAGTGTCTCTTTCAAGTTCGTTGTTTATTTTCACTTATTTAGAGATAGAACCCCCCTTTTTATGTTTTCACTTTCTAAGGAAGTCATCAACCGAACAATAGTAATAACAAGTTGAAGTTAAGTCTAGACAATTTTCCTTGTGGGAACGATCCCAACCTCACTGGTTGGGTTATATACTTGACGCGACCGCTTTACTTCTCATTTGAGAAGTAAGTTTGAGCATATCAAATTTTGGCGCCGCTGCCGGGGAATTTAGCTTTTAGATTAACTTGAGCTTATTACTAAAGTTTAGTTGATATTTTCTTGATTTTACTCTGTTTTATTGTATTTGATTTCCTTTCAGAACTATCCTCCTTGTATGCCAAATACACGGAGAGGAAGAGAACCCTTGTTTCCCTACGATCACGAGCTAGAGCGTACACTGCGCAATATGAATCGAAACTTGGGAATAAATGATAAGGATCCAAACCAGAACATCCCAGATCCAGCGGATGTTCATGGTCAGATGTTACCCGACGCTCCGGGTGAACATCAATAGAGGGGACAAAATCCCATTCCACGGCCCCAAGCATACTACAGAGGGTATGATAACATAGCAGACTCAGATGGGCCACTTGTCTTGCCCCCTCTACCCACAGGCCACACTTTTGTGGTAAGTAGTAGCCTGATTCAAATGCTCACTGCCAGAGGTTTTTTTTCAGGGCTACCTTCTGAGGATCCACATGGCCATATATCTAAGGTAAGGGCAGTGTGTAAAAGTTGTGTGGGGAGGATTGATTTGGATCTAGATGTAATAGGTCTCAGAGTGTTTCCTCTCTCACTGATGGGAGAGGCTGCTATGTGGTTTACTGAGATTCCATACAACTCCATCTTCACTTGGAACCACCTACGGGATGTCTTCTTAAAACGCTACTATCCGGTCTCCATGAAATTAAACCACAAAGACAGGGTGAATAACTTTGTGGCACTACCAAGAGAGTCAGTTAGTAGTTATTGGGATAGATTCACCTCATTCTTGAGAAGTGCTCCAAATCACCGTATTGATAATGAGTCACTGAAGGAATACTTCTATCGGGGGCAGGATGATAACAATAAAGCGGTGTTGGACACTATTGCAGGTGGATCTTATGGAGAATGCGCTTATGCTGAGATTGCTGAGAAATTTGAGAAAATCTCCTGTAACAACAAAGCTTGGAGTACTAGGAAGTCCTATACAGGGAGAAACACCTTCGCAGTGCAGTCCACTCACAACCAAGCCACAGATGATATTCGTGAAGAAATGGCTCAGATGAGAACTGAGCTTGGGTTAGTACTAAAACATGTCACTAAGGGTGCAGAAAAGATTAATGCAGTCAACTACTTGGCTAAATTACCACCTCCGATCGATGAGTGTTATTATGAGAAGGATTCCTATGCAGTGAATGAACAGATGGGGTGATTCCGACCAAGTTCCCAAGGCTCTAATCAGGAGAATTGGCTCTAAGGTCAAGGGAACAAAGGTCGGAACTATGGTAACTACAATCGTAAGGGTCATTATGTCCGAGATGGAAACTACAATCGCGACAACAACTTCAACAGGGTAACTATGGCAATAGAAACGATAGGAATGGGCCCTATGTTCCTCCTCAAAATCGTGAAATTACTCCTAGGGATGTTGGAGGTAGTATGTCGCGAGTTGAGGATATGTTTCATAAAATGACGAGGAGGTTCGATGCTAGTGATGAGCACAATAAAGAGTTGAGGAATGATTTAGCGGGTATTGGGCAAAAAGTTGATACACATGCAATATCGATTAAGCAACTTGAGTTACAATTGGCCCAATTATCTGCAACTGTGAACACACGGCAACCAGGCACTCATTCTAGCAACACTGTCCAAAATCTGAAAAATGATGTACATTGTATGGAAATTACTACCCGCGGTGGCAAGCAAACCATTGACCCACCTATGCCATCTAATGAGAATAAGGTGACAAAAGATATTGATAAAGTGGTAAATGGTGATGCTGATTTAGAGGATAACATTGCAAAAGATGCTGAAGTGCCTAAAAAGGTAACTCCTATGCCTAGGCCACCACCCCCATTTCCTCAAAGGTTAGTGAAAAAGGCCGCGGATGGTAAATATCGGCATTTTATAACAATGTTGAAGCAACTTTCTATCAATGTCCCTTTGGTAGAAGCTTTAGAACAAATGCCCGGTTACGCAAAGTTTATGAAAGATTTGGTCACAAAGAAAAGATCGGTTACTTTTGAGGATGATGATAGAATGCAGCATTGTAGTGCTATTGCTACAAGATCTCTGGTCCAAAAGAAAGAATATCCGGGTGCGTTCACTATTCCTTGTACAATCGGGCTATTACATTTTGCGAAAGCATTATGTGATCTGGGGGCAAGCATAAATCTCATGCCCCTCTCGATTTACAAAAAGTTGGGTTTGGGTGACCCAAAGCCCACTGCGATGCGTCTACTGATGGCTGATCGAACAGTAAAACGGCCCATAGGGATACTTCATGATGTGCTAGTAAAAGTGGAGTCATTCATCTTTCCGGCCGATTTTGTTATTCTTGATTGTGAGGTTGATTTTGAAGTGCCTATTATCCTTGGGAGGCCATTCCTAGCTACGGGAAGAGCCTTAGTAGACATGGAAAAGGGGCAGATAAAATTTCGGTTGAATAATGAGGAAGTGACCTTTAATATTTGTAGGTCCATGAGGCAGACTGGTGAGCTCCAATCGACATCTGCTATATCCTCCAACATGGGTGAGACATTTGAGACACAAATAGATGAACGTCTAGGTGTCGAAGCATTAGCGGCAGTGATAATGAACTTTGATAGCGATTGCATTGAAGAGTATGAGTCATTAGTCGCGGCTCTTGACCAAGGTGATGTTCGGTTTAAACCGAAGAAATTTGAGCTTGATATGAAGAATCGCGAGTCCCCACCCACTAAACCATCTATAGAGGAAGCTCCAAAATTAGAACTAAAAGCTCTCCCACCTCATCTCAGGTATGAATTCTTAGGAAAGGGTGACACTTTGCCGGTAATCATTGCATTAGACCTGGATGAACAACAGGTTCAGAGTTTGGTGAAGGTACTAAAAAGGTACAAAAGAGCTATTGGGTGGACTATTGCGGACATTATTGGGATCCCTCCTGGTATTTGCTCTCATAAAATCCAACTCATGCCTGATCATAAGCCGAGTATTGAGCACCAGAGACGCTTGAATCCTCCTATGCAAGAGGTTGTGAAGAAGGAAATCATCAAGTGGTTGGATGCCGGAGTAATCTATCCAATCGCCGATAGTAGTTGGGTATGCCCTGTTCAGTGTGTACCTAAGAAAGGGGGAATGACTGTGGTCCCCAACAAAAAGAATGAACTTGTTCCAATGAGACCGGTTACAGGATTGAGGGTGTGTATGGATTACCGTAAACTGAACTCATGGACTAAAAAAAGACCATTTTCCTATGCCCTTCATGGATTAGATGTTGGATAGACTTGCCGGAAAAGGGTGGTATTGTTTTCTTGATAGGTATTCAGGGTATAATAAGATTTATATTGCACCAGAAGATCAAGAGAAAACCACTTTCACTTGTCCATATGGGACTTTTACGTTCAGAAGAATGCCGTTTGGGTTGTGCAATGCCCCCGCAACCTTTCAGTGATGTATGATGTCAATATTTTCTGACATGGTGGAGGATACAATAGAAGTTTTTTAGGATGATTTTTCTATGGTGGGTGATTCATTCGAGCGGTGTTTGACCAATTTATCTGAGGTTCTTAAGAGATGTGAAGACTGCAATTTGGTACTAAACTTGGAAAAGTGTCATTTCATGGTGAAAGAGGGTATTGTGTTGGGTCATCGCATTTCAGAAAAGGTCATAGAGGTTGATCGAGCTTAAGTTGAGGTAATATAGAGACTTCCCCCGCCAATCTCTGTGAAAGGTGTGAGAAGATTTCTTGGGCATGCAGGTTTTTACCGGAGATTCATCAAAGACTTTTCAAAGATTGCACACCCATTGTGCAAATTGCTGGAGAAAGAATGTAAATTTTGTTTTGATGAATCCTGTCTTAAAGCATTCGTTGAGCTAAAAGAAAAGTTAGTGTCTGCGCCTATCATTATTTCTCCGGATTGGAACAGTCCATTTGAGGTAATGTGCGATGCTAGTGGGGTGGCTCTTGGTGTAGTATTGGGACAGAGAAGAAACAAAATCCTTCACCCAATTTACTATGCTAGTAAAGACCTAAATGAAGCCCAGAAGAACTACACAGTGACTGAGCAAGAACTCCTTGCAATAGTTTTTGCTTTTGAGAAATTTCGCTCCTATTTGCTAGGTACTAGAGTTATAGTGCATACTGACCATTCAGCATTGAGATATTTGATGGCGAAGAAGGATGCGAAACCAAGGCTGATTCGTTGGGTATTACTGCTGCAAGAATTTGACTTTGAAGTGCTGGATAAAAAAGGGACTGAAAATCAAGTTGCTAATCATTTGTCTCGTCTAGAGGATGAAGCTTTGAGAGAGTTAGGGATAAGACTGACATTGATGATACTTTCCCCGATGAACATGTATTGGCTGCTTCACAAGACTTGATTCCATGGTTCGCAGATTTTGCGAACTATCTGGCTAGTGATATTGTTCCATTAGACTTGTCCTTTCATCAAAGGAAAAAGTTCATGTACGATGTGAAGAAGTTCTTTTGGGATGAACCATACTTGTATAGGAGGTGTGTCGATGGGCTTATTCGGCGTTGTGTGCCAGAATGTGAAATGTTGAATGTGTTGGAGGCATGCCATTCTTCACCTGTTGGCAGACATCACAGTGGTATCCGAAGCGCTCACAAGATATTGCAATGTGGTTACTATTGGCAAACTCTTCATCAAGATGCTCATGGGTTTGCTCAAGCATGTGACAAATGTCAACGAGATGGTGGTATTTCAAGAAAGCAAGAGCTCCCTCTAAACCCCATTCTTGTGATTGAGTTATTTGATGTTTAGGGTATTGACTTTATGGTCCCTTTCGTGAGTTCTCATGGGATGAAGTACATTCTAGTAGCAGTTGATTATGTATCTAAATGGGTCGAAGACATAGCCCTCGCAAACAATGAAGGGAAGAGTGTCACTGCATTCTTGAAAAAGAATATATTCTCCCGTTTTGGCACCCCAAGGGCCATTATTAGTGATGGGGGCTCCCACTTCTGCAACAGATTGTTCAAGGGGTTATTGGAGAAATACGGGGTTCGCCATAATGTGGCCACTCCTTACCACCCTCAAACTAGTGGACAAGTTGAAGTATCGAATCGGGAGATCAAACAGATATTGTCCAAAACAGTGAATGCTAGTAGAATGGATTTGTCAAGGAGGCTTGATGATGCTCTTTGGGCCTACCGGACAGCATATAAGACTCCCACAGGTATGTCTCCATACCAACTTGTATATGGGAAAACTTGTCATCTTCCGGTTAAGTTAGAGCATAAAGCCATGTGGGCTATGAAGAAGTTAAAAATGGATTGTAGTGAAGCTGCAGAGCAACGGTTAAATGGGTTGAATGAACTTGATGAATTTCGCTTGAAAGCCTATGAATGCTCACCCCTATATAAAGAAAAGATGAAGAAGTATCATGACAACAAAATTGAAAAACGAGAGTTTATAGTCTGGGATTTGGTGCTTTTATTCAATTCCAGATTGCGCTTGTTTCCAGGAAAACTCAAGTCCAAATGGACTGGTCCTTACACGGTTACCCAACTATTCCCCCATGGAGTAGTTGAGTTGGAAAATAAGGAGGGTGTGCGGTTCAAGGTTAATGGACAGCGCATAAAAATCTATCTCGGGCATGATGAATCGGCGAATGAAGTGATCGAGGCATACCATCTTGATGTAGTCTGAGTAATCAGGTGGCCCCAGTCGTGCCGCGACATTAAGTAAGGCGCTTGTTGGGAGGCAACCCAATACTTATCGTCTTTTTAAAAATGGTAGCATTTTTCTATTAATGGGTTTTAAATTTGCAAGCACATCACCAGGAAATTCTGCTGAAAACTACTCCGCAGCAGCCACTGACGGATACATCGAGAGACCGTTGCGTATGCAACGGACCGTCATATTCATCCGTCACACCAGGTACGTTTTTCTGTCATTTTGAAATTAGGGCACACACGATGGAACCTACGACGGGTCGTCACAGCTGCTACGGACCGTCGTCGGGGAACCGTCGCGTGATTAATGAATTCTACCCGACCCGACCCGGCTGGACCCTTTTCAAAATCTGACCGTTTAGACTCCCCACCCCTCCATATTTCACCCCATTACTTCCTTATTCCTCTCATCTCCCCTCTCTTTTCAACTTCCACATTTCCCTCCACTGATCATTGCCCCCAAAATCCTCCGAAGCCTTATAATTATCATCTACTGGTCGGTGCTGCTGCTGTAGGTGTCTACCTTGCCAACTGAATCATTCTCCAATTGTTTTTTTCTCCATTTCCAAGCTATGTGTCTCTAAATTTATACTCATTTATCTTGCATTTTGGTTTAGTAGTTAGTATTAGCTTAGTTCTTAGTCGTATATTGTTTCCTTAATATGATTATGTCTAAACCTAGGCTCAAAATGTTCGAATTTGCCATGTTGATAACCCTAGGCATAGGTGATTTTGCATTGGTAGCTTCCTAGGTAGTTGGGATAGACACATATAGGTCCACAACACTACAAGACCATGTGGGTTCATCGGGGATTCATAGGGTACCCCCAGCTCTATCACTGCTACTCAGAACGAGACCCCGACGACGGACCGTCTCACACACGACGGACCGTCGTAGGGTCCGTTCCAAAAGCCCTAGCACCCTGTCCCAACGACGCCTGTGACGGACCGTTGTCTTCACGACGGTCTGTCCTGCACAACCGTTCTGGTTGTCAGAGACCCTGTTTCTAAGGGTCTCTCAAAATTTTCTAAGTGTCCTACGACGGACCGTCATATCCACGACGGTCCGTCCTGCACGACCGTCATGATGGTCAGAGACCCCTCTGCTAAGGGTCTCCAAAAATTTTCCAAGTGTCATACGACGGACCACCGTACCCACGACGGTCCGTCTTGCACGACCGTCATGATGGTCAGAGACCCCTCTGATAAGGGTCTCCCAATATTTTCTAAGTGTCCTACGATGGACTCTTACGACGGATCGTCGTACCAACGACGGTCCGTCCTGCTAGACCGTCATGATGGTCAGAGACCCCTCCTTCAGGGTTCTTTATATATACATAGACTAAGTACAATACAACGGACCTCATGACGGTCGGAAATAGCCATGACGAGCCGTCATCTTGCCCGTCGTGTGATACAGTTTCAATATCACTAACACACTATTTTCAATGTTTTATGTCGTATGGGCTTGCCTGTCTTGTTTGCCACTACTCATACTAATATTGATCCTTTGCAGGTACTATCTAATATGGCACCCATGCAAGACCAAACCTACGCACGCGGGTGATAAAATCTGTTGCCCCGTCTGCACGCTTGATCATCGGGTCTGATGATGAGTGGGACCCTGAATATGTGCCCCAGGCAATTCTGCACCTTCCCGTGCTGCACGTGCCCCCAGAGCCACACCCAAGACGGTGGTGTCCAGCGTAGTCACTGCCTCCCAGTCTAATGAGGAGCGCACACTGACCGGCACACCCTCTGGGTCAGCCACAAATGAGGAAGGAGCGTCTGGCTCCTTAGGAGTATCATGGTACGAGAAAGCTTCAGGCTCTGCTGAGGTTCCCGCACCCGCCACTGCTGCAGCGTCGGCCTCGTCTGATGAGGCTGAGAGTTCAGACTCTACATCCGGCGCACCAGCCCAGGTCCCCACCCCAGCCTCTGACCAGCAAAACTGGTGGTGTGTCGACGACTAGTTTCAAGTTTACTCCGACACCAAATTCCTGACTGATAAAGGCGTAATGACTCGGACACTCACCTTGGAGCGGCGGGTACTTACATGGAGTCTCCCATCGATGCCGGAGATCCACAACCTATTCACCAGGCATCGCTTAGAGTGGACAGCCCGTCCGTTGGGACGATACAGCGAGGAAATGGTCCGAGAGTTCTACGCATCCTATGTAGCGACTCTCCGATCACAGATCGATAGGCGGGCTGCTCCCGCTAAACAGGCCCCACTGGAGCAGGTTCGAGTCTGGTGCGTGCAGGTTGACATTTCTCTGCCAGCTATCCGCCGGTTCCTATACGGCGAGAGTGAAAATGCTACGAGGACCCCCATCACTGCCGAGTTTGACTACCGCTGGCAGATAGTAAAGGATGGACAGTTCTTGCGCGAGCCAGCACTGAGAGAGACCACCAAGAGGTGGATGGCCCAGCACCTGTCAGTAAATGGAGAGGGTGCTGATTGGGTCACTGAGCCGAAGGGGGCCATCAAGAAGGCCAACCTCACATTCGTGGCAAAGTTCTTGTGGCTGCTCGTCCGTCACTGCCTTTCCCCCATAGCTGCTGATAACATCGTCACCTAGGATCGAGAAGTGTTGATGGCGGCGATGATAGCCGGATTCGAGGTCGACTTCGCATGGCTTCTCCAGGCAGTCATGCACGAGAGGGCATTCAAGGTCACTACTACCTACCCCTTCCCGTGTATGATCTTTGCCCTTTGCAGGTTCGCAGGAGTGCCCATATGGCACATAGATCAGTTGAAGACCCCGCAGGGCACCGTTGACGTCGGCCTCATCATAGACAAGGCCAATGAGTTGGCCCCACGTAGAGGGCCCCGTCCAAAGCTGCCACCACTTGCTGATGATCTTGTGGATATGGTAGCCCAGGCCCGCGCAGCTACAAAGGCGTCCACTGGCACTACCCCGGTCGAGTCTATCCCGGGTAGTAGCCCAGCCCCGAGCTCCTCTCGCACAGCCCCTCTACCGTAGAGTGGTCCCGCTTGCTAGGGTCCAAAAACTGGAGGCACAAATGGCCACTCTTCTGCATCATATCCAGCCGTGGATGCAGAAGTCGATCACTGAGTCTGAAGCGCGTCTAGAGAGGAAGATGCAACAGTTTACCGAGCGGAAGATTGCTGAGGTTAACCAGCGCCTAGATGCCTTTGAGTTGAGAGTGTTAGCTCGACCAGCCCCTCCAGTAGATGTGTCGACTCTTCAGGCTGCAGTCGGCAGTCTTCATGCAGACATCGACACGATACTGGCGAGGGTGCCGGATTCTGAGGCCCCTTCTGTCGAGCCTGCTGAGGACACAGTATTGGCGGCCCTGTTTAATACTTCTGAAATTCCACCACCTTCCCCTCGAGAGAGTGCCAAGAGGCATAGGGGTCGAGCAAAGGATGAGGCGCTAGCAAGGAAGAAGGAGCGCCGAGAGATGGAGGCTGCGAGGAGAGCCTCATTTGCTGAGGCGGAGGCACACCAAATCAGAGCATCGCAGATAGCGGCTGGGGCGTCTAGCTCCCGCACTATAGAGACAGCAGGAGGCACTACTGATGGTGCGGGTGTTGCTGAGGACACCACTGAGGGTATCCAGATTGCAGAGGATGTGGGTTTCGGGGAACCGGATCCACCAGATTGTTGAATCGATGGCGCTTTGCGCCACAGGTTTTCTTCACCTACCACTCTAATATTTAGATTTTTTTATGCATTAGGGACAATTGCATGCTTTTTTGTTGGGGGTGGGGTAAATGGAAAGTGAGTGTTAGGGTGAAGTCTGAGTAGCCCAACTCACTATCCTCTTTTGGAGTTTTCTTGCCTATGTTCTTTTTCCCCAAAAGACTGATTACTTTTTTTGTTGAACCGGCACGTTATATCTTTTGTACATAGTTTAACTCTGAAGCATGATGGCTAAAATGATATCCTGATAAAACTGGAAAATGTTGCATGTCTAGGCGTAGTAACTGATAATTGTGTGACTCTAAGCATGAAATAGAGTTACACCATTGCATTACCCTAAATCTTCAAGTCGAACTAAGTTTGTGATAATCTGCTATAGTCATGAGATGTCAAGTCAGTGTGAGGAAATTTGAATAGTCCACTACTGGTACTGAGCTAGAACTTGCCTGGTTAGTCCTGCTAAAAGTAAGTTGTAACAGACAATTAGGAAAGGATCATAGGCCCTTATTCAAGATAGCCCATTTCTAGCCTAAATAAAAGAAACCAAATGAAAGTTATCCTTCTTTGATCCAAATAATTTTAGCTTACAATTAGACCTTTCTTTTTCACCCCAACTGATCTTTTCTGGGAACAATATGTTGGCCCTGGTCCCTACTTGGACATGTGCACCACAGCTTATGCCAAAAGCATAAGTTGAGGGTGGCTAATGCATCAACAACCTTCGTTATGGCCCTGACCCGACTTTGGGTATTGTGTACCTTGACTCATGGCAAAGCTATGAGTTGAGGGGTGCTGTTTTGAGGAATGCTCTGGAAAGTGGGGTTGAAAGAACAAAGAGAGAGAAAGAATAAAAGTAAAGTGACTCAAGAACTCGTTGAAAGAAAAAAAAAGTGAAAGAGTCACTTACACAAATGAAGAAAGAAGGGAAAATAGCAAGGTGAAAGAATGGGAGAAACTGGGCGAGATAAAGGGATAGAAAGTGGAAGGTTTAGCTGATATGTCGAGGGCTAAAAGTCACTAAAGTATACCTAAATATACCCTACCTGACTCTGAGCCTATGTTACAAGCTAAGAAAGTCCTATCGTGATCCTAAGGGTTGTATAGCGAACTTAAGGCAGTGAAAATAAGGGCAAGCTTATGGCAATAGTTATGAATGAGTGTGACTTTGTTCTGAGAGCGAGTGTTGATAAGTAATCCTTATACTCAAACTGAAATCATTGTGTGAAAAATGAGGATTTTGTTTTGAAGTGAGGACACTAGCTGCAATACCGGATTGTTAGCACCTCGGTGAGAAATTAAAGAGGATAGGTGTTATTGCATGGTGAGTCTGTGTCATGTTCAAATCCCACAAAATTCAATCCTAATAGTGATAGCATGAATAGATTTGACGAGATTAATCGGGATTGATAGCCAAATGATTGCAAAGGATACAACATGAACACTATTATACAAAGATTGTGTAGTGAGTCATAGTGCGTCGCTTGAGGACAAACAACGAATTAAAGTTGAGGGTGTTGATATACCGTGGTTTCACGGTATAATTAATACTTTTTCCTTAAGTTTAGTGTGTCCGAAAGCCTTTTTTGTGCTAATTTTGATATAAGTTTCTCTTTGTTTTGCAGGAAATCTGTCCAAAGCTGAAAGCGGAGATTCTGAGCGAAAAAATGCAGAAGAGACCACCTACGGAGCTTAGGACAGTCTGTTGTGACTGTGACGGTCCGTAGGTGGCAGCGTACAGAAGCTGCTGAAGGAAGATGGGGAAGTCTGACCAAGTGTGGGATTACGAAGCTTGTGACGGTCCGTCATGGCTATGACGGTCCGTCCTGCAGGTTCATCGTGAAAATCAGAGAAGTGATCCCAGTACCCATATTCCAAGAGTTGAAGTATTTTGAAACGAAGACCCTCAACAGACCGTTGTGCCTATGACGGTCCGTCACACTTACCGTCGAGGGGAATGAAGAAAGCAGCAAAAGAAATTGCACCAAGTATGGGACGACGGAGTCCACGACGGTCCGTCGCGTGGTCCGTCGACCCAGCCGTGTTTTGGCAGATTTCCAGTAATTAGAATCCTTGTTTAATAAGGTTTTTTTATTTTTTATAAATAGTTAAAAAAACCTCGTTTTTGAGGTTAGACTCTGGGAGATTAGACATCATATTATTAGACTTTGTGTATTAGTGTTTGATTTTTGGAGATTCTTACAAGTGATTTTTGGTGATTAATCAAGCAAATTTTCGGACTTTATTCATTCTCATTGAAGTAAGTACATGAATTCTTATTGAATATATTTGAATATTGTGTTGATGGCTATGAGGAACTAAACTCCATAACTAGGGTTGTGGGAACCATAGGCAAATAATGAGATAAACCCTAGCTAAAATAACAAATCTAGAATAGTGTCTTGTATGTATTAATAATTCTTTCGCTTAGAAGTCTTTTTAACGGATGATCAACATTAGAACTCGCCTTAATGCCTACTTGCCGGACCAAGGAGATGGATAATAGGAAAAGAATTATTAACATAGATTTAGTGTATACTATCTAATAGGCTAGTATTGATTGGTACGAGGTAATAACTTAGTCAAATATCGAATACGATGCTTAATATGAGGTAAAGATAAGGGTTAGGAAAGCAACACACGTAGCCGGACCAAGGTGCGGAGTGAGATTTTCTAGATGCCAGACGAAGGATTTAGAAATACATAACTTATCACTTTGCATGCAAGATACTAGGAAAGAATTGTTATAGTTAGAATTATCAAGTTATGAACCTGTGGGGAACACGTAAAACCTAGTTACTTTGATTAATTGATTAAAACCCAAAATTAAAAGCTGTTAAGTGTCTCTTTCAAGTTCGTTGTTTATTTTCACTTATTTAGAGATAGAACCCCCCTTATTATGTTTTCACTTTCTAAGGAAGTCATCAACCGAACAATAGTAATAACAAGTTGAAGTTAAGTCTAGACTATTTTCCTCGTGGGAACGATCCCAACCTCACTAGTTGGGTTATTTACTTTAAGCGACCGCTTTACTTCTCATTTGAGAAGTAAGTTTGAGCGTATCATTTGCCTCGGACAGAAAAGCGATATGACTCCATATGTGTTTTGTTGATAGGTTTACCAAATCCGCTCATTTTATTCCCGTAAAGTCTACTCACACTGTGGATGATTATGCAATTCTCTTCATAGATGAGACTGTGTGTCGCCATGGTATTCCGTTATCCATCATATCATATAGGGGTGAAAAATTCACATCAAGGTATTGGAGGTCATTCCAAAAAGGGTAGGGTACAAACACGAAGTTGAGCACCACTTTTCATTCCCAAATAGATGGTCAAGAGGAGCGTACAATCCAAACCCTTGAGGATATGCTTAGAGCATGTGTCACTGATTTCAAGGGAAATTTGAATAAGCACTTTCCTTTTGTGGAGTTTGCTTACAACAATAGCTATTATTCATTAATATCTATGCTACTTATGAAGCCTTATATGGTAGTAGATGTAGATCTCCAATTGGATGGTTTGAAGTAGGTGATTCTGCCCTTTTAGGTCCCCATTTGATTTATAAGACTTTGGAGATGGTTCATATCATAAGGAATTGTTTGAAAACAACCTATAGACGGCAAAACTCTTATGCCAATCATAGGAGAAGAGATTTATCGTAACACTTCCAAAATTAAAGACGTGTTCTTAAGCCTAAAATAATTGTAAAATTGTTTATAAATTTTTTTTAAGGTCCATTTTAATCAATATAAATCATTTAGGATGTTTAGAAATCAAAATGTCCAAGAACGTCCATGACGTTCGAAAAGTAGTTCAATGAGGTACTAGTGTGCCTTAGCCTACTTAACTAGATTTTTTGAGTTAGAAAATAGTTAAAATTGGTGGAAGAGTTTCTAAAATGTATTATATTTAATTCAAAATCCAAACATCCAGGCATAACTCCTCAAGGACAAACGAATGGCCCTTGAGGAGGACCTTCCAAAAGTGACTAAAAGCTGTCAATGGACACTGTCACCAATGGATGCCACTGATGGCTCGTCGTCCAGTAGACCAGTCAATGGACTCTTAGCCAAATACTTGAAGGTCCAGTTTTGATGAGTCTCTGAACTTATCTATCGATTTGCATTACGGAAAGGATCAGTGGCCGTGGATGGACACACGATGCGCCGATGGTAGTGTGATATTTGTCTTCTGTATTTTGCTGCACATATTCATTTAAGTCATTCAATTAGTTAACTTACTTAGGAGGTTAATAAGTTAAGTAAGTTATAATTAAGTTATTTAACCACCTATATAATCCCCGAAGCTAATTAGACAAATCTAAACTCTCATAATTCCCAAACCCAAAACTCTATTCCTTCTCTCTTTTTCTCTCTCCCAAAGAAAACCCATTGAAAACCATGAAGGTGGGTTCAAGGGATGCTAAGGGTCACATTTCTTCATAAATATTCACCAATTAGTAATGTCTGGGATTCTTTTAATGTTTTGCACCTCTTTCCAGAAAGGGTTCCATACAATTGATTTCAATAGTTAATTTTTCAAGTTAGTTTTCAGAAATTGATGTTACGAATTACATTGTTTATGATATATTTTTGATATTATGAATATATTAACATGTATTTTAACTCAATTATCTTATATCTTTATGGACTTTTCTAGTTTGTAGAAGATGACTTATTCCCTGAACCGTAGGTTGTGATCTTGATATGATTTGAGTAATGTTTGTTCAATTGAATTGGTTATTGGTTGAATTATTTATATTTGATGTTATTGTATCAATTGTTAATAGATTAGGTGAATTATAGTCCCATCATGATAGTTCTTCAGTAATTGATCTAGATTGTGACTTTGATCTATGTTTCATATCTTAAGCTATGAACAAGTAATGGATTATGATGCAGTGATTCAATTAGCCTTGTTATTATGTTGGTAATGGTTATATGATTATATTGAACCCTTTAGGGGTTGATTTTTAGGGTTTATGGTAAGACCTTGATAATGGATTATGATTGAGACTTTGTAAGTCTTGTGATCCCTATTCTTTACTTAAAATTATTGTTAATTCTAACTAAGTCATGATGTTGTACTGGAGTATATCTTGTATCAAGATTGGTAGGGTTTGTATAATGTTGAATTGAAATATCTTGACTATGGTTTGTGAGATATTGGCTAAGATGTAAATGTAATAAGGATGATGATGATTTACCATTGTGCCGTATTATGAAGTGATATGTAAATGTGCTAACCTTACTTATATGAATTATAATGAAAGGACTATATTCATGTAATTCTATTTGAACTATGATGATTATGATTTTACAAGGGTTACACCCTATGACCTGCATTAAGTTATGATAATTGTTAAAGATATTAAAGACATTTTAAAAGAGACTTAGCTTAGCACCGAGTGAACTTGACAATAGGAGGTGTTGACTTTCCATAGAGGAAGATTCATTCAATTGTTCCACATGTGGTATTGACTCCTCAATGAAGGATGCTCATCCTATGGATTCCAATGAGATGAATCTGAAATTGCAAAGTTGAATGTAGAGGGATCATACCTATCTCTTAGTTCTTTAACTACGTTGCCCCGAAAGGATGACTAGCTAGTGGATCAACCTAGAAAGCTACCTTTTTGTTTGGTTTTACTTTTTCGGTAGACCACCTTCCATCGATGTAAGGTTTTACAACATTGAATTCCAAACATAGCATTTTTGGTCTATGCCGGTTAACTCAAGCGTTCCCTAAACTAAAGTGAAGTAATGAAGTACAAGCCAACTAAAGGGACAAAAGAGGTTTCACTTAGCTTAGGTATGGGTATGTGACTCTACCTATGCCTTGCACAAGTTTGCCTTTAAGGAAACTTTAGAAGGTTGTTGTTATATATGTATATGCTTATCATGGTACATGTTTATGCATATGATGATCTTTTACATTGATGATATTGTATGATTACTTGTTTCGTTTATAAATAAGTGTTGGTCTTCATTATTAAAGTATGAAAATATGTACTCTTAATGACATGCTATGTGATGTTGGATGTTGGTCATGATTCTTGTTTGGTTACTTGATTAAATAATGTTGGTGGACTTTGCATTATCATTGCACCTGTTGACTTAATAAGGGTTCATAGGTAATAGTCTTGCTATAATTATGTTATAATGAACTCTTATTTATGCTTGTTGCTATTACGCCTCGATGATGAGTTGTTTTGACTATGTGTTCAATTATATGATATGCATGATAACTTGACTACTCTTAGCATAGTTGGTCTTGTGATGAACATGCTTTAGACTAAATGAATATGTGTTATAGATTGGTATAGTGTTCTCGAATGTGCATACGACTTTCTAAAAAGGTATAATAACATGTTTTCTTGAAAGGTCCGTTTTTATCATGATTTAATAATATATGTGCATGTGGTCTTAAACTTAGTACAAGTGGTGTACTAAACTCATTTTCTCCCTTTTCCCCAATATATTAGGTTTCGGTTGTTGAAGGGCTTTGAGAAAACTATGAAGAAAGGATTGGAATTCTTATTCATCCAAGTCGGGTAGGTCTTCATTTTCCGAGGTGAATGCTACAACCAAACTTATGGAGTTGTTTTAGTTCTAAGAAACTTATGTTCTTTCCTTTTCATTTGGATACTATATTTTATATAACCTATATGTGATCTTGTTATATTGATATATGAGCTAGGCTCAAATTGTAACACTCTTGCTAGATCGTTATGAGACATGCGTTTGAGACTATTTTATATTTAATATATCTGTGTGCAAAAAAAGTTGAATATTATGTCATATCCCTATATGAAGGATCTGTGTATACTATCTCTATATATATCTATTATGTATATGTAGAGGTGTATGTAAACCTCAATCTAGAAGTAATGAAAAGTTCTTCAATTTTCCGTGTTTTGACCTACAAATGTAATTATGTACGCTAAGAGGCTAGTCTTACTCCTCAAATATAGTGACGACGCCGATTATGTCTAGGGGGTTTTCCCAAGACGTGAAATTTAGAGATTGAAGATGGTGATACGGTGTACTTGAAAATTTTTCCAATGAAAGGGGTGGTTAGATTTTGCAAGAAAGGGAAGTTGAGTCCTCGTTATATGGGTCCCTATGAAATCTTATAAAGGGGTGGTAAGGTTGTCTATGAGTTGAAACTCCCTAGCGAACTATCTTCGATTGATCCGGTTTTCCATGTTTCTATACTTAAGAAGTGTATCAATGATTCCGAGTCCATTATTCCTATTGAGGGTCTTTGTGTGCAATAGGTCCTTTCTTATGAGTAGGTTCTCGTTCAGATCCTTCATATATAATTAATGAAGTTAAGAAACAAAGAGGAAGCTTCGGTAAAGGTGTTATGGAATAATTACCTAGTTGAGGGTGCAACATGGTAGGCCGAGGAGGACATGAAGTCCCGTTACCCTTATCTATTTGATAACAAAGGTTAGTTTTTCCTATTAATAATGAAAGTAATGAGAAAAATTGAATTTTCTTTGATTTTTGGTGAAGCTTTGCAAAAATGTGCATTTTCGGTGTCAATAAAGTGAAGTTACAATGAAGTGTGTTTTTGACTTGAAATATTTTCAATTCTTCTTGTTTTGAATTTTGTTGTGCATTTTGATATGGTGAGTTTTAAGAAATCATATTGAGCATGTTGGTATATTGATTTTTGGCATAATTTATTCATAATTTGTATGGTGAGCCTTTGTTGTTGTGAGAAAGAAATTCCTCATAATTTGATTTTGAGGCTTATATGTGGTACTTTAAGTTTTTGAATTTCTATGCGTAAATGCCATGAGTGAAGTTATATTGATTTGAGTTTTAACTCATATTTTGATATGTTGTTGTTGGTTACTGCTATTCTCGAGTCTATTCCTTACTTTTATAGAATTTCAATTTCATTCGGGGAAAAATGTTCCTAAGAGGGGGATAATGTAAAACTCCGGAAGTCTAAGACATGTTCTAGAGCCTAAAATAGGTTTTAAAAGGTTTAGACATGGTTCTAAGGTCATAAATAATGTATATATGTTATTTATGTAGTTTAGAAATTAACACGTCAAAAAATGACCATGAAGTCCGTAAACTAGTTCAATGAGGGGCTAGTTTGCCTTAGCCTATTTGACTAAGTTTTTGGAGCCAAATATTTATAAATTTCGGTGGAAGGTTGTCTAACACGTATTAGAGTTGATTCATAATTGAAACATCCGAGAACGACACCCCAAAGGAAAACAAAGGGCCCTTGAGGAGGACCGTTGAATTTTGGGGTTAAAGGCTTCCCAAGGCAGTGTCTAACAACGAATGCAACCAACGATCTGTTATCGAATCGACTGGGTGTGGAGTTCTTTCGTAGATGGAAAGTTTGCCAAATCCTTGGAAGCCTTTGTTGGATAAGTCTCAGCCATAAACGACGGACCAAAAGGATGGAAGATATAGTTGTTGTCGATTGACAAATAGAGCGTTGGTCGAAGTGTAATTTGTGAGGGACTGATTTTACTACTCTTTTTTAAGTTGGTAAAATTAATGAATTAAGTGGTTAGTCAATTAGTTATGTGTTAAATAGGTCTAATTAAGATAATTAAAAACCTATATAATGACCCTAACCTAATTAGACCCAAATTCTTGTCTTTTTCTCTTCTTTCTCTCTCCAAAGTTGAAGAACATCATGGAAGACAAGGTAAAGGTGGGTTCTAGGGATTCAATAACCAAATTTTCTACATCAATATTCATCAAACATTATTGTATGATATTTCTTTTACCATTGGGACATCTTTCCTCAAAGTGTTCCTTCAAATTGATTTCAAAAGATGAGTTTTCATATGGGTCTTTTCCAATGTCGAAATTGATCTTTCAATTAGACTTGCTTGTGTTTTCTTTGGATTGTATGTAATAAACTATGAAGAATTTTGACTATATTATACTAAATATCGATGGATTGGTCTAGTTTGTAGAAGATGACATATTCCCCTTAACCTTAGCTTTGTGATCTTGAATTGAATTGCATAAAAATGACTAATATAACTTGGTTAATGTGTGAATTAATATCCTATGATATTATTGTGTCAATTTATGAATATATTGAGATGAATTGTGGTCCTACCATGCTAGTTCTTAAGTAATTGACTTAGATAGTGAAGTAGACAATGAACTTGATCAAGGTCTCCAATTTTAGGCTATAAACTAGTGATGAATTGTTGTAGAATGATTCATTTGGTCTTGTTATTATGTCTGTCAATATCAAGTGATTCTATAAGTCCATTGTTAGAATTAGATGGAGGTTGATGGTAAGACCTTGATGAAAGCATTGGGAAGAGGATTGAGTAAGTCTTGTAATCTCTATTGTTTACTCTCATTATGGTTACTTTTGCTTAAGAAATGATATTATATTATGTAGACCTTATATTAAGATTGATAGGGTTTGTATTATGTTGAATTGAAATGTCTTGAACTATGGATTGTGAGTTGTTAGGTAAGATTGATTTGTTATAAGGATGGTGACAAATTACCAATGTGCCTTATCATAATGTAACCATGTAAATGTGCTAACCTAAATAATATGAATTATAATGGAAGGACAATACTCATGCAATTCTTATTGAGCTACGATGATGATGATGATACAAGGGATAGATCCTTTGACCTACATGAATTTATGATGATTATTAAAGACATTAAAGACAATTCAAAAAGGGACTCTAGCTTAGCACCGAGTGAACTAATGTGAGGAGTGTCCCTTTCAGCAAAGGGAACGTAGGATCACTAATCTACTCATCAGATTTGAAACTATAATATGTGTTGCATAAAGAGGGTAACAACTATATCTCTTAGTTCTTGAATTATGTTTCCCCCATAGGAATACTAGTTAGTGGATCCATATAGTTGCTATGTTCATATTTTGTTACTACCTTGGTAAGTAGCCTTCCTTCCTTCGGCGTAGGATTCCATGACACCGGATTCCACATTAGCTCATGTGTTCTATCTCGGTTAAGGCAAGATGTTCCCAAAAGGAAAAAATGAACTAAAGGAATAAACTCTAACTAGGATAACATAAGGGTTTTAGCATAGTTTGGGTAGGGATATGAGACTCTACCTAAACATTTCACTAGTTAACCTTGAGGGAAGTCTTAGAAGGATATTCTTATATGTGTATAAGTTTATAATGGTACGTGGTATGTATATGATAATATTGCACATTATTGATACTATATGATGATTGGTTTCACATATGACTATGTGTTTTGTCTCCATAAAAAAAGTATGATGATATGTACTCTTAATTAGATGCTATGAGAAGTTGGATGTTGGTCATGATTCTTTTTGGGTTTACTTGATTAAGTAAGGTTAGGTAACACTTCAAAAAAATTAAAGACGTTTTCTAGGTCCTAACATAAGTTTCCTAAGGTGTAGACACTATTTTAAGGTCCATTTAAATAATTATAAGTCATTTAGGAAGTCTAGAATCCAAAATGTCCAAGAGAGTCCATGACGTCCAGAAACAAGTTCAAGGAAGTACTAGAGTTCCTTAGCCAATTTGACTAGCTATAAGAAGTCAGAAAGCAATGAAAATTGGTGGAAGGGTGTCTAACATGTGACTAAGTTGATTCATGGTAAAAATTTACGAGTATCACTCTCCAAAGACCAATGAAGGTCCCTTGAGGAGGACCCTTGCAAGACTGGGCAAAAGTTTTCAAAATAGAGTATCACCAACGGATACCACATACATGAAATTGGTAAAAAAAACTGGGTATCGATGCCACCGTCGATTTTCACTTATCCAAAATCTTGGGTAAGTCATTTTGCATATTCTCTGACCAAGACAACGGATGTGCAGCACAGAAGGGCACAATGGCCGTCAAGTCACCTACGATCTGCCGATCTTGGTGTTGTTTGTTGTCACTGTAATTTTTTGCACGTTTTTAATTAGTTCCAATTAATTAATTAAGGGGTTATGTCGTTAGTAATGGGATTAGAGAAGCCTAATTAAGTTATTTAACCCCCCATACAAAGACCCAACCCCATTAGACTAATAACAACTCATAAATAAAACTCTCTTCCTTCTCTCTTCTTTCTTAAGACCAATCTAGGGGAGGTTTTGAGGGCTGTAAAGGGAAAAATTCCTCCATATATATTTATCAATTACTGAGGTATGATATCTAATTCACCTTTGTTACCTCTTACCTCAAAGGGTTTGTTTAAAGTTTTCAAGTGGGTTTTCATCCAATCCAAAATTGATGTTATAAATTGATTTGTTTATGATTTCTCTTGATATTGTGAATATATTTACATGTATTCCAGCCTAATTATGATATATCTTGATGGTTTGGTCTATTTTGTAGAAGATAACCTTTACCCCTTAACCCTAGGTTGTGATCTTGATATGAATTGTATTGCATTGGTTCAATTGAATTGGTTATTATTCAAATTTCAACTAGATGATGTTTTTTTACTAATAATGAGTAAATTAGTTTTAATGGTAGTTCTATCATACTAGTTCTTGAGAAGCTTATATAGGTTGTGAAGTATGTTGTGAATTGACCTAAGTATCTTTTCTTTAGTTATGATCTATTATTGAGTTGTGATGTAGTGATTGTTTTAGCCTTGTTATCATGTTGATCATTGAATTATGATGATGTTATACCCTAATTGGATTGAATAAAGGGTTTATGGTAAGACGTTGATGATGAATTATGAAGGAGACTTGGTAAGTCATGTGATCCCTATCATTTACTTCAAATCGTGGTTCACTATGAGTATGCATTATATTAGCATTGATGAGATGCTATAATGTAGAATTGAATTTTCTTGACTATGATTTTTTGAGGTGTTGTCTTAAAATGTAAATTTTTAAGTATGGTGGATTTACCAATGTGCCTTATTATGATATGTTAATGTATTAATCTCACCTATATCAATTGTAATGAAAAATACCATACTCATGAAATTCGTATTGAACTATGATGATGATGATGTTTTATACAAGGGTTAGACCCTATGACCTTCAATAAGTTATGATGATAATAAAAACATTAAAGACATTTAATAAAGGGACTCTAGCTTAGCACCGAATGAACTAGTGAGGAGTGTCCCTTTCCACATAGGGAGGGTAGGATCACTAATGTACTCTTGAGATTGGAGACTACATTTCATTTAGCATAAACAATGTCCCAACTATATTTCCTTGTTCTTGAACTATGTTTCCCCCAAAGGAATACTATCTATTGGATCCGCGTAGTTGCTATGTTCATGTTTTTGTACTATGTTGCATGTAGTCCGCCTTCTTTAAGTGTAGGGTTCCACGACACTAGTTTCAAAATTAGCTCATGTGATCTATGTCGGTTAGGGCAAGATTTTCCCAAAAGGTAAAATGAACTAAAGGATTAAACTATAACTAAGATGACTTAAGGGGTGTAGCTTAGTTTAGGTAGGGGTATAGGACTCTACATAAACATTGCACTAGTTATCCTTAAAGGAAGTCTTAGGATGATGCTCTTATGTGTGAAAATCCTTGCAATTCTATAGGACATGTATATATGAACTTGCACATTGTGGATATTAAATGTTGATTGGTTTAACTTATGAATATGTGATGGTCTATAGTGTTAAAGAATGATGTTATGTACTCTTAATTTTTATGATATGTGAAGTAGGTGTTAGTCATGATTCTTGTTGGGTTAGTTGATTGATTAAGGTTATGGGGCCGTTTATGTCATTGCACTTGTTGACTTTACAGGGGTTCATGGGTAATTGACATGCTTTAGTCATGTTGAAAAGTATGCTTATTCATGTTTGTTACTATTATGAATTGATGATAGATATTTTTTGCGATGTATTCAACTATATTCCATGAATGTTGACTTGACTAGACTTGACGTTGTTGTTCTCGTGATGTACAGCCTATGACTTAATGAACATGTCCTATTGGTTGGTATGATCTTGTTGAATATGCATAAAAGTTTAATAAGAAGTGCATACGTTATGAAATGTCCCTTTTCTTAGCATTTTTCAAAGTATGTGTGCAAATGTTCTCATACTTAGTACAAGTTGTGTACTAGCCAAATTTCTTCCTTTTCCCCAACATTTTAGTTTCTAGTCGTTGAAGTACTTTTGGAGAAGACTTGAAGAAAACTTGGATCTCTTAATCTTCCATGTAGTTTTGGTCCTCACATTCCGAGGCTGATGCCAGTATCTAGCTAATGGAGTTATTTTGAGTTAAAGACTTCTATGTTTCATTCTTTTCAATTTAGTATGAAACATTGTATAGCAATGTGAGACATTCTTACTTTGATGTATCGGTTATGCCCAACTTCTTACACACTTATTAGATGGTTATGAGATGAGATTACTATTGTGACTATGTTATATCTTATATTCTTATGTGCAATAAAAGTTGATAACTAAGTAATCTTTATATATGAAGGGTCTATGTATACTCGATATATATATATATATATACTATGTTTATGAAGAGGTCTATGTAAACCTCCGAGTAGAAGTAATCAAAAGTTTTAAATTTTTGCTAAATTTTATTTATGAATTTAATGATTTAAGCAAAGATTCTAGTCTTAGTCCTCAAAGAGGCCGCCGCCGCTGATTACGTGTAGGGGCTATTCTCGGATGTGATAGGTTATGGAGCTTTGCTTGGTCACTGTACTAGGTTACATAATGAGGGTTCATTCCTAATTCTGTTGCTTTGGTTATGTTATCATGAACTCTTATTCATGCTTGTGATGTTATTGCTTGATAATAGTTTTTTTCTGAATATGTGTTAAAATTATGTGTATATGCATGTTGGCTTGACTAGACTCAGTATTGTTGGACTTCTGATGTACATGGTACTGATTTGGTGAATATTTCTTATTCATTGGTATTATATTTTTGGATGTGCATAAGGCTTTTCAAAGTAAATAGCATGCTTTAGTGAAACATCCTTTTCTAGCATGATTTTTATGATTCCTGTGCATATGGTCGCATACTTAGTACAAGTGGTGTAATAACCCATTTTCTCCCTTTTACCGCAACATTTTAGTTTTCGGTCGTTGAAGGGATTATGAGAAACATTTAAAAGAAGGCTTGGAATTTTCACTCTCATCAAAGTTGGGTAGGTCCTCACTTTCTGAGGGCAATGCCACTACCAAGTTTGTAATGTTTTTCTATTTTTATGACTTTTATGTTCATTCCTTTTCATTAGAGTACTGAACATTGTATAGCTTATGTGTGGATTTGTTAAGTGGATGTATGGGATATGCCCAATAGGTATAAGTTTATTTTAGATGCTTATAAGATGAGACATTTGTTTAAGACTATGATTCTATCTTATATATCTATCTTTAATAAAAATAGAATACTTTGTAATCGTCCTTTTTTGAAGGGTCTATGTGTACTCAATTTGACTATATTATGTGTATGCGAGAGGTCTTTATGAACCTCAACATATATATAGAAAAGTTATTAAAATTCCCGCATTTTTGATCTATGAATGTAATGATGTAAGCTAAGAGGCTAGTCTTAGTCCTCAAAGAGGACGCTTCCACCGGTTATGTCTAAGGGGGTTTTAGCAGGATATAACAAAATGAGAGGTGATTAATTTAATATATTGCAAAAGATGGATGCACATATGGTTTTGATTAAGCATCTTGAGCTACTGATGGCTCAATTGTCTGCTATTGTGAATTCAAGCCAACCTTGCACTCTTCCTAGAAAGACCATTCAAAATCCTAAAAATGATGGGAATTACATGGTGGAATACTCGAAGGGGTAAGCAAACCATTGATCCACCTTTGATGTTTTTGGTAGAAGATGATATGAGAAAAGACAAAGAGGTTTGAGAGACTAGTGGAGAGTTGGTGGACAATATGAAGATAGAAGCAGAGGTGTCTTAGAAAGTAGTCCTCTTTCCTAGAACTCCACCACCATTCCTTAAGAGATTAGTGAAGAAGAATAAGGATGGTAAATATCGGTGATTTATCACTATAATGAAATTTTTTTCCATCAATACCCCTTTGTTAGAAGCTCTAGAACAAATGCCCTATTATGCTAAGATTATGAAGGATATGGTGAACAAGATATCAGTGAGTTTTGAAGATGCTAACCGGATGCAACATTATAGTGCTATTGCTAAAAGTTCACTTGTGTAGAAAAAGAAAGACCATGGCTCTATCACTATTCCATGTACAATTGGGTTGCTACACTTTGCTAAAGCACTATGTGATCTTGGTCAAGCATAAGCCTCATGTCTTTTTCAATTTATAAGAAGTTAGGTTTGGGTGATCAAAAACCTACTGCGAAGTGATTATTGATGTCTAAACGAACAGTGAAGTGGCCCTTTGGTTGTCTGCATGACGTTCTTGTGAAAGTGGACTCAATTATATTTTCGACCAATTTTGTGATTCTTGATTGTGACGTTGATTTTGAGGTTCCCATTATTATAGGGAGGCCATTACTTGCCACAACGTGTGCATTGGTTGATGGAAAAGGGGCAGATGAAGTTTAACTTGAACAATGAAAAAGAAACTTTCAACATATGTAGGTCCATGAACAAAAGTGGTGAGCTATAAATGGTATCTGTTATATCTCAAAAAGTTGAGAGTATACCTGAGGTACAAATTGAAGAGCGACAAGGCATCGAGGCTCTATCAGCATCGTTCATGAATTTTGAGGGTGATGGTATTGAAGAGTATGGGTCGTTAGTGGATGCACATGAACGAAATGAATATCAGCCAAAACCAATGAAATTGGGTTCAATTTAAAGCGTAACGAGTCTCCATGCCAGAAACAATCTATTGAGGAGGATAAGAAATTAGAGATCAAGGCTACCACCTTATATGAGGTATGTGTTCTTGGTTAGAGACGACACTATGCCAGTGATAATTTCAGCGAATGTGAATGGGCAACAAGTAGAGTGTTTACTTGAGGTGTTGAAGAGGTTCAAACGATCCATTGGTTGGACTATTGCGGACATGATTGGGATTTCCCCCGTTATGTGGTCACACAAAGTCCAAGGCTCTTCTGATATGGCTAATAGCTCGGAGCCTACACCCACACCCTAAATGGATGAACCTGTACACATTGCTGAGGAACCCAACTAATGGTTCGTTGATGCGCAACACCAAATATACAGAGATGCCAAGACAACCTAGGACCAAAAATCGGTTAGGGTAGTTAAGCGGACAAAAACGTGAAAAAGTGACTACTCTATGTGGGGCCTAACTTCAAAACATATTTTAGACTCTAATCTACTGTCCCGAATAGCTAACTAACCCAGTACTAACAGAAATGGACCCACTGGTGCACCAGATAACCTAGGACCAAAAATCGGGTTGACACTAAACTAGTACTAGTTAAAGAGACAACCTAATACCTAACCAATGATGGTCTAAAAGGTTAGTTATGGTCCTATAAACTAAGGGGTACTTTACTGATTCCCCTAGGTAACCTAATTAATTTATTTAGAAAATTAATTAATTAATTTAAAAGGGCCAAAACTAATACTATAAAGGAAATTTTTAGATTTTTGTTAAGACAACAAAGGGACAACCTAACACCTAACCTAGGATGGTCCAAAGCGTTAGTTAATGTCCTAACAATTAGGGATAGTTTAGTAAGTATCCTAGTCTACTTAATTAATTAATTTAGCTTCTTTATTAATTAATTTAAAGGGTCAAAACCGAACTCACAAAGAAGTTTAAATATTTTGATTGAGACAAGAAAAAGAAAATCTAGTATTTAACCTAGGATGGTCCAAAGGATTAGTTATGGTTATAACGACTTAAGGGTACTTTATTAATTACCCTAGGTTAATTAATTAATTAAATTATCTATTTAATTAATTTAATTAAAGGGGTCAACCCAAAATTATTAAGCTAACCTAGTATAATAAAAGAATCATCCTAGTACTTAACCTAGGATGGTCCTAAAGAGTTTATTATAGTTCCAATGACTTAGGGATACTTTACTTCTTACCCTAAGTCCCTAAATTAATTATATTAAGGATTACATTAATTAATACAAAGTGAAAATTCTGACCCAAACTATAGTCAACACAAAAATTTCAGATTTTAGGTCAAGTCAACATTCTCCTATGTTTAGTCAACTTAGGAGGTTTTTTTAGTAATTAGTTAATTAATTTATTTAATTAACTTATTAAACCTTTATTGAATAAGTAAAGGTCAATTCCTAAACCTAAAAACCACGTTCTAACTCAAATAAATACACAACTAAAACTAGAAAACAAGCGTGACAAAACCAGTGAACAAAACGCAAGAAAAAAAAACAAAAAATTTCTTAAGAACGATTTTCAAGGTTTCTTCAAGGTTCGTTCAAGGTGGTCTTCGTAGATTATGTTCTACTTAATGTATGGGTTTTTATCCTTGACTTATTTCTCCAGGCGAACTTTCTTTCGAATGATTCAAATATCTTGAAAACTAGGGTTGTTTCCCGTCGTTCTTGTCGAACTCCTTTCCCTAGTATCCTTGTTACAATTTCAATGTTTAAAAGGTTAGAATCATGTTGTTGGTATGTGGTGCTTGATGTTCTTAACATGTATTGTTCTTGAATTATGAGTATCGAATGAACTTGTGAACTTGTAATGGCATAAAGTTAATCTTATCATGATAATTAAGGATCGATAATATGCTAAGTTAAGTCTGTGATATGTTAAGTGAATATGTGTCTTTGGCTGAATGTTGACTTGCTTTTTTTGTGATATTATGAAGATTTTAAAGCCATTAAAACGTTACACTAAAATCCATAAATTAATAATTGGCTCAAAGACATCTATGAAATCATATCTTAAATAAATTGACTATCTAGTTCCGATAAAGTTAGCTAACTCTATGTGGTCAAAATGATTATATACTAATGGATAGAAACATATGTAAATGATTAAAATATTATCTAAGGGTTCATACATATGTCAATTTAAATATTAACATACATAAAAAATGGTTGATGCCAAAAATAATGAATTTGCTAGTCTAACATTCAAAATCTTGAGCCAATACTAATCATATTTCAATTCTTGTGTACTAAGAGTATCAAATATATATAAAGAACTTATAAAGTAATATCAATGAATCCATAACCAAGGAAATGACATTCACTGGGACAAATCCCAACATGCTCAACGAGAATGAGTTATGAACACTTGAAACTCATTAAATGAAGTGTTAATTGTCCATAAACAGCGATCTGAAGCTACCGCACTAAAGTAAGTAAGTAACATGAGTTGTAACATAATAAAAGGGGTCTAAATTAAGTAAGTGACCAGAGTGGGGTGTTAAAGTAAGTGAGACAAGTTTTACTTACACCAATGCAAATTTTATAAAATAATACTCACGAATGAAGGTGTTAGAATGTATGAAACTAGTCTCATTAACATCTAAGGATGATATGTATGGACAATTCACATTCATTAATGTAAATTAAGGATTATATGAAAGAACAATTCACATTTCATTAGTGTTAAGTAAGTATAACCGGCCATCAATAGAGTATGTAGATTTCAATCTAGAAGCAAACCTCCATAATGATTGAAACAACACTAAAAGATGATGAAATTCACTTTAAAGGGATGAGTAAATATGAAAAGCAAATATGCTAATGCTAATGAATGTGGTGACAATATGATAAGAGGCTAATGTGAAAGATGAGAGCAATCTCAAATGAGCCTCAGTTAATGTTACCAAAACGTACTTACCTATGAGAGTGTGAATCTAATGAAGAGACCAGTCTCTATGTACAATCTAATAAAAGTATTGAGACAAATGTATACATAATACTAAAAATGAGACAAGAAATCATCTATTGAGCTATGATTTCCTCATACTAGAAGCCAACTTCCATGACGTATGAGTTAAATGAAATGCAACTTTATACTAAGAACTGAGAGGCTAACTATGAGCGGTGATGACTTGTTTCGAGAAGGGCAGAGGTTCACGTAACTCTCATGAGATGATACTTTCCGGCATGACGGTTATGGGTCTCCTTATATTCCTAGTCTTCGAACCTATACATACAATAAAGGGATCTAGTGGGGTTCAAATTTCATGTACGCTAGCATGTTTTGGGTAACTTTCGCCGGTGATTCCCTCTCTTTTCTGTGTGGGGTAGACACTGGATTTCATGATGCTCACATTATCTATGTAGGTTAAGGTTTGAGTTCCTCAAAGTATGAAAGATAATGAAATAAACAATACCGAAGGTGTTTGTGCCAGATAATCCAGAGGTGAAATCTGATTCAAGTAATGACATTAGGTCATTCTTGGTCATTGCACTTCATGATCCCGATAAGATTCCTAAACTTCATCCAAGGTATAGCTAGTTTTTACATCATCCTATGAATGTACGAAACGAATCATGTGAAGTACGAATGAACGAATGAAGGAGACTTTGTGTTTGCTAAAGAAGGCCCTCGGGTTGAGGTCCCATATGTTTGGCCCTCACTTGAGATGTCTTATTCTATATCAACGAATCAAAAGTATTGAGTATATGAAATGTATTATATAAAAAACATGAGAGTAATGAAATCAATGGCATAATCAATACATAATTTTTTAAGAAAGGCAGTGAATATGTAGTGTAAAGAATCACTCACTATAAGGTAGTGAAATCATTTGTTAGTCCTTGGATTACTTAATTAGATTCATTGTGGAGATGAGCTTACATTGAATAATTTCACTTGTAAGTAAAACATATAACCAAAAGAACTATTGAAATATACGGCAAGAGAAAGAAACTGAAAAATAATCTAAGTGTACAAAGAGAAGCTCTCGTCCTAAGAGGATTAAAATCTCAAATCTTCGCCCGAGTTGTTCTAAAATTATGTAGATGATACTAATGTTTTTTAATCATATAAAAAATGAGTTATGTGTTTTGAATGAATTAAAATACAACATATTCATACAAAAATTCACATCTAACGATTTAGGGAAGTCTAGTCACTAGGCTTTTCAGAAAAAGCATGTTGTTTTGGAAGAATTTTCTTTGATCATGCATAAACTTATGTGTATGTGTGCATACACCCATATTTTGTAAAAGTTGTTTACTAACCCCTACTATATACTATTTTATAGATGCAGGTTAAGGGATAGATTGACGACTCTTGCTATGTTTTGGACATCAGCGTTTCTCGAGACTATTTGGTAGGTCCTCTTGATTTCTAAGATGCTACAATTTATGTATACCTTAGTTTTAGGAATAGATAGTGGATGTTGTACCTAGCATTTCTTTCATACATTTATTCGAAGCTTTGTAATAAGGTCGTTTTGGAAAACTACTATGATATGTTATTCTTTGATTTAAATTAATTCCGCAATCGTTAGATGGTTGTTTCTTTATGTTGAGCTTAGTATATGATGAATTCATGAAATAAGTATATGAATTTTATGTATACTTCATACGTTTAAAAGTTCTAAATTTCCACTAAAATTAACCATATGAATGTGATGAATGCAAGATGAGGCTTGTCTGCAACCTTTACGAGGTCAACTACGCTAGTTGAGATTCGGATTCCAGAATCCGGGTCGTGACATGCTGGAGTGACACACTAGAACTGTGATATACTCCGTAGTCTTTCAGGGACGGTTGATGTCGATCTCCTAAGGTATGAGGCCAATTTAGCGGCACTATAAAGAGTTCCCAAATTTAGTTACACCTTGAGTAAGAACTTGGCAGACACGGTTGAGTATTCCCAAGGGGATGAACATGCTACTTCATAGCCCGTGTACACCACCCCGACTGAGTTGGTCCATGCTGCAAGTCGAGCCCGAAGTTTCTCCCGGCCCGCTCCCCCATCTGCAGCACTGGTCCCTTTTTCACGTGTCTAGAAGTTAGAGGCCCAAATTGCCACCTTGTTGCACCAGATAAAACCTTGGATTCCAAAGCCCATCGCCGAGGCTGAGGACCAGATTGAGAAAAAGATGGCCCAGCAGACTCAATAGAAGATTCAAGTGGTTTACTAGATACTTGACACCTTTCAGCTACAGGTACATGCACGCCCAGCCCCCACCATTTACTTGACCATTCTTTAGTATGTAGTTGCTAGTTTTGGGAGGATGTCGAAACTATCTAAAAATTCGAGGGAATGAGCCCGAGAGAGTATCGAGCTAGCGGAGGACACAATGCTTTTGGCCTTGTTCACAACCCCTCCTATGTTGCAACCTGATTCACATGCTTGTTCCAAGAGGCAGTGTTCTATCCACAATACTGAGGGAGAGGATATTCGTGGAGGAAAAAAGTGAAGACGAACATCGAGGCTGCGATGAGAGCTTCTGTTGTAGATGAGAAGTCCTACCATATGATGGCACGGGAGATGGCTTCTCGGGCGTTTAGTTCTATACCGGTGACCGTTGAGATGAGCACCACTGAGGGTGCAGATATTGTAATGGGAACCACTGAGGGTGACCCAAGAACTGTTGTTGCGGGTTCCGAGAAACTGGACCCGCCCACTTGTGGAGAGATTGTCGGTGCTATGTGCCTTAGGTTTGCTTCACCTATCACCCTGTACTTATACTTTTTATACATTAGGGACAACAGAATACTCTTTCTGTTGGGGGTGGGGTAAATTGAAAGTGAGTGTTCGAGTGAAGTCTGAGCATCCTAACTCATAAATCATCTCTTTGATTTTGTTGCCTGTGTTGTTTTTCCTCAAGAGGCTGGTTAAATTTCTGTTGAACCGCATGTCGTTAGTTCTACAAAGTATAAAAACATGAAATATGAAGCATGATGGCTTAAATTAAATTATATCCTGTCCTAGAAAGTGCTTGCATTAATTGGTGAAAATGAGTTGAATGTGTAGGCTTTAAACATGAGATAGATGGGAACCCGCTGCATGATCCTCAAACAACACCTCAATTGGGAAATCTGACAATATGATAGTGCAATGAGATGTCAAGAGAGTATGAGGAATATAGAGTGTCCAACAGTTGGTTCGTAGCTAGAATTTGCTCGGTTAGTCGTGCAAAGGGAATATGTGTTAGAATACTAGGAAAGGATCATTGGTGCTTGTTCGAATTAGCAAACATCTAGACTAAAATAGAGTTAACCAAACAGAATTTTTATCCATTTCTTGAACCAAATCTGTTGAGCCTATAATAGAGCTATTATTTCCTAACCAACTCACTTTCCAGGGTTTAATGTTTTAGCCCCAATCCCTACTTGGACTTGAGCACCTCAACTTACGCAAAAATATTAAGTTGAGGGTGCCTAATGCATTAAATGAACTTGTCTTGACCCTGACCCGACCCTCGGGTATTGTGTACTTCAACTCATGGAAAAACTATTAGTTGATGGGGGTTATGATGAGTGAGAACCCAAAAATGGGTACGAAAAAATTTGAGTGTTGAAAATAAAAGAGAAAGTGAGTGAAAGATGTGACTCAGTGAAATTTCCAATGTGAGTGAAAGAGAAAATATAAGTAAAAGAAATGAAACAAAAATAGTTCATAAAAGAAATAAAAGTGTTTGAAAAAGTTGAAAAATAAATATGAGTATATATAAAAAGAAGGGGAGCAAAGAAAAGATGAAAAAAACAAAGAAAAGTAGGTCAGTAGAATGCAATGAAAAGAGGTAGAAAGATTGGCAGAGATGTCATGGAGGGAAAAAATCACTAAAAATATACCCTAATGTACCACACTTTACCCTGAGCCTACAATAAGCAAAGAAAGTCCTATCGTGATCCTAGGAGTCTAATGTGGTGAACTTGAGCATTAAAAATAAGGGCAAGCCTATGGCAACGAGGACTGCCCATGTATGAACTTGTTTTTGATCGTGAGTGTTGAATGGATATCCTTGTACCCAAACATGAATACCTGTGTGAAAAATAAGAATTTCGTTTGAAGGGAAGACACTTGTTGAAGTGTCAGAATGTTGGTAACTTCGTGAGAGGCTAAATAGTAGAATTGTCTATGCATAGTGATTTTGTGTCAATGATGTTATCCACATGAGTTATCTTGTCCAAACCTCAGAGCATTATCATTAACTAAATCAAAGAAAGAGTCGGGATTGATAGCCATATAATTACAAAAGCTTAACAGAGTATACTTTTGTACAAGTGTAGTTTTGAGTCATTGTGCGCCGCTTGAGGACAAACAACGAATTTAAGTTAAGGTGTTGATGTGTCGTGGTTTCATGGTGCTTTCAATGCTTTTTTATTAAGATTTAAGTGTGTCTAAAGCCTTTTTGTAGTATTTTTAACATGTTTTTATATTTGTTTTGCAAGAAAGATGTCTGTTTAAAATGAAAACACAGAAGACAGCTGGAAAATAATGCAGAGAGGCGACATAAGAAGGTCATCGACAGCACGTCATTCAATTGACGGTCTATTGGTGTTGTTCGTTGATTGCAGTTCAGACTGATGGAGAAATTAGGGGTAATCTACCCAAGTGTGGAACTATGGAAGTGATTGACGGTCCATCAATTGATCAACGAATCATACTGCTATATCTTCTATATGATCTTAGATAGTTCCAGTACCCGAAGTTGGAAAATTCGAAAGATGGAGCGACGGAGGGCATCGATAGAGCGTGCTGGTTATCTGTTCATTGACTAAGAGATGATTCCATCTGAGGATAAAAAATATTCTATGTATGGGCTGATAGATGCAGTTAAGGGACCGTCGATAGTATAGGTCATCGCTCACAACCGCGTTTTTTGACTAACTTTCCTTATTTCAATTCCTTTTAAGTTAAGACAATGTTTTCTATAAATAGGGATTAAAATCCCATTTATGGAATTAGACATTATTGGTCTTATTCTTGTTTTGTTTGGAGATTGGTTTTTGCAAGCTTTAGCAATAATTCAATTTTCGGATTCGGTTTCAAGTATTATCTTGCAATTTCATGTTGATTTTCTGGGTTTTCTTCAAATTGCTAAAGTAAGTTCATGATATATTTCGTAACAGCCATGATTTTTTATCTTGCTTGCATGTGTAACTAAATCAAGAACTAGGGTTGTGAGAACCATGGGTTATTAATAAAGTAGACCTAACTAAAAAACAATTCTCAAATAGGTTCTTTCATGTATTGATAATTCTTTCGGTTAGAAGTCGTTTTAGTGGTGGCCAACGTTAGAACTTGACCTATTACTAATTGTTGGGCAAAGAAGGTATTTAATGAGAAAATAATTATCAACATAGATTTAGTGGGATACTGTCTAATAGGCTAGTGTCGATTGGTGCGAAGTAATAATTGAGTCATACATCAAATATGATACTTAATATGAAGTAAATGTAAGAGGTAATAGCTTATACACACGTATCCAGACCAAGGTACGGGGTGAAATTCTCTAGATGTCGGACAAAGGATTTACAGATATCTAACTTATAACTTATTTTGCAAAACACTAGAGAAGTATTGTAATTGCTAGGAATACAGAGTTATGAACCTATGGGAACACATACACCCTAGCGTATCTCACAACTTGTTAAAAACACAATCTTCACTTTTGCTTACTTGTTTACTTAGAAGTATTAAAGAAACATGTTTCACAACCTCCCCCCACCCCCCATTTTAATAATTATTTTCTAAAAGAGCTTGGTTAAATAGACATAGTTATACATTGAAGTTAAGTCTATGCCATTTTCTTCATGGGATCGACCCCAACCTGCTAGTAGAGTTCTTTACATGATACAACCACTTATACTTCTCTAGGGAGGTGTAATTTGAGTGTATCAACCTACCTATGTATATGTATTTATACATTCATAACTGCTCACACCCCACAATCGAACAACATCCTCTACTATAGAACTGAGAAGCTGATTATAATCAAGGCCCCATGATATAAATATATACAAGTTCCTTGTGACCATAAAATTATTTCTTCAAACATTTACTTCCATATAATAAGCAAAAATCATTATTTTTGTTCTTCCCATTATGAAAGAACTGCAAAACCAAATATTATCTTTGTATGTTGTAATATTTCAAAGTTTTTTTATCTTTTTGGCATGTGTTAAATGATTCTGTTTGACATTTCATGTATGGTAAGATTTTCGTTTGAAGCATATTTATGAAATCATAGAACTTGTCATGTTTGTCCAAGTGTCTAGCTTTTGTATGTTTAAGGAATGATCATGGTGAGAAATTTTGAGACTGCCTTGTGAGGGTGTGCAACCATTTGACACCATTTGAGACTAAATCATTTATTTACAACTCCATTGTTTTCTCAAATTACTGATTACCATAGTTTGTGTGTTCCATTATTGATCATATTATTCCACATCAGTTATTGTACCCTTATGGTCATCATACCATATATCATCATATATTATTAAAAGTGAAAATATTATATTAATAGTGGTACAATAATTGTACCCTTGTGTGTTATCTCTTATTGAAGAAGTATAGTTTTATGTCAATATAATCATTTAATTCTTAGAGAGGACACAATTCTTTCTTAGAAAGTTTTGAGCTTCGAACTTCCGTTTACTAGAATTCCAAAAAATAACAATCTAATAAGGGCAAAATGGTAATCTAACTTTGAAGTTAGGAGCTTTCCAACTTCTTCAATAAGAGATAACACAGATAAGATTTTGTATACTTTTTAATTTTCAGAAATGAAACATTTGTTGTTTAATATTGATCAACTTTTGCATTTGTTTATTATCAATATGTTAAATTTACTATAGAATAATAATATAATAGTACATTCATATTCATTGTAATTAAGTAATCAAACATAATTTTCATTTTCTATTATATAAATTTCTAAATTTTCATTTAGTGCATACGTTACATTTCTATTCAAAAAGTTGAAACATTATAATGAAAAGTTCAATTAACAAAATTTCCATTAAAAATTGTACGATGTTTTTATCCTTTAATCGTGAAAAATTTATTCATATTCATACTCAAAATTATAATAACAATAAAAAAAATATACCATTTAATTATAAATAATATTTCTATCAAATTATAATGAATCACCAAAAGGCAAAATGAGTTTAGTAGTCTTACCATCACCATATTTTACACCTATTAATTCTTTGTTTATTATTTTTATTTCTTATTTGTACTAATTAAAATATGTAGACAAAAAGCTTTATCTTTATGTATTCTTCTTATCTAAAATAATTAAGAGTTATTAATTATGTGATTTTTGTTGAAATTAACAAAAAAAGTTTATCACAACTTTATAAAAAGTTATTATTGACAATTTAAACACTCAATGCTTATTATTACTGTATTTTATTATTTCTTTGCAAATTACAAATTGTACTAGTTCTCATAAATATAAATACTAAAGCATAAAGCTTCATTGCATATTCATGTTGATTTTCGTCTCCTCATTCCAAAATTTGATAGCTTTTTTGTTTTTTTCTTTTTTTACCATTATAAATTTTGGATTTTTTGCTCTATTACACATTTTCTGTTTGCACTTCCGTCTTTAGCTTTTCTCTAATTAATCCAATGGTGAGATTTTTTACGCGCTAATTATACGTTTGTTTTCATAAAATACAAATTTTATGTAGTTTCAGATATGGATAAAAATACATGGAGATTGAGTCGGAGGCTAAATCGCGTAACACTAGGGAAATTACAAAATAAAGGTAAGAATCTTTTGAGATATTTTTTATTAATGACGTAGTTGAATCTCTTTCATTTGTCTAGAAATTTAATGATTTCAGCTTCTTGATAGATGATGATACTGTCATACATACATGAGTTTACCCTAAAAGATCTTGATAATAAATGACCATATGAATACATTTTTACTGATCTTTTAGTATGTTACAAGTTTATAATTATAGTGTGGATTCAAATATACTACTAATATTTTTATAGATGTAAAATGACTATTGTAGATTGTAGGAGATAGCATACTATTTATATTGGATTTCATATAACTATGATAATGAAAGAGAAAGTCTATTTTTTATGTGTGTATATATATACATATACATATATATATATATATATATATATATATATATAGATTTAGATATATTTTATATTCTAACCTCAAAATTGAATTATCATTTTCCCCTAATTTTCTAATTGATGATGAACTGTTTATTTAAATGCAATAACGGATTAGGAGAATAAGGAATGTCTTATTGTGTTTGATTATTAATTTATTCTTAATAAATACTAAGTAATGATTATGATAATGAACCTTTTGCTAGACTTTTCTGCTCGTATATTTAAAAAATGATAATTTGACCATTTATATTCTTATGAACTATAAGGACTCACATTTAATATGGATTTTAATATAAAAGTTTACCTACAAAAGAGTGATAAATAGGATAATTCTGTTTCATTTCATCACACTCAAAACATCACAGTAATCATAGAAATATGACATATTTACATAAATATAAAATATGATCCGTTTCTCCTAGAATAATAAGAATATGGTACATAGTCTGATATTTATTTTCTTCTATATAAATAATTTCTTTTTAATTGTATGTTATAATGGTTTAATATATTGGTTTAGGATGCTAGAGCTTTATAAATTATTCCCATAATTGTATAACTAAAATGAGTGTTCGTACACGCTTACACTTTAAAATATTAATGTAGGCTTAAAGCATGTATAGAACCTAATGTTAATGAAATGATGGTTATATGCAAGATGTGCTCACAAGTACACACACACACACATTTAAATGAATGTATGAGGTTAAGTTGAGTAAGTAGAGGAGTTTTGCGGTGAACACTCTTCGTGAGTTGAGATGAAGTGTTTACTAGCAACCCCACATAATCCTAATAGCATTCTAAGTTAGGTCGAAGCATGAATGCCCTTAGTGAGTTGAGGTATCGTATTCACTAGTTATCATTTACCTATAGTTTAAAGTGTTTAGAATCTGTGGGGGTTGGTCTAGCACCGAGAGGATATGAAGAAGAGGTGGTTACACTTCGTGATTTGAGATGTTGTATTCCAAATTACCTCTTTAGATGAGTACTCCTCGTTAGTAGAGAATGAGTTACTCATTAGCAATCTCCTTATCCCGTAACTATGTACCCGTATAGGTGTAGCTATTGGAAAATCCATGTAAAAGCTTAAACGAATGACCTTACTCAAGGTAAGTGAGGATCCCTCATCCGATAGGGATTAATGTCAGGATTCCATGTCTAGCTCTCATGGTTTATGTCGGATAAGGAAACTCCCACAAAAGAAACGAATGTGCTAAGTCTTCTTAAGGAGTGTTCTACTTAGGGGAGGTAGTGGAATGGGACTCTCTTTATCCATTGCACTAGGTAAGTAATTCGAAATGGGATTATTTTGTGAGTCTTATTTGAATTGATTGAACTAGGTCTCTTAAAAGAACGTACTACATAGGATAGGTGATGGTATGGGACGCTATCCATCCATTGCATTAGGTAGGACCTTCGGAAAGGGGAGTCTTAGGGCCAAGTCTTCTAAAAAGTGTAATACTTACAGTAGGTGGTGGTATGGGACTCCATCTACTCATTGCACTAAGTAGGCATTCCGAAATGGAATTAATACTGTGTTGTTAGCTGTTCTTCTATTGTATTGCCATTGAGTGGGTTCTTGATATCACGAGGTGAGTATGCCTAAAGGAAATAAGCCTTGAGGGTCGTTTTGGTGTGTATTGAAGGAGGTATATGTGTACTTTCTTCATGTCTTACATTAGTGTGTCTTAGGATGACTTGTAAAGGGAAACTCCTATGGAAATTATGCTTATTCCTCCTTGGCAATACATTGGAAGTTTCACTATTTTTGTAGTCTAAGTAGTTCTTTGTAAATGTCAAATTTAAGCTTACTGTAATGTTGAGATGTCATACTGTAAAGTTTCTTTTTGAGTTAAAATTATGAAAATTCTTCTCTAAGTGTTAAATGATGATTCTTATGGTGTTTTGCTTCTATATTCATGAATGTTTTAATTAATTGGCATGAAACTGTTATTTTATTAAAATGTCCCTTTTCGCATTTATAGGTTGGAAGCATTTGAAGGTTGAAGGCTAGAAGGAAAATCTTGGGAAAGTTTTTTCTCATGGCAAAGTATGTCCTCATATATTCAAGGGCATTGTAATTTTCTTAGTTTTTATTTAAAGACATGTTATGTATTATACTTAAATGTAAAGGGTCATGTCCCTATGATATTATGACGTGTCTTAAGTTTGGCTTGTGACGATGAGATTCTCTAAATAATTATGAAAAACTAGTTTTTATTAAATTTTCTTGAAAAGATCTAATTTCGCACTACTCTTCATGTCTTATGAAATGAATGCTAGTTAAAGGGCTAGTAAAAGACCCCAAGGAGTCAATTGCGCTCGGTCACAAAACGATGGTTATTTTAACTTCTATTGTGTGCTTTCAGGTCATGCCAATAGCTCACATATATCTTCAAAAAGTCTAAGCTGATCTTCACGAATCCACAACAATAGTGATAACTTATGCTTAGACCTGTAGGGGGCATCGATGTAGTATATGTACAAAAAGTGGTACTCATTAGGCCATGACTGACAACGCTCAACCGATTGGACACATATTAATAGCAAGTAACAAGGAAAACATAGCTCAAGTAACTAAAAGGGAAATACTAAAGTAGTTATGAAATAATGAATAGAAATAGCAAACAAGGGGTGACAGGTCGATTCAAGAACACACCTAGATCGCAAGCCAACAACCTAATTGCAAGAAATTACGATATTAATTCTACTGGAGAACCCACAACTACAATTCTAAAGTGAAAAACTATTAGGTCGCAATAGAATAATAGTACAGAGTAGCATATAGTCAAATAATAGCCTTACCGAACACCATAAACAAAATAAGTACACACAATAAACATAACCTAACCGGCCCACATAAACCAAAGCGCACAAAGAACAAAAATGTAAACTAGTGAAAGAAAAAACCTATGAATGAAGGGTTTGCAACATAACCATCACTAAACATGCAAACCACTAACTAGAGGTAACGCTCTTGAAAAAAAAATATAAACCTCAGACGGAGAATAACAACCTCAAACCGTCAACATCAGTCTTTGACTTGAAATAATGGTCTCGAATCATGGGCATCAGCCTCGAGCCAGAAGATACAACCTTGAACCTTGAATTACTAATAATGCGTATGCCTATGTTGTCAATAAAACTCCAGGGGCACTACCAATACCAAAAGCTTGCATCAACGTTTCCACACGCCGATTAGTTAAGCGAAAACTCAGCAAAACCCATTTGTCTCTAATATCTCAAGTATATAAATGAGCACATCCCTAACACTTGGAATCTAAAAAATTACTAACTTAAGTGATCCAGGTGGTATGACTCCCATTAAAAACAATTAACAATAAATATGCCAATGCATTGGTCAGGATCATACAAAAAAATCTGTGAGAATGAGCAAACAATGTAATACATGCGATCACTAGCGTTCAACCAAGGCAATCAAAAACAAATAATTATACAACCAATGAAACTACACTACCAAAGAAAGGAGTACTAATCTGGGATTAACCTGTCCTCACATAAGACCTCAGGCCCAAGAATATAATGATAAGCACAATATGGATACCACATGCAAACCTATAATTAATGAGCAAAGGGACCAAGAAGATATTTTAAATCAGTAAATCTGGTGCAAACCCAAAGGACCGTACCTACCCCAATCGCACAACTCAAGTCATAGACTGAGAAAAACTACAACCAACCTACATATACGATGAACAACCAATGTCGCAATCATCAACTAAAGAAGATCTACCCAAAATAAGAAATAAAGGTTGCAAATCATAACTACGAGATAAAAAACACCACCTAAATAATATGGAACATCAATACTAGAAATTATCTAAGAACTCAATACAGAAAGTAGACAGAAGGCTACCTCAAAATCAAAATGAGTGCTCTAAATCAACCATACACAACCTATCCACATCCGAAGAGTCTCCGAGCATTGCAAAACTATAAAATTATTAACCACAACGTCATTATTGAAGTTTTGACACTAAAACACAACAATTTGAAAATTTAGGACCCGCACCACAAACTCTGAAATTGACTTCATCAAAAGTTTCTAAATATCGAAGGAACTACTGCCTAAAAAACTACACAATCTAAGCTTAAAAATGGGAAAATCCACTCCATGCAACAAAACACAAGAAAAACACCATTAAACTACTTTGATAGACCCTTCAGGACAAATATATGGTCGCTAAAAGTATGAATTCTTGTCGCTATAGGTCTGAACGAACAACAGAAGAATTTGGTTTTTTCATATTTCTCTATATAGACCTTTGTAATTTTTAAAAGACCCAATAAAAGTAAACCATATATTATATCCACTATATATGATATTCAAGAATCATAGAAACCATCGAGACTTACAGTCGGGGTGATTTCATCGAAAAGTTTGTTCCCACCAAAGTTCAATTTTGTCTTAAAAACCACATGAAGACTCAAAATGAGGCAAAAAACCTAGGACACCACACGAGAAGTCAGTCTAGACAAAACGTAACATTCCAGAGCTAATCACACTAATAGAGTCTTCAACCTAGAACATTCATTAAGAAAGTCAATCCTTGGTAAGTGATCAGTAATATCATCAATGACACAACTTCCAATTCAAGTATCTATAATTTTACCGTAGTATAATAAACCATCAAAAGGATGGATTCATTTCCACAGGTAGTGGTTGTAATAATTAATGGAAAAGTAAAATTTATTTCAAATTAGTCATAGCTAAAGACATTGTCGAATAAAAACATATTAAATATAAAAGGGGTGAGACAAGAGTTAGTTATAAAATTGAGGATTTTGTCTCAAGTAAGAAAAAAATAGAAAGAATTAACAAAGACTGATAATTAATGACAGGTGGATTCTTTGAATTTTATAGGAATATGGGATAAATGAGATTATTGGGTATATGGTTTTGATAGAAATTAATAGAGTAATTTTTACTAGGATAGACTTTAATGGGAAAAGGTCTTTCGCGAGCAACTTACCCTATTTCAAATGGATTCCTCTCGGACACCCACTTATCGCATGAAGAACAGCCTCCGCCTTAGACCAATCACTCTCTCGAGCTAAACGTTTGTGAATGAGACTAGGGTTCACTCTCTCGATTTGAACCTCTCGTTGAACCACTCCCACTGGACCTTAATTTAGTTGTCTTAGTTTCATGACCTCTATATCGACTAATGTGAAAATACATCAATGACATTATATTTTCAACTACAACCTCATTAACTTCATCTCCAACAACAAAATGAAATCACAGTTAAACTATGAATAAAGTATAACAAAGCAAGACCACACCACTCATATAACCCATATTCACAAAATCACCCCTCCAGAATTGGGATTTTATCTAGAGAAGAATCGATAGAAATTTATACCGAAATGATATTGCATTCAAATAGATATGATGATTTAAGTCTTGTTATAGGCCAAGAGTGATGTAACGATTCAATAATATAAGATGTGTCTTAAAGTCAAATCTAATTATCATGAGGTCATAACACTATTTTAGATCCTATTTTAATGAATATAGACAATTTAGAAAGTCTAGAACCAAAACGTCCAGGAACGTCCATGATGTCTGCAAACTAGTTCTGGTGAGGTACTAGCGTGCCTACTCCTATTTGATGAGCTTTTAGCAGTCGTAAATTAATGTAAATTTATGGAAGGGAAATTATATTTTGTTTAACTTACTTGATGGTCGAAATTTCTTGGAAAGACTCCCCAACGACCAACCAAGGGCCCTCGGGGAAAACCCTTTCACAATGGTGTCAACACTGCCTGTGCAGTGTGCACCCACGAAGGGTCAATCAATGTGGCATGTGTTGATCAACATGGAATCAATTTAATGTGTCAACCAACACTCAGCCATTACGATTGAGATAATGACCGTCGACTCACAAACGAAGCGTTGATCGGGGTCTCGTCTATGAGGGTCCATTTTCCTGCACAGCTTAAGTTAAGTCCCACCTAATTAATTAAGTGGTTTGATGGTTATTTGGGGTATTAGGGAATCCTAAATAACTAATTTAAACCCCTTTATAATGACCACAACCCCAATTAATCAAATTACAAATGTCAAAACAAACTGTGTTCCTTTTCTTTTCTTTCTCTCTCCATCGAAAGGCACCGTTGAAGATTACCTAGGGAAGGGATTTGGGGCTATAAAGGGACGAATTAAACATCAAATATTCATAAAACATTGATATATGGGATCTAATTCACCTTTGAGACCTCTTTCCTTAAACAGATCCTTCAAAGTATTTTCAAAAGTGGGTTTTCATGTGGGTTATTCTCAATCTCGAAAATTAGGTTATAAATTGGTTTTTTTTGGTCCTATATTGAATAAAATTAATATATTAACTTTTATACTAAATAAAGTGTGATACATCTTGATGGTTTCGTACAGTTTGTAGATGATGATCCTTAACCCTGAACCCTAGGTTTGACATTGATATGAATTAGGTTTAAATTGGGTCAATTGACTTTGTTGTTGGTTGAATTTATATCAAATGATGTTATAAATTTATCATGAATTGAGTTAAATGTAGTATTTTTCACGCCAGTTCTTGGGAAGATTATCTAGGTTAGGAAGTGAATTGACCTAAGTATCCTTTTTTAAGCTATGATCTAGTATTGAATTGTGATGTTGTAACTCTCCTAGCCTTGTTATCATATTTATTATTGAATTCTGATGTTTTATACCAAAAATTAGGCTTAATTGAGGGTTTATTATAATGCCTTGATGATGAACTATGAAGTACTTGGTAAGACTTATGATCTCCGTCTTTTTCGTCAAATTGTGGTTAATTAAGATTAAGTCGTGATGTTATGTTGGTGTAAGCCTTGTAGTAGGATTTATAGGATTATATGATGTGGAAATGAAATGTCTTGACTATGTCGTAAGGTGGATTAGGTGTATGCTTAATAAAGATGGTGATGATTATAAATGTTCCTTATTATGATATGTAATGCTAATGTGTTAACCTCACTTATATGAATTGTAATGAAAGGACTTATACTCATGCAATTCGTATTGAGCTATTGTTAATGATTATTATACAAGGGTCAGTACCTATGAACTAAACTAAGCTATGATTGATAGTAAAATTCATAAAGACATTTCAAAAAGGGACTCTACCTTAGCACCAAGTGAACTAGAGTGAGGAGTGTCCATTACCACACAAGGAAGTTAGGAGAACTAAATTACTCTTGAGATACAATACTAAAATTCATGTATCATATAGAGGGTCCCAACTATATCTCCTAGTTCTTGAACTATGTTGCCCTCATAGGAATACTAGCTAGTGGATCCCCGTAGTTGCTTATTTTATGTTTTGGTACTACCTTGGAAAGTAGTCCGCCTTCCTCTGGTATAGGGTTTTATGACACTGGATTCCACAGTAGCTCATGTGGTCTATGTCGGTAAAAATAAGATGTTCCCAAAAAGGTTAAATGAATTAAAGAATTGAACTCTAACTAGCATAACCGGGTTTAACCTAGTTTAGGTAGGGATATGGGACTCTACCTAAGTATTGCAGTAGTTAGCCTTGAGGGAAGTGTTAGGTTGATGTTCTTATGAATGTTTATGCTTGTAATGATATTTAATATATATATATATATATATATATATATATATAATGAACTTGTACATTGTTGATACTATATGTTTATTAGTTCACGTATGAATATGTGTTGATTTATATTATTAAAATATTATGAAATGTATATCTTAATGCTATGTTATGTGAAGTAGAGTGTTATTTCATGGTTCATGTTGGGTTACTGGATTGAGTAAGGTTATGGGTCTTTTCTTGGTCATTGCACTTGTTGACTTGATAGGGGGTCATGGGTAATTGTCTTGCTTTGTTATTGTGAAATGTATTTTTATTGATGGTTATTGTTAATATGACATGATGATAGAGTTATTTGAGTATGTATCTACTTTCATTGTATGAATGGTTAACTTGACTACATTTGATGTTGTAGTATTGGGATGAACATGCCTGTGACTTAATAATATGAAATATTGATTGGTATGGTCTTGTTGAATATCCATAAAAGTCAAATTAAAAAATATATACTTTATGAAGTGTCCTTTCCTTAGTATATTTTATAAGTACATGTGCATATGGTGTCACACTAGTACAAGTTGCGTACTACCCCCATTTCTTTGTGTTTTCCTCAATATTTTAGGTTCCAGTCATTGAAGTTTTTCGGAAGGGGACTTGGAGAAGACTTGGATCCTTTGATCATTCAAGAAGGATATGTCCTTATTTTCCAAGGCTATACCAGTATCGAGCTTATATTTTTTTTAGTACTAATACTCTTTTATTCTATATCTTTTAATTTGTGTGCGGATTGTATAAAGCCTATATGTGGTGCTTTTTTACATTGATGTATGGGCTATTCCCAAATTGCTAATCGTGTTAGATGGTTATGAGATGAGGCAATCTTTGAAGACTATGTTCTATATTATAAATACTGATTTGCAATAAAAGTAGAAGGTTATGTACCTTCCTATGCGAAGCGTCTATGTATACTTGATATATATATATTCTGTGTATGAAGATGTCTATGTAAACAGTAAATTAGAATTAATGAAAAAGTTTAAACTTTCTGCCAAGTTCGACTTATGAATGTGATGATGTAATCTAAGGTGCTAGTCCTACTAACTAAAAAGGACGATGATGCCAATTACTTCTAGGGGTAATCCCGAATGTGACAAACTTCGTATCATAGCACGAGGTTGAATTATATTAGAGTCAATTTATCTCTCAACCACGTGTATGGATGTTCTTGTTCATAATTGTGAAGCGCGCCACGCTTATGGATGGGAACCTACATGATGTCTAGGAAACCCTCATTTTCTTGGAAATCTTATATCGTGCCATTATAGTATACTTATGACTTGGTTTTGCATCTAATCCTACTGTTGTGATTATATGAAGAATGAAAACTTGAAGGAATGCGGCACAAGGACTTGAAGAGGAAATTGCCATAGTAGGATCTCCTCCGCATGGTGATCAAGTTCCTCCACATGAAGAAGATAACAACATAGAAAAGCTCCGGTCAGTCCTCCACACTTGACGATAAGGGCTGCCCTTATCCAATTGGACCGAGTCGTCACTACACAAGCCCAAGCTATGACGACTCAATCTAACCGAGAGGTAGTACCCCGTTCAAATCAACAAATCGCTACCATGGCTTCCCGTCTAACGGACCTCACTAGGATGAAATCTCCTACCTTCTACGGGTCTAAGGTTGGGGAAGACCACAAATAATTCATTGATAAAGTCTATAAGATACTCTTGTCTATGGGGTTTTCCACAAGTAAGAAGGCCGATTTGGCCACATATCAACTCAAGGATGTGTCTTAAGCATGGTTAGTCCAATAGAGAAATAATAGGCCATTGAGGGGTGGTCCGGTGACTTGCGAGATCTTCAAGAAGGCGTTTCTTTATCGGTTATTTCCTGTGGAGATGAGGGAATCTAAAGTGGTAGAGTTCATTAACCTTCTTCAAAGAGGTATGAGTGTTCATGAATACTCCTTGAAATTCACTAAACTGTCGAAATATGCTCTACTTTGGTTTCCGATCCTAGAGATAAAATAATTTGCTTTTTGATGGGGGGGGGTATCAGATGATTTGCAAGAGGAATGTGATTCGGCTATGTTACATGAAAATATGAACATTTCTCCTCTTATGGTGCATGCCAAGCATGTGGAAGAGAAAAAGGCTAAGAGGAATAGTAGAGATGCTAAGAGGTCAATATCATTTGAGGGAGGTTCTTCAAAGAATAGGCTTGAGACACAAGACAAGCCTAGATTTAAGAAATGGGTTTCTAGTCAAGGTCCTTCCAAGTTCTCTAAGGCTAGTGGTGATAGGGTGTCTAACCCTAAGCCTAGAAAGGAAAAATTACTAGTTCACCAACCGAGAACCCAACTTGTGGAAAGTGTGTCAAGAAGCACTATGATGATTTCCTTAAAGGGACAGACAATTGTTTTGGTTGTGGTAAAATTGGTCACAAGGTTAGGGACTGACCTAATGTGAGGGGTCAATAAAGGGGTAGTTGTCAAGCTCGAGCAAGTTTTTCAAATGAGGCTCCAAAGAAGAACCGCTTCTATGCTCTCCGCTCTAGGGGTCAACAAAAGACTTCTCCCGAAATGGTGACTGCTATATTGAAAGTCTTTCTATTGATGTATATGCTTTACTTGATGTCAATGCTACTCTATTATTTGTTACCCCACAAGTAGCCAAAAAGTATGACATTTTTCTCGATATTTTACATTACCCTTTTATAGTGTCTACTCCGGTAGTTAAGTCGGTTGTTTCAAAAAGGGTGTATAGAAATTTTCCAATAATGTATCCCTATAGAGTTTCTTATGTTGAACTAGTAGAACTCGATATGCTTTATTTATATATTATATTGGGCATGAATTTGTATCATGCTTGCAATTCTTCTATTGATTGTAGGACAAGGGTGGTGAAGTTTAACTTTCCAAATGATCCAGCTGTAGAGTGGAAGGGGGGAAACACTATTCCTAGAGGGCGTATCATCTCTTGTTTAAAAGCATGAAAAATCATATCTATAGTTTGTCTATACCACATTGTAAGAGTCCATCTAGACTCCAAAATTTCTCCCATTGTGTCGGTCCCATAGTGATTAAATTTGCAGAGGTATTTCCTAATAATCTTTCTTGTATTTCTCTTGGACGGGAAACTTATTTTTGTATTGATTTGCTACCTGAAATAAAACCCATTTAAATTCCTCCTTATCCGATGGCTTTGTCCTAATTGAAAGAGTTGAAGGCACAAATCAAAGATTTACTAGAAAAAGTCTTCATAAGACCTTGTATTATTCCATTGGGTTCTCCGGTTTTGTTTGTGAAGAAGACGAATGGGTCTTTAAGAATTTGTATTGTTTACCACAACCTCAATAAAGTCACAATTAAGAACAAGTATCCTATCCCTCGGATTCATGACTTTTTTTATCAAGTCCAAGTGGCAATCTACTTTTCTAAGACTGACTCGGGGTTAGTGTATCACCAATAAAGAGTGAGAGGTGATGATATACTAAAGAGGGCATTCTCAACTAGATATGGTCACTATGAGTTTAGTAAAATCCTTTAGTCTCTATAATACTCCAGCAGAGTTTATAGACCTAATTAATAGAGCATTTAGAAAATACCTACAATCATTTGTCATTGTGTTCATTAATGACATCTTGGTATATTTGAAAAATGAGGGTGAGCACATGAACCATTTAAGGGTAGTGTTGCAAGTACATAAAGAACATCAACTGTTTGCCAAGTTTAGAAAAAGTGAGTTTTGGTTGAGGTCGATGACATTTCTTGGTCATATCATATCCAGTGAGGGAGTTGAAATTGATATTAGGAAAATGGAAGCGGTGAAAAATTTGCCTAGACCATTGACTTCAACCGATATTAGCATTTTCTTGGGTTTAGCGGGTTATTATCGGAGGTTTGTGGAGGTTTTTCATGAATTTAATCTCCCTTGACTACTTTGACCCATGAGTCTAAGAAAGTTGAGTGGTCGGAGGCATGTGGCAGAACTTTTCAAATGTTGAAAGGTAGGGTACCTTCAACTCCAGTTTTGACCATACCAAAGGGTACAAAGGGTTTTGTTGTGTACTGTGATGCATCTCGAGTTGGTTTGGAGTGTGTGCTTATGCCACATGAGAAAGCGATAGCCTATGATTCTAGGCAACTGAAAGTACCTGGGAGAAACTATCCAACTCATGACCTTGAGTTAGCGGCCGTGGTTTTTCCCTTGGAAATATGGAGGCATTACTTGTATTGTGTCCATGTTGATGTCTATACCATCCATATGAGGCTCCAATATGCAGTTACCCAAAAGGAGTTGAATCGCCGACAAATAAGATGCGTAGAATTATTGAATGATTACGACATGAGTGTCCTCTATCACCCCGACAAGGACAACATTGTTGTGGATGCTCTAAGTTGTATGTCTATGGTTGGTGTATCTCACATAGATGATGCCACAAAAAATCTAGTGAAGGATGTTCATGGGTTTTCTAGTTTGGGCGTTAGGTTGGAAGATTCTCAAATGGTGGTTCGATAGTTCATAAGAGCACCGAGTCATCATTAGTAGTTGAGGTGAAGTAGAAACCACACCATGTTAAATAATTTATAGGGTTCACGAAATCAGTCCTTGGACTGCTTAACGAGGCATTCATCCTGGGGTGGTGGTATTTTAAGGTGCCAAGGAAGATTGTGTGTTGCTAAGATCGATGAGATGAGGAACCGGATCCATGAAGAGGACCATCGGTCCTTCTACTCCATTCATACTGGTTCGACAAAAATTTACCATTACCTTAGGGAAGTATATTGGTGGTAAGGTATGAAGAAGGACACAGTAGAGTTTTTTGCGAAGTGTCCGAATTGCCAACAAGTAAACGCTGAACATCAAAATACGGATGGTTTCCTACAAGAAAACTAAGTTTCTTGTTGGAACTGGGAAGACGTCACTATTGATTTTTTAGCAGGTTTACCTCGGACTCAAAAGAAACATGACTCGATATGGGTGGTTGTGGATCGATTGACCAAGTATGCTCGCTTTTTCCCGTCTAGTCTACTTATTTGTCGGAAGATTATGCTAGGATCTTAATAGATGAGATTATGTGTCGCCATGGTATTCCGTTATCCATCATATTAGAATGGGGTGAACAATTCACATGTAGGTTTTGGAGGCCATTCCTACAAGGGTTGGGTACTAAGGTGAAGTTGAGTACCTCTTTTTATCTCCGAACAGATTGTCAAGCGGAGCATACTATTCAAACCCTCGAGGATATGATTAAGGCTTGGATTATTGATTTCAACGAGAATTGGGATAAGCATTTGCCTTTGGTGGAGTTTTCTTAAAATAATAGTTTCCATTCATCCATTTCCATAGCTTGTTATGAAGCCTTATATGGTAGGAGATGTAGGTCCCCTATTGGATGGTTCAAAGTGGGAGAGACTTTGCTTCTTGGTCTCAATTTGGCTATAAGACTTTAGAGAAGGTTCATATAATATGGAACCGGTTCCAAACAACCTATAGTCGGCAAAAGTCTTATGTCGGTCATAGGAGAAGGGATTTGGAGTTTGAAGAAGGTGATAAGGTGTATTTGAAAATCTCACCTATGAAAAAGGTGGTTAAACTTGTCAGGAAATGGAAGTTGAGTCCTCGTTATGTGGGTCCCTATGAAATCTTGCAAAGGTTTGGTAAAGTTTCCTATGAATTGAAACTTCCTAGTGAATTGGCTACGGTTCATCCGATTTTCCAAGTTTCGATGCTTAAAAAGTTTTTTTATGATCCCGAGTCTATTCTTCCTATTGAGGTTCTTGTTTTTAAGAGTAACCTCTTTTTTGATAAATTATCAGTTCAAATTCTTGATAGGCAAGTCATAAATTTAAGTAATAAAGAGGTTGTTTTCGTAAAAGTGTCATGGAAGAATCACCTAGTCGAGGGTGCAACATGGGAGGCCGAGGTCGACATGAAGTCTTTGTACCCTCATCCATTTCATAACTAAGATTAGTAAGTCTTACTTATCATTAAAGTAATGACTAAATTGGAAGTTCCTTTGATTTTTGGTATAGTCTTGCCAAATGTGCAATTTTGAGTAGCTTTACAGTGATTTAAAGCAATGTTGTAACATTTCAATTTATAATTTGGCTCTTTGGCTTGTTTGAGTTATCTTGTCCATTTTGATATTATGAGTCTTTATGAAATGATATATAGAAGGTTGATAAGTTGAATTTTGGCATGATTGACTCAAGTAAATGTTACACCAGGAGTGCATATCACATATGAGACAAGTGTCGTCGTCCTCTTAGAGAACTCACACAAGCCTTTAGTATCGTCATAACATGTGATAAGTAAAAAATTGCAGAAAAATCATTACTTTTACATTCTACTTGAAGTATACTTAAACTAAATACTTATCATTCATAAGCCATGCAATATTCTAAGAAATTGTCTAAAATGTATAAAACCATCTAAAGAGTGCAAATCAAGACTTAGCCAATACATAGTTAATATGACATATAGGACTTAATAAAAAAGTGTCCAAAGAAACATGATGGAAATAGGATATTCCTGATATCTACTTAAGACTTCATAAGCTGGAAAATAAATGAAGTGTCCCGAACATAAGGACCTATTAAGACTTCGAGAAAGAGTTCCAAGACTCTTTAAATTGACCTCCTTTAACTTCAATGGCCGCAACCTACAATTGTAGTATTATGAAGCAATGAGTTTAGTATGCCACATGTACTAAGTATGAGTATATGCACATAAGACTTAAGGACATGCATGAAGAAGGATAATTTATCATATCTATAGAAAACGTGCTATGTCATGTGAACGTCTTTAATGCACATACCATAGAACATGTATAAGTCAAGGATTCCATCCAATTGAAGCATGATCATAATTAAAGACATATTATCATAGTCATGTTAACATTTATTATTAAATATATTATATAAAATAACATATAAAACACTTAAAAAAGATCCCCTCCCCAACCTACAAGTGCAATGGTTATGTGAAGCGCCATAACCCCACACTATCAAGTAGATAAGATAGGATACCATAGGTGAAGCTTTGCTTCATATAACTTGTAACATAATTATTCATCACTTCATATAGAAATATAACCCAATAACATATTAATCATAATGACCAACATCATATAATTGTAACATCATGTACCATAAACATATCCTTTCATATTATCATATTACAAAAGAACAATCTCCTAGGACTTCAATTAGAGATAACTTGTGCAATATCTAGGTAGATTCCCATACGACTACCTCAACTAAGTAGACTCCTCAAATCACCCTAGTCAACATTCATTTACTTGTTTTACATTTTACATGAGGTAACATTCTCCTTAAACAACATAGAGTGAGCTAAACATGAAATCCGGTGTAATAAAGCCCCACACCAAAAAAAGGTGGTCTACCGGCCAAAGTAGAACCTAACATGACATATGTTTGTAGGTGGATCGATGATCTAGTATCCTATGGTGTCAACATACTTCACAAACTAGGAGATGTATTATAAACCCATAGTTTCACATTACATGGCAGCCTCAATCTTATGAGAGTCATTGTGAACCTACCTTCCAACAAGGAAAGGGACACATCTCATATGTACTTCACCAGTGCTTAGCTTAAGTCCCGTTCTTGAATAACCTTTAAGTTTTGCTTTTATCATAACTTATCATAGGTCATATGAGATTAATTCTTTATATAAACATGATCATGAGCTATTTAGTATTAGATGAGAATTTCTTTCATTCTAACCCTTCGTTTGTGAAAATAACATTAGATAGTAATCTTGTTTAGAGCATACAAGAGGATATCGTAACTTGAATTTATCGTTTTATTTTCATAGCCCAGTATATACACATAAAAACATTATAAATTCTTTCATAACATATCATCATGATCCATAGGCTAACATAAACATTGTAGAGTAATCATAAATTTAGAAGACTTACCTGTAGCTTCCAAGAACCTTCTTCAAGAACTTACGTTCAAATTACAATATTCATAACCATAACATAGTGAAATACTCAATATCCTAATCAAGAAAAACTATTAAAATCACATACAAGATCAATGTATAATGTAGGTTAAATGAAATGGGTCATTTAATATTTCATTCTAGTCTTAGTTCCAATCCCTACGTTTTCATATTGTCAAATAGCAGAAACAATCATGTGAAACCATCCTCTAGATAAGAACATGATTCACAAAAAATTCAAACATAAATAACAACATACTCATCATATCATGTGTAATAGTCCGTAGAGAACATTTACTTTTCATTGGAAATCATAAATCTATTGTTAAGAAGAGAAATTCGTTCTGTAGAGTAAAAACCCTACTATTTGAAGTTCTTGAAAACTATTCTTTGAAAGGATGTCCTGGGAAAGGAATCAAAACAGTGAAAAACCCATAACCTATACATGAAGAATCCACGAAAATTGGATGAAAATCTTAAGGTATTCATCTTCTTCCCTAAGCTCTTCTTATTCTTCAATGGAGTTTAAAGAAGAGAGTGTTCTTAAGAGAATGAGAGAAATTTCGTTTGATCTATTTTGGGATGCGTAAAAATGGTCAAAACTGACCTAATATAAATATATAATTGTCCTACGTATTACCAAAAAGACCCTCCACTTAAATGGGTCGTTTTGATAAGATATATTACAAAAAATACGACTTTAACGATTCTGGAAAGTAGTTGCACGTCGCGAGGCCAAATCCTGTCATTTTTGTTGAATATTTTAGTTGAGGTAGTGAGGTGAGTGTCAGCCTCGAGTCGAGAGGTTTCCTCTCCAATCTTGAGGAAGATCACCTCGTAACAGGCGCGTGTCGCACACTATGCCTCTACTTCTGTATGCTCGCAGGCTGCCAAGCAGCCTGCCCACCAATGTTTGGGTCCTCCCCAAGGACCCTTCAGGTGGTCCTTAGGGTGTTGTTGCTCTATGTTTGGACCCTTTGTACTATATAATACCTATCCATGGTCTCTTTACATGTTTTGAGCTTTATTTGAACATTAAAACCTTCACCGAACATAGGGACGTCAACTAAATCAAATTAGCTAGTTTCCGGACTTCAAGGTCTTTCTTAGTCAATTTGGCTCTAACCTTTTCCAAATGAGTTTATTACATTAATTTAGGTCTGAAAACTTCATTATAAACATTATTTAATAGATTAAGATCGAGTCTAATTCATGACATTTCCAGAGTGTTACATTATCCCCCCAAATGAAACTAAAATCTTTTGGAGGGTAAGAATAGAATGTCACACCCGGATTCCGGAATCCTAAAGCAACCAGCGTGGTTAACCTCTCAGAGGTCGTAGACAGGACTCTTCATAGCTTTCATCACAATCATAAAGCTAAATTTGCGGAAAATTTTAAAAAACTTTTAAAATATAGTGAAGTATACATAGACATCATAAGTTTACTATTTAAAATAATATTATAATGATCTTAAATTAAAAACTATCTATAATCGATTAAACAATTCAAATGAAAGAAATCAATATATCTTCATACTTTGCCGAACAGCCTTAATACAAAGTTTTGAATAAAAGGCTGAAATGAAACACTAGGGACAAAATCCACTAGATATGCCTAAAGTAGTAAGTATTGCAGTAATCTCCTCAACATAAGGAAGTCGATATTTAATAGTATCTAACTTCATAATCGACTTTTAACAAACTTCATATTCTCAAACACAATAAAGCATTACTTCATTCTTTATTTCAGATAACTAATACCCTAATCGTATGAATAAAGTATATAGGCCTCATTGGTCACTACAAATGAAGAACCTACACATAATCATCATTTAGCACCACATATCAACAAAATGTTCGAGATTACATCTATATAGTTATAAAATCGAAACCAAGGATAACTAGAGAGATGGACGTTAAAAAATATCATTGGGAACAACCCTAGTTTCGACATTTATGAATTCAAAACGTTTGAAAGGCCTCTTGGGATAAAGAATTACAGGAGTAAAAACCCATACTTTATGAAGAATTGAATCTACTAAGATCATCTTGCACGAAAACATTGAAGAATGCCTTTAAATCGCCAAAGAGAATCGAGAGAAACTTTCCAATTTTTCTTTTGTTTGCTCACTATTTTGATTCATGAGTTTTCTAGTTTTTGATCGTGAGTCTAAGTCTTACGAACTGATATTGACTAATTCAACTTAGGCTAATTAAGTTAATTAAATAAATTAATTATTTAATTATTAAAACGCCCCTCCTAAGTTGACTAAAAATAGGGAAGCATTTGACTTAGTCAAATCTGAAATTTTCCTAAGTGTTTCATCCAACATAATGATTGTTCATTAGATAATTAAGGTGTTAATTTAATTAATTAAGGGACCTAGGTTAATTAGTAAAGTACTCCTAAGTCATTAGGACCATAACTAACCCTTTTGGACCATCCTATGATAGGTACTAGATTGTCTCTTAGTTAGTTACATGGTTTGGTGTAACCAGACTAGATCTTAGGTTTTGTGGTCCCTTAGTTAGTAATTTTTGGTTGGTCCTAGGTCATTTAGTTTGTTAGGTCTGTTCGTTAGAGACTTGATTTTGTGAAGGAGTTGGGCCGCAGATGGATGGACCTGTGCGCACGCCTGTTCCTAACTACCCTAACCGAATTCGGTTAGGGTGGTCGCGTGGTTCCCCCCCCCCCCTCCGGTGGCCGGTTTCACATTTTCTTGCACATGTGTTGCTTATAATTTCCTAACAAACTATTCTTGATGGTTTATTTGGAATGTTACTTATTGTCCCAAGAATTTTCACTATGTCCTTGGGAACTACTTAATCTACATGATCATTTTTATTAGTCATGTGCTATAGTGCAAGGCTTGGCACACTGATGCCTCATACCTCATGTGTTGGGTTGAGAAATAATATGTGTATTTTTATCTTAGGTTTTTCATTGCAGGTACATTTCTTGGACAAGCTTGTTAATACATAAAACATTGGCTAACACCCTTTAAGCCAATATTTTCTAATATGCCCAATATTTATAAATATTGGGTATTGGGATGCCTATGTACCCCCAATACCTATTCTTAAAACATAAAAGGCTATTCACTAGACGAGTACGCTTTCTAGAATGTTACATTGGCCCAATACTAGCAGCACAACCAATCAACCACATAAAATCAGAATGAGTCAGATATATTTGGAGTATATGACAACTCCTCACAACACATACCATAACATTACACATAGCACTCAATTCATGATACACATCATATAAGAGCTCCATATTCACAACACATAGTGAGGAAATTCCTTCTCAATCTTATCATAAGCTCAAAATGCATCAAAGAGTCACCATGCTATCATTCTTCTCAAAATGACAACAAAACATAGAAATCGCAAGAAGGCATATGCATACATGTTTCACATAAATGAAAGAATGGAGTATAAATGCATTTTCTTAAAACTCTAGTTGGTACAACTTTTAGCCAACATGCACCTAATTAGAAAACAACTCAATTTCATGATCATGCATTACTTTCTCAATTAAGATGAATGTCTAAACTTAATTAGTAAAAATATGAGGGTAGCGAGACTTCATGTCGGCTTCAGCCTCCCATGTTGCACGATAAACCAGATGGTTCCTCCATGGAACTTTTACAGAGGCCACCTCTGTGTTTCTCAATTTCATGACTTGGCGATCTAGGATATCAACTAGAACCTCTTCATTGGAGATGTTCTCATCAACCACTAAACCTTCAGTAGGTATAATAGAAACTAGGTCACCTATGCATTCTTGAGCATAGACACATGAAATACGGGATGAACTGAAGCTAGTTTACTAGGTAGTTTCAACTCATAGGCAACCCTTTAGATTGTTTGTAAAACATAATAAGGACCAACATACCTGGGAGTTAACTTCCCTTTTCTACTGAATCTCATTACCCCTTTCATAGGGGAAATCTTCAAGTAGACATGATCACCTATTCAAAACTCAAGATCTCTTTTTCTATTGTAAACATAGGACTTTTACCGACTATAGGCTATACTCAATCTATCTCTTATGATTCGAACCTTCTCTATAGCCTCATAGATAATCTAAGGAATAAAGAGTGAGGACTCACCAACATCAAACCATACAACCGAAGATCTACAACTTCTACCATAAAGATCTTCAAAAGGTGCCATGGAAATGTTCAAATGACAGCTATTGTTATAAAAGAACTCTATTAGAGTTAAGTCATTATCCCAATTTCCCTTGAAATCAATAACACAGTCTCTTCACGTGTCTTCAATGGTCTAAATGGTATGTTCCTCCTTTCCATCCGTTTGTGGATGAAAAGCGGTACTAACTTTCACTTGAATACCTAATCCCTTTTGAAAAGCTTTCAAAAAAAGATAAGTGAATTGAGCACCTCTATCCAAAATGATAGGCAAAGTAATCCCATGAAGACTCACAATCTCTTTAATTTAGATCCTTACATAATCTTCAGCTGTGTAAGTAGACTTAACAGGAATAAAGTGGGAAGATTTGGTTAACCTATCCACAACAACCCATAAAGAATCATTTTGCTTTAGAGTTTGATGAAACCAAACAAAAAAGTCCATATTGATGGCTTCTCACTTCCATGAAGGAACATCCATCATTTGGGTTAAACCACCTAGTTTGAGATGCTCAGCTTTAATTTGTTGGCAGTTTGTGAACTTAGAAGAAAAATCTGCTATGTCCATCATCAAACCATCCCAACAATAGATCTCCCTAAGATCATGATACATTTTGGTGGCACCCGGATGTATAGAATAGAGAGAACAATGGGCTTGTGCCATAATATGTTTTCTCAAATCCTAAACATCAAGGACACAAAATCTCCCTTGGTACCTAAGAACACCATCCCCCCCCCCCTTGGGAGAATGACTTATTGAGCTTACTATGTACTGATTCCATCAACTCATCAATCGAGGTTCAAGTTGTTGCATAGATTTCACCTGAAACACCAATGATGAGTCGGAGTTATGGTGAACCATTAAACAAACATTTGGAGAATCTCCTAAACGCACACCTAAGTGAGCGAACCTATGAATATCTTTCACAAGCTCTCTTTTCTCTTCCTCCACACGAGACACACTACCCATAGTCATTCGAATCAAAGCATCCACAACTACATTTGCTTTGCCTGGGTTGTAAAGGAAACTAATGTCCTAATCCTTCAACAACTCTGACCATCTTCTATGTCGGAGGTTAAACTCCATTTGTGTAAAAACATATCGAAGACCTTCATGGTTAGTAAACACATCAACATGCACACCATACAAGTAATTCCTCCATATTTTCAAGGTAAAAACAACACGGTCTAACTCAATATCATGTGTTGGGTAATTCTTCTCATGAATTTTGAGGTTCCTAGAAGCATAAGCAATCACCTTTCCATTTTGCACGAGGACACATCCCAAGGCCACTCGGGAAGCATCAGAATATACTACAAAGCCTCGATTGCCCTCCGGTAAAGTCAACACTGGAGCGGAGGTAAGTTTATCTTTCAACTCTTAAAAATATTTCTCACAAGATTCTGACTACTCGAACTTCACCTTCTTTTGGGTAAAACTTGTCAAAGGAGAAGCAATGGACAAAAATCGATAAACAAATCCTCTATAACAGCTGGCTAGACCCAACAAACTCTTAATGTCTGTTGGAGTCAAAGGTCTACGAAAATTTCTAACAGTATCTGTCTTATTTTTTTAAACCTCTACACCATTACTAGAGATAATATGGCTATGAAAAGCAACCGACCTTAAAAAAAATTCACACTTACTAAATTTGTCATAAAGTTGGTGTTCTTTGAGGACTTGCAATGCTTATTTAAATTGAACCTCATGCTCATATTCATTCTTGGACTATATGTGAATATCATCAATCAAACAAAATCAAAAATGAATCAAGGTAATCTCGAAAAAATCTATTCATTAGGTCAATGAACGCTGCTGGGGCATTCGTTAACCCAAAATACATGACTAGGAATTCATATTGACCATATCTAGTTCGAAAAAGTGTTTTGGGAATGTTTTCACCTCTCACCCTAAGTTGGTGATATCCCGACCTTAAGTCAATCTTAGAAAAATAACTAGTACCTTTAAGTTGATCAAATAGATCATCAATTCTAGGGAGAGGATACTTGTTCTTTAAGGAGACCTTATTTAATTTGTGACAATATATGCACATTCTAATTGACTCATCCTTCTTCTTAACAAACAAGAACGGAGAACCAGATGGAGAAATACTAGGTTGAATAAAACCCTTGTGTAGTAAATCTTTGAGTTGAAGCTTCAACTCTTTCAATACGCCGGAGCCATCGTATATGGAGGAATTGTAATGGGTTCGTTCTTCCAATAAATCAATTCCAAAATCAATTTCCTGTTTGGGAGGAACTCCTGGATGGCCACTACAAAAAATATCTTGGAATTCTCTCACTACAGGGACTGCTCTATAGTAAGACTTTTTTATTCTAAGTCCTTAAGTATTACTAGATGATATAGAAAATCCTTGGCTATCATCTCACAAGACTTTGAACAAGAAATAATTTGACCGCTTTGCATATAATTTACCCCTTTCCACTCTAGAATAGGCTCATTGGCGAATTGAAATTTCAATACCCTTGGTCTAGAATCTATGGAAGCAAAACAATCATGAAGACAATCCATACCCAAGATGATATTGAAATTAATTATGTCAAGTTCTACTAAATCAGCCATAATAACTCTATTACGCAGCATCACAGGACATTTCCTATACTCTTTTTGCAACAACATAGTCACAAACTTAAAATGTTCAATCAAAATATTGGAAAGTACATCAAACTTTTTAGATACCAATGGTGTAACAAAAGAAATAGTAGCACCTGGATCAAGCAATTCATAAACATTACTAGATAAAACTTGTAACATACATGTTACAACGTCGGGAGAGTTTTCTTTTTCACTCCTAACCTTGAGTGCATACAAACTGTTCCTTTTTGGAGCTTCAAAACAAGGACCTCTTGGTTAAGCTTGACTATTCCCTCTACATTGGCTTCTCACATTTGGACAATCTATCACCATATGACCACCCTTGATACAACCATAGCAACTATTAGTGCCTACAAGACATTCATCGACGTTTTTCTTACAACACTTACCACAAAATGGTCTATCTTTTGGTAGATCAATATTTCACCCTTTTTGAGGTTTAGGATTAAAACCTCTATCATTGCGATTCTTAGAGAAATTAGCAGGAACCTGATTTGAATACCTCTTCTTAAAGATACGCTTGTCTTGATCATCAAACCTACTCTTAGAAGAACCACTTTGAAATGACTTTGCCCTCTTAGCTTCCCTAGTCCTCTTCCTTAGACAACTTTCCTCAACCTGTTGAGCATGAACCATCAACCTAGAAAGATCCATATTGTCATTAAGCATGGCTGCACGACATTCTTTTTCAAGCTCTTTGGAGTGCCCATTACATATCAGCTCATTTCATCCCTAGTAGTCAAAACCAAAAAATAAGCATATTTGGAAAGCATAATGAGTTTCAAGGAGTATTACTTAATATTCATACCTCCTTGAGGAAGGTTGATGAACTCTTCTACCGTAGATTCTCTTTATCCCTTGTAAAGAATCTGTAAATAAATACCTTTTTGAAGATCTCCCAAGTCGCGAGACGATCTCCTAAAGCACGATTATCCTCCACTGGTTATACCATGTTTGAGCCACGTCCTTGAGTTGATAGGCATAATGTTCAGCCTTTTAAGTAGTACTCACCCGTATAGAAAAAAAGATATTGTAGGCCTCACCAAGGAAATCATGGAGGTCTTCGACAACTTTTTATCCAAAGTACATGGGAAGATTTATCCTCGTAAAGTCTCTCAGATGGCTAGCGATAGTACTATCATGTTAGTTTTCTCGACGAACAACCTCCCAGTTAGCTTGAGCGGTGATGGTTTGAGGTAAGGTGGTGATGGCTTGGGCCATTTGGAAAAGATCTGTCCGCACCTCACCCTCTGTCACAGCTGACGGATTCACCAGAACTTGATACTTTGTAGCAGCTTGCACTTGAGAAGCATTTTCATTTCCTTTAAGAGTAGCTCTAACATTTGAAATCTCTTATCATATGTTCTCGCGTCTATCCTTCTTGTTTTTATCCCCTATAACCACAAGAAAGGGATTAGATACTAAAATAAACATAGTGTCATAACTCTAAATGCACGACATAGGAGTATCAAGAAAAGAGAAGTTTCCTAGTTATCACATAGCCTCTCATCCATAATTGTGGTGCGCTGCACAACCATGAACAAGACACTAGGCAATATGGTTTAGTGAGACATTGATCCTAAGGATATTTTACCTCATTCTTTGATACCAAGTTTGTCACACCCGGAGTGCATACCTTAGATGAGGCCGGCGTCGGCGTCCTCTCGGAGGACTCATACAATCCCTTAGAATTCGTCATAAGATGTGATCAGTAAAAAATTGCAGACAAATTAAAAAATTTACATTCTTTTTTATGTATACTTAAACTTCATAATTATCATTCATAAACCATATGATATTCTAAGAAATTTTCACACATGTATTAAACCATCTAAAGAGTGCAAATCTGGACTTAGCCAATACATAGTCAATATGCCATATACGCCTTAATACAAAAGTGTCCAAAGAATCATGACAGAAATAAGATATTCCTAATATCTTTTAAAGTTTCATAAGCTGGAAAATAAACAATAGCATCCCGAACATGCGGACCTATCAAGACTTGGAGAAAGTATTCCACACTTCTTCAAATCGACCTCCTTAAACTTCAACGGCCGGAACCTACAGTTGTAGTAATATAATGTATTGGGGTTAGTACACCACATATACTAAATATGGGTATATGCACATAAGACTTATGGCCATGCATGAAAAAGGAGAATTTATCATATCTTTAGAAAACGTGCTATGTCATGTGAACGTCTTTAATGCACATTCCATAGAACATATACAAGTGAAGGATTCCATCAACATGAAGCATGATCATAATTAAAGACATATTATCAAAGTCATGTTAACTTTTTATATTCAACAGATCATATAACATAACATATAAAACACTTACATATGATCGCATCCCCAACCTACAAGTGCATTGGTCATGTAAAGCCCCATAACCCCACAAAACAAAGTAGATAGGATAGGATACCATAGGTAAAGCTTTGCTATCTTGTCATTAGATTGGAAGAAATGAAATTCTTTCGTACAGCTCTTGTTGTAGGCATAGTTTCTGGTCTGAGTAGACTTAGTATCCACTGCCTTAATTCTTCCATATCTGCTTCTCGTATATCTCTGAAGTTCGAATAAATAATTGTCTGATCTCTGTTGTAATATGTCCATATTGCATTTTCGTTTAAATAATTATTTGTTATCTCGTTTAATATGGTATTGTGAACGTACCTTCAAAGTAGGGAAGGGACACCTCTCATATCTAGTTCATTGGTACCTAACTTAAGTCCCTTTCTTGTATAACCTTTAAGTTTTCTTTTCATCAAAACAAATCATAAGTTATAGGAGATTAAATACTTACATAAACATGATCATGAGCTCTTTAGGATTAGATGAAAGTTTCTTTTCATTCTAACCCTTTATTTGAGAGATTAACATAACATAGTCATCTTGTGTAAAGCATACAAGAGAATATCGTACCTTCTATTTATTGTGTTCTCTCATGATCTCAAAAATAACATTTTCATAGCCCAACATATACACATACCAAAATCATACATACTTCCATAACATAGCATTATGATCTTATAGGATAACATAAATATTGAAGAGCAATCACAAGTTTACAAGACATACCTCTAGCTTTCAAGAACTTACGTTCAACTTACAAAATTCATAACCATAACATAGTGAATACTCAATATAATAATCAAGATAAACTCTTAAAATCACATACAAGATCAATGTATAATGTAGGGTATAGTATATGGGTCAATCAAGAGTTCATTCTAGTCTTAGTTCCAATCCCTACGTTTTCATATTGTCAAGTAGTAGAAACAATCATACGAAACAATCATGTAGATAAGCACATGCTTCACATGAAGTTCAAAAATAATTAACAACATACTCATCAAATCGTGTCGAATAGACCATTTTAAACACTTACTTTTCATTGAGAATCATAAATTGAGGGTTAAGAAGAGAAATTTGTTTCATGGAGTAAAAACCCTGGTATTTGAAGTTCTTGAAAATTATTTTTTGAAAGGACCTCTTTGGTAAAGGAATCCAAAGAGTGAAAAACTTGTAGCTTATAAATGAAGAAAACATGATAATTTGATGAAAATGTTGAGGTATTAGTCTTCTTCCTTAAGCTCTTCTTATTCATCAATGGACTTTGGATAAGAGAATGTTCTAAAGAGAATGAGAGAAATTTCGTTTGAGCTGTTTTGGGACGTGTAAAAGTGGTCTAAAACAGACTATTATGAAGATATATTCTTCATATAAATCACCCAAATGACCCTCCAATTATATTGGTTTCTTTTATTAAGTTAAATTAACAAAAATATGACTTTAACGATTCTGGGAAGTAGCTGCATGTTGCGGGGTAAAATCCCATAATTTTTATTGAATTTTTGAGTTGAGGCAGTGAGGTGCAAGTCAGCCTCCCGTCTCAATGTTGCCTCTCAAATCTTGAGGCATAACACCTCGTGACACCTGCGCGTCGCACGCTATGTCTCAACTTCTGCCTGCCCACCCATATTTGGGTCCTCCCTAAGGACCACCCGAAGTGTCCTTGGGGTGTCATTAAAGGACTTTTGGACCTTTTTACTACATACTACCTATACAAGGTCTCTTTACAAGTTTTAGACTTTATTTGACACCTTAAAACCTTCATCAAACATAGGGATGCCAACTAAATAAAATTAGCTAGTTTTCGGACATCAAGGTCTTTCTTAGTCATTTTAAATCTAACCTTTTCCAAATCAGTTTATTACATTAATAATGTTTTGGAAACATCATTTTAAACATTATTTAATAGATTAAGGTCTAGTCTAAGTAATGGCATTTCCGAAGTGTTACAGTAAAGCATGTTGAGACCATGTTGTTGTTGTGAGAAGTATATTCCTCATAATATAATGTATGGCATTTCCGAAGTGTTACAGTAAAGCATGTTGAGACCATGTTGTTGTTGTGAGAAGTATATTCCTCATAATATAATGTTGATCCTTGTGTGTGGTAATTTAAGATTCGAATTTTCTTCTGTAAGTGATATGATTGATGTTGTTATGTATTTTTGGTTGTTGGTCTTCGGGGATGAATGCTCCTAAGGGGGGGATAATGTAACACTTCAAAAATCCAAGACGTGTCATATAGTCTAATATAAGTTTCATGAGATATAAAAACTGTATTTGGGCCTATTTTAATTAATATAGGTCATTTAGGAAGTCTAGAAACCAAACCGTCCGTTACATCCAAAAACTAGTTCTACTAAGGTACTAGCGTGCCTAAGCCTAATTGATTTGCTTTATAGAGTAAAAAATCATGAAAATTGGTGGAAGGGTAGTTAAATTGTGTTTAATTTAATTCATGGTTGAATTATCCGGGTACAACTCCATAAGGACCAACCAAGGTCCCTTCAGGAGGACCCTTGCACGTTGGTGTCAACACTGCGTAGGCAGTGTGCACCCACAAAGGGTCAATTAACAGGGCGTTGATGCCAACCGTAGATCAAAGCTTAGAAATTTTTTTGTATGCCCCCATATGCACTATCGCTTATCAATATGATGGATGTCCAACATGGAAGGGCATAGTGACCGTCGAATCACAAACAAACCATTGATCGGGGTCTCATCTGTAAGGGTCCATTTTCCCAAAATTTTTAAGTTAAGTCCTTGCTAATAAAATAAGTGTTTTGTGGTTAGTTAGGGAAATATGGAATCTTTATTAACTAATTTAAACTCCTATATAAAGACACCAACCCCAATTAATCAAATTATAATTCTCAAAATAAACTCTCTTCCTTCTCTCTTCTTTCTCTCTCTGTGAAAAGACACCATTGAACACTACATATGGGAGGAATTTATGGGGCTATAAATGGAAAAAATCATCATCGAATCTTCATCAAATGTTTAGGTATGGTATCAAATTCACTTTTGAGACCTGTTTCCTCAAAGTGTTCTTTTAAAGTATTTTCAAAAGTTAGATTTTCATGTGGGTTCTTCTCAATCTCAAAAATTAGGTTATGAATTGGTTTGTTCATATTTTATGTTAGATAATATGAATACATTAACATGTAGATGATGATCCTTAACCCTTAACCCTAGGTTTGATGTTGATACGGATTAGGTTGAAATTGGTTCATTTGATTTGGTTATTGGTTGAATTGCTATTAAATGATGTTGTTACGTTTATCATGGACAAACTTGAGTGAATTGTAGTATTTTATGCTAGTTATTTAAAGATAAAGTATGTTAGGAAGTGAATTTACCTAAGTATCTTCTCTTAAGGTATGATCTAGTATTGAATTGTGATGTAGTGATTCTCCTTGACTTGTTATCATGTTGATTATTGAATTAGGATGTTGTAAACCCAAAATTGGGTTTAATTGAGGGTTTATGATAAGGCCTTGATGATGAACTATGAAGGATACTTGGTGAGTCTTATGATCTATATCCTTTACTTCAGATTGTGGTTAACTGTGAGTAACTCATGATGTTATATTGGAGTAAGCCTTGTATTAGGATTCATAGGGTGGTAGGGTGTTGATACTATGTTGTGAGGTTGATAAAGGTGTATTTGTTTTAAGGATGGTGATGACTATCAATTTTCCTTATTACGATATGAAATGCTAATGTGTTAACCTCATTGATATGAATTGTAATGAATTTACACATACTCATGAAATTCTTATTGAGATATTTATGATAATGATTATACAAGAGTTAGTCCCTATAACCTAAACTAAGTTATGATTGATAATTAAAGGCTTAAAAACTTTTCAAAAAGGGACTCTATCATAGCAAGGAGTGAACTGGAGTGAGGAGTGTCCCTTCCCACATAGGGAAGGTCGGAGCGCTAAAGTACTCTTGAGATTAAAGCCTACAATGCATGTAGCATAAACAGGGTGCCAACTATATCTCCTAGTTCTTGAAGTATGTTGCCCACATATGAATAGTTGCTAGTGGATCCACGTAGTTACTATGTTTTATGTTTTGGTACTACCTTGACAAGTAGCCCATCTTCCTTCGGTATAGTGTTTTATGACACCGGATTCCACACTACCTCATGTGGTATATGTCGGCTAGGGCAAGATGTTCCCAAAAAATAAAATGAATTAATTGATTGAACTCTAACTAGGATAGCCTTAGGGCTCTAACTTAGTCTAGCTAGGTGTATGGAACTCTACCTAAGCATTGCACTAGTTAGCCTTGAAGGCAGTCTTAGGGATGTTCTTATTAATGTTAATGCTTTTAATGATATATGATACGTATATGATGAACTTGTAAATTGTTGATACTATATGTTGATTATTTCACTTATGAATATGTGTTGGTTTATATTGTTAAAGTAAGATTAAATGTATATCTAAATGTCATGTGATATGAAGTAGGGTGTTAGTCATGGGTCTTGTTGTGTTATTTGATTGAGTAAGGATATGGGGGTTTGCTTGGTCATTGCACTTGTTGACTTTACAGGGGATCATAGGCAATTGTCTATTTTTGTTGTAGTAAAATGTATTGTTATTCTTTCTTATTGTCAATATCCCTTAATGATAGAGTTATTTGGGTATATATCTACTTAAATTGTATGAATGGTTAATCTGACTAGACCTGATGTTGTAGTATTGAGATGAACATGCCTATAAATTCATAAATATGAACTATTGATTGTTATGGTCTTGTTGATTATGAATAAATATTTTAAATACGAAAGTACATACTTTATGAAACGTCCTTTTCTTAGCATATTTTACAAGTATATGTGCATTTGGTCTCATACATAGTATAAGTGACGTACTAACCCCATTTCTATATTTTTTTACCAACTTTTTAGGCTTTGGTCGTTGAACTATTTTGGAAGGCAACTTGAAAAAGACTTGGATCCTTTGATCATCTAAATAGGGTAGGTAATCATTTTCCGAGGGCGATGCTAATATCTAGCATATATTTTTGTTTTAGTACTAAGACTCTTTGATTCTATCTTCTGACATTTCAGTGCGGATTGTATAAAGCCTATATGTGTCTCTCTTTACATTAATGTATGGGCTATGCCAAAATTGCTTATCGTGTTAGATTGTTATGAGACGAGACAATCTTTTAGTACTCTGTTCTATCTTATATATACTTATGTGCAATAAAAGTAGAAGGCTATGTAACCTTCCTATAAGAAGGGTCTATGTATACTCGATATATATATTATGTGTATATAGAGGTCAATTTAACCTCCAAGTAGAAGTAGGGAAATGTTTTTAAATTTCTGCTAAATTAGTGTTATGAATGTGATGATGTAAGCTAAAAGGTAGTCCTAGTCCTCTAAAAAGGATGGTAACGTCGATTATGTCTAGGGGGTAAACCTGGATGTAACAAGTGAAGAATCCAAGAGACGTAAGTCGAAATCCTTGGAGATGAAACCCTTTGAATCTTCAAGTTATTGTAAAACCCTTTCAAAATTTAGAGCTCAAAAATAGAAGTTCTAGAATTTAAAATTTGATAAAACTCTATAAAATTCAATCAAATCACTAACATTTGATTTATTACCCAAAACTCTCACAAACAATTTAGAGTTTTCAAAGATTTGTGTTGCAGTGGATCACTTGGAGAAGTTAGTCGGAATCGCTGATCAAATCGACAACTCACCCTTTGGTGAATTCATCCTCGTCTTGCACTTATTTCCAACATCTTCGTATTTTGCAACATTGGCCAATATAGTACTCCTTCGTGAAAATCCTCAGCGTTATTCTAACTGTTCCTTTTAACCACCAGTTTGATCTTTTCCATCGGGGCTCAACACACTGGAACAATAAACGATCTTCAAACCTATCGGTTATTTTCCAAGTGGACTTGGTGATCCTTGGATCTTTATTTCTTCATTCTTTTTATCTTTTTTTCTTCTTATTGCCATGTAGTTTCCATGTTTTGCCTAAATTTCCAAATAGCTAAACCTAAAAGTTATTCGGCAGAAATAAAAGAAATTTTGCATTTGAGCACACTATTTCTATCAAAATATAGCCCTAAATGAGTACAATATGTGGACTCAGCATTAAGCTTCAAAGTTGAAATGCCTGATGACATACACTCACACAAGAAGTCTCAAGTCCCAAACAAACCATGCCACTCTCCTTAAATGGCCCTTCCGGAGGTATTGAAACCTTCATAATTGCATTTTGAGGCATTTTTCTGAACTTTTGACCAAAGTAATTAGTTCAAGTTTTTGAGTCTCAAAAATACATAAATTTACAAGAAATATAAGCGAAAACCCGTATGAATTACCTATTAGTCCAAACAAGTCATAAATAAGTCGTAGTCGCTACACGAAAGCTCTAACAACTAAAAAGATTTGAAAATAAAGAAAATTACATGGAGGGTCATTCCTACACCCATTACTAAAACGACTTTCGTCTACAAAATTAGTAGAATATATACAACCTTAAGTCCAAGTTAGATGAGTATACTCAGTCCACATTTTAAGCTAGACCATCAAACAAAATCTTGGGTTGTCACGACCTAGAGGTACTTCTTAGATGTACCATGTCGTACAGAATCCTAAGGACTCAATACAAGATATTTATCTCCCATAGCATTAGAAATGGAACAATAAGAGTTAAATTATAGTCCACATCGAAAACATTTTATAAAGCAAAAGTGGAAGTCTAAGATCATGTCTTATCATATCCATCGAATGCAATAGAATGAAATTAAGTCTCGCTAGTATATCATATCAAAAAGCGAAATACATGAAAGAAACAAAATCAATAAAACTCCATCTTCAAATGATGAGAACCCACCAAAGCTCGAGAATCAGCAAAAATCACCATCTAACCACAAGATTGATCATCCTGAATATCATACCAAACATTTCAGAAAAATAAAGGCAAGAGTATGCATTAGTACAAAACAATGTACCAAGAATGATAGACATGCATAAAACATTGAAGTCATGCTAAAAGGACATTTCATTTCATTACATGAAATTGACAAAGCTGAAAAGTATAACATAAATTAAGGTAAATTAAAGCTAAATAAATTTTTAAAGCCTTTGAACATATATGCAATACTTCTTGAAGTACCTTAGTTCATACTTACTTGTGGGGAAATTAGCTTTTATTGAAATTGAGACCATGTGAATTATAAAATTGTCACAGCCCAAACCATCATGATTGACACACACTCTACACCTCTGATTGGAGAACCATACCTATAATAAAAAATAGATACTAATAATAAACTAAAATAATTTAAGTGAGGGAAGAAAGTTAAATACTACGGAAAGAATTAGAATTCCCATGAATTCAAAATAAAAGCCTAATAACAGTAAAATAACAATGTGAAAGTAATGCCTAGAACCTTAAAGTCAATGTAAAAAAACATCTAACCATGAACCAAAGTCTAAACAAGAAGGGTTATATAACATATCAAAAACAAGACATATAAAAAATTGCAGAAAACTACATGATAGTGTCCACGTTCTGTTAACCTTCTCGTGGACATGACTTGGAAGTTACGAGGACCAAACATCAAACATGGGCACCATCACGGTCGGTGGTCCTGATGACGGTCCATGGTGAGACCGTAGAGTTGAGGTGGTATCCCCTTAAGACAGTCCCATAGAGCCTATGCCGAAGAGAATACCATGAGGACCTTCAGAAGTCGTGGTCCCCACATCGCGTCGTTGTCGCATTCATAGGAGGCTAACAAGTTCGCCTCCTTGACTAGCCCTCAGATCCTCAACCCAAGTGAGGACCAGGAGGACCTTAATGGTTCGTGGTCCTCATATATGCCGTTGTAGGGGCTCATGAGCCAAACGCGAGAACCGCCAAGTCCTAGAAGAAGTGCAGACCACGAGAATCTTCACAATCTATGGTTCTTTCAACGGTTTGAGTAAGTGGTCGTGGTCAACCCTATCTGCAACTTAAGTTTGGGGTATTTTAGCAAGTTGAAGCGTACAAATATAACTAGAACTTACGTAAGCCATATCTTTCATCAAAACATAGAAAATTAAAACCTAGAAAGAAGAAAGAAGCGATAAAACCCTAGTTCGTGAATTCAACATATTTTCAATCAGTTGCAGCCCGAAACATAGAGATTTAACGATTGAATTTGTCATCCTATATGTGGGATTTCACTAGTGCATTACTTTTTCCCATTAAGTCCATACATTTTAGTAAGAATTTTTATTCCCTACTATTAAATGGACCTAGGGTTTCTAGAACTTCAACAGATTATCATGAATGAGTTATTTAAATGTTCCAAATAAAATTATCATATTATTACTTGGTTTCTTGCATGAATTTTATATCCTTAGCTATGTAGTTCTTTAGTTCTTGAATTACACATTCTAGGCCAATAATTCAGTTAATTCATATATACATGCCTCAATTTTTGAATGTGTCATTATAAGTATAGTAATGTTGCATTTTTTGTTTATATGTCAATTTGAGCGATCCTGTATATTACATGAATTCATTGTTAATGTGTTAATGATTAGTCCATTGGGACTAACATAATACGAAGTTTGAATAGAGTCAGTCACCTATATAGTACAAGAACTACTAGTCACGCAGGTTGTAATTCTCCTCCATGGGCATCATTTAGTGATCACAATAGTCATGCCTTTATACCTCTAGAATGGTATATTGGGTCCTATCGATGAGGCGTATACCTCAAACTTTACATTTAAATCATGTGGTTTTACTATTTATTAATAACTCCCATAGTTCGGTAAGACAATATTGCATTGACCAATTTTTAGTTATCAGTCTCTGTATGTCATAACTTTGTTGTTGCACCAGTTTAGTTATGTTCAGCATATCAATATCCTTTTCATGTTGAGTTTATATTGTTATTTTAGTGTGTTATATGTTATTGAATCCTTCCTGTATTCCTCAAGCTCAGTACCTTTCAAGAATATACACAAACTCTATGTTGCCTCTTCCGTGATGTAGATTTAGGTCCTCAGTGATCATATCACACATAGATTGGTTCCTCATTTTCATTTTAGCAGCATTAGTGGTGATTCCTATTTCTTCAGGTTTAGTTTCAGTTTTGTTAAATTTAGTTGGGGCATGTCCTGGCATTTCTAGTCAATTTAATGTCTTATTTCAAAGATAATGAGTTTTACCTTTAGTTTTCAAGGTTATGTCACACCCTGAGCCTACACATTGGGTATTGACACTCAGTGACCATTGCTAGCCTTGAGCGATCCCTTGGCCTAGCTTACCTAACTAAGCAAAATACAACAATCACACTATAAGGACAAAAAAAACATAACAGAACTAAATAATAATAGTATCTTAAATGTTTTTAAAGTTTAACCATTCAAACAGGCAAAAAAATCAACCCAAATCTTTATCATAAGAATGAAAATGTAAAGTCTACTACACTATAATTGTCTTTGGAAACCCTAAAGTGACTAACATAAATGGTGGGAAAAAATCCCACAGCAATCTATTGAAATAATCTAGAGATCAATAAAAGATGTCCTCCAGAATGCAAGGAGTCTCATCAACTGACTCTGGAGTGCTCAACATGATCAATCGTGTGCTAGATATCCATCTTTGTTACTTGTGGCTGCATCATGATACAATGCAGGAGAATTGACATCAGTACATTGAATGTAGTAGTATGAGAGTACAAAATGCTAAACAACATTGAAGTTTGAAAAACAGTAAGAAAGAACACTTACATTGGCTTTGTTTAACTCATAATTAACCAACTCTTGTTCAATATAGGTTGTTTCAAAGTAATTGCAATATAAAGGAGAGTTAACTGAAAAGTATTGTAAACTCTTAATATATTCAAGTATAAAAATAATGTCTGAGGTGTATGTAAGATTACAAATAACTAATGTATAAGAAATACAATAATTCTGTGGGAGCTTCTCTTACCGACAACCATAATTTAGTAGCTACACTAATGATTTTGCATTACTCCGCCCACGCTGCCCGTCCATCCTATATAGGACCTAAACATCCAAATGGATCAACTAGTATACTAAGAAACGGTTTCATCTAAAAAGTATGACCTTTTATACTCATGATGGATGCATGGTTTACATGGAGACTTGAGTTAATATGAACTTGTATGCACACATCGGTTCTTAATACTACTCCACAAATATATATACTAGATCTTATTTTTTTTAAAAAAAAAAATACGGATTCTGTGGTTTGAGATTAGTACTACAAACATAGCTTTAAACGTTCTCTTTGAAATTGTTGTTTCCTTTTTTTAATAAAAACTAGCCATAGGCTCTGTGGAAGTCTAGCTTCCTTTCTTTCTCAAAAGTTTAAAAAGTTTTGTTTAATCTCTAAGGTACTACTTAGTTCCCTTATAACTTTTGACAATTTAACTCAACTCTTGGTGGAACCTTAAAAGAAAGTTTTGAAGTTTCAGTAAACTCTTATACCTTAGGAACATACTTTGACATTCTTCTTAACTTTTAGACTTGACTTTGATCTTGACTTCCCTATAATTGAATTATGCATTCAAGGTTTATATTTGAGTTCTTATTAATTTCTATATGTTTTCAACTCAATGGGAGTAATTATAATAACTGGAAGGTGTTACTGTACCCAATAACGACGTACAAAGTCTAAACTACGAAAACTGGTGAAAAACACCTATTAAGGGGAACTGGTGGTGCGCCGTACCAAGATTTGGTTTAATGGGGACAATTTATGGCGCACTACAGGCGAGTCGCGCCTGCCCCTACCCAGGTATGTCTGACCAATTTTTCAACTCACTTTTCATCTCGAAACTCTCCAAATCTTCCTAGTTCTCTCACCAAACATTGGGACTATTGGTACTATTAAAAACCATTGAATTCAACTAAAAATAACTCAGAGAAAACAATAATATAACTAAAGATGGAAGCCAACAATCCAATTAAAAAGATATTAAAATTTTCCTTCAAGATCTTAACTTCTAACATGACATTAATCCCTGAACTCGAATAATTGAAACAAATTGGTGTATATGTTAATCAACCCAACACGAAAGATCCCACATACCTTGATACGGATCACCCCTGACGAAATCCATGCAACGATTCTTGTCGTTCTTGAAGAATTCTTGATCTTCTTCTTCACCTCTATTCTGTCAAGCCCTAAGCGTCTTACCTTTTCTAAAAACTGAATTGAGACTTGATTTTACCCCAATAAACCCCTAAAATGAATTACAAAATACAAGGGTGAAAAGAATACTCTACCCTTACTAAAATTCGGATTGGACTTTCCTAAGTCGAACAGCAAACTTCTGAAAGTCATAACTCTCTCATACGACACAAAAAATTCGTAAACTTAGCCTCACTAGAAAGATCTTCCCACGGGTTTTCAAACCATATACAAAACTCACCCGAACTATTCTTGATCTTGAAGTTATGACCGTTTGAAAAAGACAGACTCACTTTTACACCTTAGGAAATTTTATAAATTTTTCCTATTCTTTCAAAAAATAACTATTCTTAGTTACTTTATTTAATCCTAGCTATTTCGGCTTATGAGATGTTACAGTATGTCCCCCTTGGTAACATTTGTCCTCGAATGAGATTTCATTCACTAAGCTAAGAATATTAACATTATTTCAGCACTCAACCAGTAAAAACAAGTAATAACATGCTTACACATAATCTTATAAGGTACTAAGAAGAGAATTAAGTACCTTGATTTGCATTTTCTCCCGATTTTAAAAGATGTGGATATCTCCATTTCATATCCTCCTCATCTTCAAAAGTTGCTTCCTCAATAAATTGATTCCTCCTAAGGACCCTGACTGATCCAACTTCCTTTGTTCTCAAGTTGTAAACTTGACGATATAAAATCTTGTGAGGAATCTCTTTATAGGACAAAATATCCTTAATCCGAACATTCTCATTTGGTACAATAGATGAAGGATCACTCAATTAGTTCTTCAACATAGAAATATGGAATACAAGATGGATCACCGCTAACTCTTGGGTAACTCCAACTCATATGCCATATTGCCAACTCTCTTGGAGATTCATTAAGGACAAACATATCGAGGAGTAATTTTCCCCTTCTTACAGAACCTTATAATACCTTTCATGGGTAAAACTTTCAGATATACCCAATCGTCCACCTCAAATCTAACAACCACCTCCTAACATCTGTGTTGGAATTTTTTCGGCTTTATCCCATTTTCAACCACTCTTGAATCACTTTCACCTTCATCATAGGTTTGTAAACTAGATCTTGTTCTATTAAACCTGTTTGACCAACTTCGAACAACCCAATAGGATATCTGCATCTTCTCCCATAAAGAGCTTCGTATGGAGCCATTTGGATGCTCCAATGATAGCTATTGTTGTATGCTAACTCAATGTGAGGTATGTGATCATACCAATTCCCATTTAAATAAATCACAAAATCTCTCAACATGTCCTCCAAAGTCTGGATAGTACGCTCTGCTTGTCCATCTATCTGACGATAAAAGCAGTGCTTAAGTTAACCTTTGAACCCAAATCTTTCTAGAAAGATTTCTAGAAATGTGCAGTAAATTATACACCTCTATCTGAAATAATGAAGACCAAAAGTCCATGTCTCACCACCTCTTGGAGGTACAACTAACCATAATCATCGGTAAAATAGGTAGTCTTTACCGACAAGAAATGGACTGACGTTGTAATTCTATCGACAATTACCCAAATAGATTCATGTTGCCTGTGAGTCATTTTGAAGCCTGTGATAAAGTCAATATTAATCATCTACCACTTCCATCAATAAGTTATATAATCTTAGCCAAATCACTTGGCCTTTGGTATTCTAATGTCAGTTGTTTGCAATTCGGGCACTTGGCAACAAACCCAACAATATTTTTCTTCATGCCTTCCTACCAATATACCGCTCAAAAATTGCGGTAAATCTTGGTGGAACCCGAATGAATGGAATGTCTTGAGCTATGAGCCTCATCTAGGATCCTGTCTTGGAGTTCATCCACCTTAGGTAAACATAATCTACCTTGGTACTTTAGCATACATTCTTCCCCTTGTTCCCAAGATAATAATCTTCGTTTATGAGAATTTTTCTACAAATCAAAAAAAATGAGGTCTCAATCTGTCTTCTCTTTCACTTCTGATACTAAAGATTACTCAGCCCCATTAATCAGCATTATACCTCTTTCTATGGAATCAAAAGTTTTACTCCAAAACGTGCAAGTGCGTGCACATCTTTAGATGACCCCCTTTTTCCTTATTTAAAATATGAAGTACTTGTCATGGATAACTTACTTAAAGAAGAAACAACCACATTAGACTTACCTGCGCAGTAAAGAATAATCATGTCGTAATCCTTATGTAATTTCAACCACCTTCTCTGTCTGAGATTGATTTCTTTATGAGTGAACACATATTGAATACTTGTGATAAGTGAATATATTAACATAAACACCATACAAGTACTGGCACTATAACTTAAAAGCAAACACTATTGCAACCCACTCTAAGTCATGAGTTGGATCATTCTTCTCATGAAGCTTCAACTATTCTAGAAGCATAAGCTATAACCTTGCCTTTTCGCATTAACAAACATCCCAAGCCAAATCTTGATGCATGTGAATACACCACAAAACCTTGACTACCCTCTGGTAAGGTCAAAATCGGAGCGAGAGTAAATCTCTTTTTAAACTCTTGAATGTTTTTCTCAAAAGATTCAGACAATTGAAACATGATTTTCTTCTGATTTATCTTAGTCAAAAGAGACGAAATCGATGAAAACTCTACAACAAATCTTCTACAATAGCCAGCCAAACCCAAGAAGCTCCTAATGTCTGTTGGAGATGTTGGTCTAGGCCAACTCTTAACTGCTTCAATCTTTTGGGTGTCAACTCTAATCCTATCACAAGAAATAATGTGACAAATGAATGCCACATAATTAACCCAAACTCACACTAGGAGAAATTGGCATATATTTCTTTTTATTTCAAATTCCGAAGAACTATCCTGAGGTGACTAGCATAATTTTTTTACTCCTTGAATAAACAAATATGTAATCAATGAAGACAATGATAAACAGATAAAAATAATGTGTTTATAGAGTCTGTTCATACCATCCATAAATATTGCAGACGCATTGCTCAAACCAAAGACATAACCTAAAATTCATAATGACCATATCTTGTTCTAAAAGCTGTGTTTGGAATGTAATATTCCTTAACTTTCAACTGATGGTAGCCTTATTTGATCAATTTTCGTGAAGCATAAAGCACCGTGAATCTGGTAAAAAAGATCCTCTGTACTTGGAAAATGATATTTATTCTTCATGATAACCTTATTCAATTGGCAGTAGTGTATACAATTCCTAAGAGATTTTTCTTTCTTCTTAACAAATAAGACCGGACCGCTCATAGGTGGGAAACCTGTCAAATAAGCCTTTATCCAACAAATCTTCCAATTTTTCCTTTAGCTCTTTCAACACGGTTGGTGCAATTATGTATAGAGGAATAGAGATAGGATGAGTATCTTGGATGATGTGCATGCCGGAGTCTATTTTTCTCTCAGAAGGTACTCCGGGTAAATTATAAAGAGAGACGTTTGGAAACTCACTGACTATGGAAACTTACTGAATGGAAGGTACCCCAGCACTTGAGTCATTAACTCGGACTGAGTGATAGAGACACCCCTTGGAAACTAACTTTATTGCCTTTTGGTACGAAATAAAATGTCCGTTAGGCACTCGTGAACTACTACTCCACTCTATAACTGATTGATTGGAGTCTTAATCTTGGCAACTTGAGTTCTAAAATTTATTTATGCATAATAGGCATGGAGTCAGTCCATACCTAGAATGACGTAAAAATCTACCATGTCTAACTCTACTAGATCAGCCATGTTGTTCTTGTGATGGATAGAAATATAATAATCACGATAGACTCTTTATTCTAAATAGACTCTCCAACAGGGGTAGAAACATAAAAGGGTTCACAAAAGTTTTTCAAGAAGAATCTCAAACAGATTTGCGACACAAAGAGTTACAAAAGATAAAGTTGATCCTACGTCTAAGAAAGCACAAACATCGAAAGTAAAGACTTTGATCATAATCATGACAACATCTGGAGAGTTCTCTAGCTCTTGGAGGCCACTGATTGTATAGATATGATTTGCCTCTCAGCCAGTACCATAAGTTGTTCCTCTAGGTATAGCCTTATCTTGTGGAGGCTGTAATGAATATGGAGCTATGTTACCCCCATTACCACATCCTTTCTTGTTATTTGGATATTCTTTCATGAAATTCCCTATCTCACCGCACTTGAAACAACCCTTCCCAAAATCCTATTAATATGAAGGCTTAGCTAGGGGTTTCTGACAATGATAATCAATTTTAATCTGGGTGCAGGTGCACAAAAAGATGATGGTGCATGCCCCTTTTCTTTCTAAAATTATGGACGATTTGAACCTCATTTCTATTGACCAAACTCATTTCTAGTGTTGGCTTTATTATTTATGTACTCTTTTTTATCCCTACACTTCTCTTCCTATACCTTCTACACATACACCATTAACCTTGAAATGTCCTTGGCTCCAATCATCACGACAGCTCTCCCTTCCTTTCTCATTGCTCGATCCAAACCATCAACACACAAACTCATTCTACTCCTCATGCCCTTCACAATCTTAGGAGCATAACGAGACAGCTGGGTGAACCTAAATCCATTGTCACGCCCCGAGATTACCCCCGTCAAGTTGGGCATTCTCGAATTGGAACAAGACATACTTGACCTCTCAGAGGTCTTGTACAAGCCATTTCTTATCATTCATTGCATATACATATATGAAAAATAGTGTCGAAATAAAACTTTTTACAACATTCGAATGTTCTTTCATAATCACTTTCACATAAAAATCATAGGAAATACTATGTATCATATCATCAATCTTAGACACAAAATATACCTGTTCCACGGCCCATACAATTGATATATAGTCCTACTAAGTCTATTACAATGCTCAAAATAAGAAATCAACATACATGTATGTCATCGAGTCAAATGAGGACATACTTCAAACTTGCTTGAAAGATTCTATAATCAAATCTTTGTTCGTGAAAGCACATTCACCTACGAATCACTTTAGAGATACATAAATGTTTTCAATTAGTACAAACACGTGTACGAAGTATTACATAATGACTAAAATAATGATAAATGACATTTAATCGAAATATGATATTTTAAAATTAAAACATAATACTATAAGAATAAGAACAACATTTAACACCTTGGAAACACATAAGATATAACATAAGCATTTTATCACTTTTTAAGGAATATTACAGTGAATCAAGTCACCTTACAGTAAACCTTTTTTGCATGCAACCTTCTCTTCTAAAAAGTAATCCTAAACTTCACTTAAGTAAGACATAGAGAAACCCCATAAACCCTCTCTAAGAAAAACTAAATGATCCTTGGACTACCTATAATGATATAAATGCACATAAAATACAGAAAAACACAACATGAGATACACCTACTAAAGGTGATTCTATGCTCACTTGAGTGAGTTGTGAAGCAACCGCCCGTATAATCCCTTCACACACACTTGATATATCCTTTACAGTACCTATGATAATATCATTCTCACTTCATTCAATAACAAACGTAAAATATGACATTCTCCTCACAAAGGTTATGAGAAGACTTAATTAAGTAATTTAAGAAGCAAATGCTTATACACCTTCTCCAAGATTACCTAAATAATCCTCAAGACTTCTTAAGTTTATATTATGCCTACTTAATCAAGCAAGTTTCCTATCTAGAGTCATTCTTAATACTTTCCTAGGTAAGACATGAAGTGACCATTCCCATGGCCCTTTCACATCTTAACTAGAAAACCGTTTAAACTATTATAGGTAATTACTTATTCCTTTACATACTTTCCAATGTAAGTCATTATCTTTCGTAGTTCATTGAAGCGTCACTCGACATATAAGAACATCTTCAAAGCCTATACTACTACGTCAAAAAAGCGTCCCATACAACAACCTAAACTTGTTAGAACTACAACAGTAGTGGATATCCTGTATGATGAGACTAGGCAATAACCGACATAGACCAGTGTAGAAAGACATGGAACCGAAGTTGTAACCTACTCCGATTGACGGTGTTCTGCTTTCCAATGGTAGAACTTTGCCACATCCCATGTAGGCACATGGTTAAGGAATATGTAGGCACATGGTTAAGGAATATGAAGGGTTTATTTGTACTTTAGCCTAATCCTTAACTAGAGCTACTTCCCAAACCATACTGAATCGGTGCTAGCCTTTGTTCACATAGAGTAATTGACATAAGGATCACATGAAGAGGTTTCATATCTTTTTCATAATACAATCACATTTCACCTTACAAAAGAGGTCCCGTAGAGTTGCCTTACAATGGTTAAGAGGATAGCTCAATGATTTTCCTAAGGATGATTTCATGCCTATTCCAGCCAACCAACCTTAATTACACCATTCACACAAGAAGGATATCATTACGACTTTCTACTTTAACGATATCATAACCTAACAACTAGGTCGAAGGTTCCACAAAAAGAACCTTCTTAGAAATGTTCAAGATCACACGTCGTTCATACATACAAGACTAAGAGGATTTACCATTCTAAGTCATGAAGTCATATTCATTATGTACATGCATCAAGTAAGGGTCACAAGTCTACCAAACAAGACACACCAATACTTCACTTTATAACATATAGCATATTATTCTAGAAGCACATTGGGTTAATCAACATTATCTATAGGTCACCCTATTTACTATCATAATATCAGCAATATAACCATCACAAGACTCACATAACCAAGTATGAAGAATCATCCATCAACTCTAAGACTACACACGTAAGGACATACTCATAGTCTAACATGATCACCTAACAACATCAACAGAAGAACACATACATTCACTTTAATCACAAGTAAATGGATATGATAATACTTCATATTAATCAACTACACAAACAATCATAATATATCAAGTGGTGCTGACAAGGATATGATCATCATTATGCATGAAGTAACGCCGACGAGACCACATAATTCACAAAACACACTACAGCGCCAACATAAGTAGACATAAAAATCACAAAATAATTCAAGACCTACATTACATAAATAAAGAGAATTAGGCCAACGTAATACCAATCCATTCTCATCACTTCAATCCATAGCTAAATCATCCCATACAATACCAGAAGGCCTTTACCTATGGTCATGATCATCAATTCAATAAAAAAACATAATACTCAAAGAATCTAAATCAAATAAATATGCATATATCAATCTAAGACAGCCTATGCATCAGTCGAAACAATTCTTATATTATTTCTTTAGCCACAGTATACTGCACTAGAATTCATTAGAATAGAGACATGATCACTTAACCCATAAAATAGTCAGAACTAGGATTGTATGATTTGTATGGGTTCATAGAGTTTTTAAGTTAAAATTACCAAATTAACATCAATTCAATCATAATAAAATGATTCAAAATGTTTTATGAAAGATCCCATAACTAGATCACAAAATTGGAGAATTCATGGTTTTGATTATCTTTGAAAAGTCATTGGAATTCACTCCTTGAAGAAACGAGATTCAAGGATGAAAATCATACCCTAATATAAAAGTTTAACCCACAAAACTGATGGAGAAAAATCTTAGAAAATTAGTCTTCTTCCTTGGAGCTGCAAAATTTCAACAATGGAGTTTTAGAGAGATGAGTGGAGAGGTTTTATTTTGAGTTGAGGGCTTAGATTTGGTTTGTGTGTTTAGGGGTATAAAAAGACTCAATAACCGTCAATAAGTCATCAACAAATACACAAAATATCCCTGCACTTATAAGACAATTTAATTAATTCAAATAAGACTTAAGAACGACGCGACCAAATCTTGGTGTTCACTAAAATTTTGAACAGAAATGGTTCGTGATAGCCCCACGTCGTAGGGAAAGAATTTTTCCCACTCTATGTCAGCTGCGCGACGCAGAACTACAACCATATTTATGCTGGTGCGCAGCTTTGCTGTCCCATGTTTGGGTACTCTTTTGGTACCCTTTGGCTGGTCTCCGGGGAGTCGGTATCGGAAATTTTGAACCTTTGCATGTCAGGCTATGCGTAGGAACAAATTATACCCAATTACCCCCTCAACCCATCCCCCAAAACATTTCAACAAAACACTAATACACACTAACTCAACTTCAACTATTTTCCGGTCGTCATGGAATTTCGACCTCCAAACCTCATATACTGCCTATGAACAACATTATTAAAAATTTATAGAATTTATAGCATCATGACACACATGTTAGGCTCTAGTTCAACCTAGCTCATTTTTTGTGTGTAACAATACTCCCTCTCTTGGAAATATTCGTCCTCGAATGAAACTTGTTGTCCTATAGGCACATTCAAGAGATAAGAAACTCAAGACTTGCCGCATATAACATACCTTACAATATAAATACATATATATAGGAGAAACATCAATTTCACAACATTAAGAGACTCAAAACACAACAAGAAGATTGAAAACTACTCCTACAACTCATCATGCAATAACATTCACATTCTTTATTTCAATTTGTAAGAACTCCTTTTACATTCATTATTCTGCTCATATGCAACAGTTATACAAATTATAATCATTCTTTTCATGGAAGAAAAATTTAGTGAAATTAAAACAATCGTTACAGTAAGCTGTTTTGTATTATAGTGAACGTGCTTCAAAATTTGAAAAAAAAAAACAACTTTTAGGCAATTGATGATAAAAACATGACAATATAAGGGATAAAACCTTACATAGTATATTTAAAACCTAATCATAGCTTTATGAAATGTACAATTCAAGGAATTAATAAAATTCAATTACAACAAAACTCTGAAATACCATGCATCAATGCAACATACTACTATGCCTTTTTAACTTCTCTACTAACCATATCCCCCCCCCCCCACTTAGAAGGAACTCATAACACTAAAGAGAAAATTACAACGACTTATCATCATTATCATCCTCATCCGGCTTTGATCATCTAGTCCGGAGTGCATAGAAATGATTTTTCTTTGGAGCATCATTTTACAGAACACTTGGAGGAACTTGCTTAACTTTCCTTCCTCTAGCCGAAACAGTAGGACAATTCCTAACTTTGTGCAATCCTTACCACACCAAACACAATTCCCGATATTTTTTACGCATTGCCCATATGGCCTTTTCCAAAAAGTAGCACATATAGGCTTAACACATTGAGAATCAATGCCTTTGTCAAGTTTCACCTTACTACCCTTAGGTTAATCTTGACTTGAAATTTTCTTCTTAAACCTAGGTTGAATTTGATCACCTTGCCCACTCCTCTTCAAGTTTCTAGAGATCCTACTAAGCTTAAACTCCTCAATGGATTGTTCATAAACCATGAGTCTATAGAAATTCATATCACCATGGAGCTTTGCCGTACGACACTTTTTAACCTAAACTTTATAGAACTTCTCAAACACTAGTGGGTATCCCATATGATGATAATAGACAATAACCGGCAGAGACCATGTTAGTAAGGCATGGAATCTAGAGTTGTAACCTACTCTGATTGAGGGTTTTCTACTTGCCAATGGTAGAACATGGACACATCCCATGTAGGCACACGGTTAAAGAATATGAAAGGTTTATTTCTACTCTAGCCTCATACATAGCTAGAGCTGCTTCCCAAACCATACTCACTCGGTTCTAGCTTTGTTTTCATAGAGTGATTCACATAAAGGATCACATGAAGAGGTTCCATATCTAGTTATAACCCAATCACATTTTACCTTACAAAACAGGTCCCCTGGAGTTGCCTTACAATGGTTAAGAGGATAGCTCAATGATTTTTGTAAGGATGATTTCATGCCGTTTCAGCCAACCAACCTTTGATCCACCATTACCATGACGGCTTTCGACTTCAAGGATATCATAACCATACAAAAAGGAAGGTTCCATAATAAAGAAACTTCTTAGTAATTTTTAAGGTCACATGTCGTTCATACATACAAGACTAAGAGGCTTTAGCATCCTAAGTCAAGAAGTCATATTCATAATGTACATGCATCAAGTAAGGGACAGAAGTCTACCAAACAAAACACACTAATACTTCACTTTATCACATAAAGTATAACATTCTAGAAGTACATAGACAAAGAAAACATCATCTGTAGGTCACAATATTCACTGCAACAATATCATCAATATAACCATCATAAGACTTACATAAACAAGTAGGAAGAATCATGCATCATCTCTAAGACTACACATGTAAGGACATATTCATAGTCTAACATGATTACCAAACACCACTATGAGAAGAACACATACATTCACCTTAATCACAAGTATATTATCATACTTTATATAAATGAACTGCACAAACTATCATAATATTTAAAGTAGTGTCAACAATGACATGATCATCATGATACATAAAGTAACGCCGACGAGGCCACATAATTCATAAATAAAGCACATAGCACTGCCACCATAAGTGGACCATACCGATCACAACATATATCAAGAACTACATTACATAAAATTAAGAGAATTAGGGCAGCATACTACCAATCCATTCTCACCACTTCAATCCATAGCTAAATCATCCAATATAATACCAAAAGAACCTTGCCATGGCCATCATAATCAATTAAATACAAAAATAATAATACTCAATGAACCTAAATCAATCCAATATAGGTTTATCAATATAAGACAGCCTATTCACCAATCCAATACAATTATTACATCATTCAATAACTAAAGAAAACTACACTAGAGTTCATAAGCATAGAGACATGATCACTTAACTCATAAAATAGTCAAAACTAGGATTGCATGGTTTTCATCGATTCATTGAGTTTTTAGGTTAAAATCATTAAATTAACATCAATTCAATCATAATAAAATGATTCAAAACGTTTTATCCAAGAACCGTGGCTAGATCGCTGAATTGTTAAATTCATGTTTTTCATCATCTTTGAAAAATCATTGGAATTTACTCCTTGAATAAAAGAAAATCAAGAATGAAAACCATACCTTAATATAGAAGATTAACCCATGAAATCAATGTACAAAAATCATCGAAAATCAGTCTTCTTCATTGGACCTTCAAAGCTTAAAAATGCAGTTTTGGAGAGATGAATGGAGAGGTTTTGTTTTGAGGTGAGGGTTTAGCTTTGATTGGTGTATTTAGGGGCATAAAAAGACTCAATAAGTGTCAATAATACCTCACCAAATTACCCAAAATATCCTTGAAGTTATTGGACAATTTAACCAATTCAAATTTAACTTAAGAACGAAGCGACTAAATCTGGTATTTAAAAGCGCATCGCGGAGGCATTTTCAAATCTTGTTTCAAGAAAATTCTGAGATAGAATGGTTCTTCAAAGACCCGCGTCGCAGGGAAAGAAATTTTCCTTCTCATTATCACCTGCGCGACGTGCAGAACCTACCGTATTTTTGCTGGCGCGGCACCTTCGCTGTCCCATGTTTGGGTCCTCTTTGGGGAGCTTTTGACTAGTACCCAATGCGTCGTTATAAAAAATTTTTACCCTTCCCATGTCAAGATATATGTAGGAACCACTTATACCCAATCCTCCCTCAAACCATCCGCCAAAACATCACTACAAAATACTACGACACACTAGTTCAACTTCTACTAGTTTTCGATCATCTTGGATGTTTCACCTTCAAACACTTCCAAAGTTCATATACTGCCTATAAACACCATTACGAACCATTATCAAAAATTTAAAGCATCATTACGTATATGTTAGGCTCTAGGTTGATGTAGCTCATTCTCAGTGTGTAACAATACTCCCCTACTTAGAAAGATATTCGTCCTCGAATGATACTTGATATTCTTTAGGCACTTTCAAGAGATAAAAAACTCAAGAAATGCAGTATATAACCATACCTTACAATATAAAATATAGATATATAGGAGAAACATCAATTTCACAATATTAAGAGACTCAAAACACAACAAAAAGATAGAACACAATATGCAATAACACTCACATTCTTCATTTCAATTTGCAAGAACTCCTTTTACATTCATTATCCTGCTCATATACAACAGTTCAATACAAATTATAACCATTTTTTTTTCATGAAATAACATTTTAGTGAAAATTTCATTGTCATTACAGTAAGCTGCAAGGTATTATAGTGAACATGCTTCAAAATTTCAAAAAATGCAACTTTTAGCTAATTGATTATAAAATCATTACTATATAGGAGATAAAACCTTACAGTCTCAATTTAAAACCTAATCATAACATATGAAATGCACAATGCAAGGAATCAATAAAATTCAATTCCAACAAGACTCCTAAACACCCTGCATCATCGCAACATACTAGCATGACATTCTAACTCCTCTACTAACCATATTTCCTCACTCAAGTTAGAAGGAGCTCATAACACTTTAGAGATGAATAAAATCACTTACCATTATTATTATCCTTTTTCGGCTTTTATAATCTAATACGGAGTTCATAGAAATGATTCTTCTTTGGAGCATCATCTTCAAGAACACTTGGAGGGACTTGCTTACCTTCCATTCCTCAAGCTGCAATAGAAGGACAATCCCTCGCTTTCTGTCCATCCTGTGCACAGCAAAAAGAATATTGCATACCTATTAGTCATTGCCCATAGTGCCTCTTCCCACAAGTAGCACAAGTAGGCATACCAACTTGAGAACCACTGCCGTTCTCAAGTTTCACCTTAGTACCCTTAGCTTAATCTTCACTAGAAATCTTTTTCTTCAACCTAGGTTGGATTTGGTAACTTTTCCCACTTCTCTTTAAGTTTCTAGAGATACTACTAATCTTAGACTCCTAAATGTATTGAGCATAAACCATGATTCTAGACAAATTCATATCACCATGGAACATGGTCGTACAACACTCTTTTTTCACTAGGTTTGTGATAGCGGTCAGAAACCTACTAATCTCATATCTAAGGTCAGACACTAAGAATGAAGGAGCATTCCTAGAAAAATGAATTTTAATGACTATTCCTCAACACTCATATTGCCTTGCTAGAGATTTATAAACCATTCTACTTTCATCTCCTTCCTCTCACGGGTGAAGTACTTTCATATGAAAGCCTCCTTAAATTCCTCCCACTCAATAGGACCCGACTCAACTGGCCTATTATCTTTCCATAGACAATACCACACTTGAGAACAGTCACTCAATTTGTACGAAGGTAACTCTACATTCTCCCTAGAGTTCACTCCCATGGCACTCAACACCTTATAAACACCATTTAGGAACTCTTGTGGATCCTCTCCCTAAACCCTAAATATAGAAGGATTCATCCCCTCAAAATCTCTCAATATAGATGTCATAGTGCTCTCCACCACATTCACTTTAGGCTCAACACCCCTATTCCTGGATAGTCATGGATCAAGTTAAAGCAAGTAAAGTCTCTTTAATTACTCTATTAGTCATTTTCAAGAAACCACCATAATATGATTACTTCCTTCCATAATAGGAACTTTAGAATCTCTAGAACCTTTAGCACCTTGAAGAACTTGCTCAACCTTTTAAACTTAAGGAGGAATCTCATTATTCACATCATTCTCCTCAACACTCCTAGACAGTGTCCTTCTTGTATTCATCTCTTGTAACACAAGGAAAACCATAAGAAAAGAACACTTATAACATCCTAATCTATACTGAACGACATACTAGTAGAAAAGAAGGGAAACTCTATCGTCCAATAGCCTCTCGCTCATAGATGTGTTGCAATTCACAGCGATGATCGAGACTCTACTAGATGTGGTTTGATTAGACTTTTTTATTCGTAAAACCACTTTCCTAAACTATGCTCTGATACCATGTTCTTCATGACCAGAGAGTACCCCTAGAAGTTAGAGCATTCTCGAATTGGAACACTGCGTACTTTAACTCTCGGAGGTCTTGTACAATCCCATTTATATCAATCATCACATACACATATAAGAAATGTAGTTCGGAATTAATACTTTACACAACATTCGAATTGTCTTTCTAAATCTCTTTCATATAAAAATAATAGGAAATACTAAGTATTATATAATTAAAAGTTAGACTCAAAAATATAATTGGGACACGGCCCATACAATCGGAATATAGTACTATTAAGTTTATTACAATGCTTCGAAATAAGAAATCAAAAGATATATATGCCCTCGATTCAGATGAGGACATACTTCAAACATGCTTGAAAAATCCTATTATCCAAGCTTCGTTCCCAAAAACACCTTAACATATGAATCACTTTAGATATATATAAAAGTATGGAATTACTACAAATACATGTACTAAGTATCGCATAATGCATAAAATCATGATAACGGACATTTAATGGAAGTATGCTCTTTTTGCTCAAAATATCATTTTATAAGCTTAAGAATAACAATTAACACCTTAGAAACACATAAGATATAACATAAGCATTTTATCCATTTTTTAGGAAATAATATAGTGAACTAAGTCACCTAACAGTTAACCCTTTTTGGATGCAATCCTCTCACTAAAAGTTATCCTAATACTCACTTAAGTAAATGAAAGAGAGAACTCCCATACAACTTCTCTAATCACACTTGAATGATCCTTGGACTACCTATACACTTAAAATACACCAAAACATATAACATGAGATCCTCCTAATAAAGGTGATTCTACGGCTCACTTGAGTGAGTTGTGAAGCAGCAATCCATATAATCCCTTCACACATACTTAAGAGATCATTTAGAGTACAGAGGAAAAGATCATTCTAATAGCATATATTGACATGTATAAAATATGACATTATTGCCACATAGGTTATAAAAAGACCTAATTATGTTTTTCAAGAAGAGAACGCCCGTACACACTCTTCAAGGTTACCTAAATAACCCATACACTCTCTTTAAGATTACCTAAATAATCCTTACGACATCGTAGGTTTAGATTATGTCTACATAATCAACTAACTTTCCTATCTAGAGTCATTCTTAAAACTTACTCGAGGTAAGACATGAATAACCATTCCCATGCCCCCTTCACACATCTACTAAACAACCATTAAACTACTCTATGTAAGTACTTATTCATTTAGATACTTCCAACTTAAATCAATATCTTCATTAGTTAGTTTTGGAGTCATTCAACATTTAAGCACTTTTAAGTAATGGTATTAAAGAAGACATCCAAAGCCTATTGTGCAATGTTGAGATAGTGTCCCATAACACCACCTAAATTTCATAGAACTTCTCCAACACTAGTGGGAATCCAATATTATAAGCATAGGCAATAACCGACAAAAACCACAGTATCAAGAAATTGAATCCAGAGTTGTAACCTACTCCGATAGAGGGTTTTCTACTTGCCAATGGTATAAATTTTGACACATCCCATATAGGCTCATGGTTAAGGAATATGAAGGGTTTCTTTGTACTATAGCCTCATCCTTAACTATAACTACTTCCCAAACGATACTCAATCGGTGTTAGATTTTGTTATCATATAGTAATTCACTTATAGGATTACATGAAGAGTCTACATATATAGTTTATAACCCAATCACAATTCACTTTACCAAAGAGGTCCCCTAGGTTTGCCTTACAATGGTTAAGAGGATAGCTAAATGATTTTCTTAAGAATTATTTCATTTCGTTCCATCTAACCAACCTTAAATCCACCACTCACACGATAAGGATACCATTACGGATTTCGACTTCAAGTGTATCATAGCATTATATCTAGATTGAAGGTTCCATATAAAGGATGTCCTTAGAAATGTTAAAGGCAACATGTCTTTCATTCATATAAGACTAAGTGTCTTTAGAATCCCGAGTCAAGAAATTATATTCAAAAATGTACATGTATCATGAGGGGGACATAAGTCTACCAAACAAGACACACCAATACTTCACTTTATCACATATAGTATATAATTTTAGAAGCACGTTGGCATAACAAAAATCATCTATAGGTCACACTATTCACTACTATAATATCATCATTATAATCGTCATAAGACTCACATAATCAAGTAGCAAGAATCATGCATCAACTCTAAGAACACACACCTAATGACATAATCATAGTCTAACATGATCACCTAACAACATCAATAGAAGAACAAATACATTCACATTCATCACAAGTAGATGGATATGATCATACTTCATATAAATCAACTACACAAACCATTATAATATATCAAGTAGTTCCGACAATCCAATGATCATCATGATACATAAAGTAATGTTAGTGAGGCCACATAATTCACAATTAAAGCACATAGCAGCGCCACCATAAGTGAACCATATTAATCACAACATAATTTGAGACCTACGTTACATAAAATAAAGAGAATTTGGGAATCATACTACCAATTCATTCTCACCAATTGCAATCCATTGATAATCATCCAATACAATGAAAAAAGACCCTTGCCTATGGCCATGATCATCAATTTAATACAAATACCATAGTACTCAATGATTCTAAGTCAATCTAATATGTATTGATTTATGTAAGGCAACCTATGCGTCAATGCAATAAAATCTTACATCATTCAATAGCCCAAGAAAACTATACTCGAATTCATAAGCATTGACACATGATCACTTAACCCATATAATAGTTAAAACAAGGATTGCATGATTTTCATGATTTCATAAAGTTTTTAGGTTCAAATCATCAAATTAACGTCAGTTCAATAGTAAAATGATTCAAATCGTCCTATGCAGTAACCCATGGCTAGATTAAAAAATTTTAGAATTCATGTTTGTTCATATTTGAAAAATCATTGGAATTTAATCCTTGAAGAAAATATAATTGAGGATGAAAACCATAAGATAATATAGAATATTAACCCACAAAATCGATGGACAAAAATCCGGGAAAATTAGTCTTCTTCCTTGGAGCTTTAAAGCTTCAACAATGGAGTTTTGGAGAGATGAATGGAGAAATTTTGTTTTTAGTTGAGTATTTATCTTTGATTGGTGTTTTTACGGGTATAAATAGAATTAATAACAATCAATAAGTAATCACCAAATTACCCAAAAGAGCCCTGCACTTATTGGACAATTTAACCAATTCAAATTTCACTATGCGACCATATCTGGGGTTTAATGCACGTCCCTGGCATTTTCAAATCTTTGTTTGGAATATTTTTAGATATAATGGTTCATTACTTTCCCGCGTCCCAATGAATGAATTTTTCCCAATCAGTTTCAGCTGCGCGACGCACAACCACAACAATATTCTGGCTAGTGCGAAAGCTTGGTTGACCTATGTTTGAGTCCTTTTTGGCGACCCTTTGGCTAGTCCCCGGGGAGTCATTCTCAAACGTTTCAACCCTTTGCATGTTAGGCTACCCATAAGAACTAGCGATACCCAATTCCTCCATCAAACCATCCCCCAAAACATCATTACAAAACACTACAATACACTACTTCAACTTCGACTAGTTTCCGGTCGTTTTGGACGTTCTGGGACGTTTGACCTCCATACACTTCCAAACATCATATACTGCCTATAAATTGAATTATTAACTACTTTGAGACTTTATAACATCAGATAAACTTTTTAGGATTTAGTTTAACCTAGCTCATTTTTAGGGTGTAACAACCATACTCATGCACACTCAAGAAGTCCTTTGAAACCTCGGCTTCCTTCAGTTTGCGGGGAAAGAAACATCCAAAAAAGGATTATTTAATGTAAGATAAACTTAGATGTTGTGAGTCCTCACCTCTGCCATCTTTCTATTGATAAAAAAAGGTTCTAATGACGCTCTTTTATTTATATGCAGCTAAATAAAATTTCAATAATGACCACATGTATAACCTCGAACACCATCTTCAACTCTTCCACTATGTTTTTCGGACACTCAGTAGTGCTCGAACCAGTGAAGCTTGGGAATTCATCCGCAAAAATTCCCAAATCCTCGAAGTGGTAGCCCCTTTATTTTGGAGCACCTCTGTGTTGCCAAACTTGGTTTGTCACAATGTGACTCAACATTATGATAGACTCATGAAACTCAACATTATTAAACAACCCGTGAGGTTGCACTTCAAGAGCATTGGGAAACCCGTGTTCCCAAGCTACTACAGTTCTCCCAGCTGAACAACCTCTTTTAGATGTTCGTGGAGGAATTGTTATCTGAAACAAGCGAAAGAATGAACTATAGAGTGACTTTTAAAGATAAAATCTAACTCACAAAAAAAATATGAAAGAAGTGAGACATTCCTAAATATTTTAGCCACCTAATTATAAATGTGGTGCGCTTCACATTGATGACTAAGACACTACATAGGCGGATTCCTAGACTCCCTAGGACTCTTTAAATCTATGATATGAAACCAAGTTTGTCATGCCCCAAGACTACACCCTTGGCGTGACTGACACTCGTTGACAATTGCTAGCCTCAAGCAAAAACTTGGTCTAGCTTACTTAACTCAGCGGAAGACAACAATCACACTTATAAGGAAAAAATAACTTACTAAACTTAATAATAATACTATATTTAATGTTTTAAAAGTTTAAACATTCAAACTGGCCAAAATGGAAAATCAAGTAATTAACATAAGAATATAAATCGTAAGTCTACTAAACTATAACTATTTATGAAGCCTCTAAACTAACTGAGAAGACTGTTCGAACAAACCCCATTAAATTCTATAGAACTAATGTAGAAATCAATTAAACATGTCCTCTTAAATGGAATGAGTCTCTCCAACCGTCTCTAGAGTGCTCACATGGATCAAAGGTACGTTGAATGTCGATCCTTGTTACTTGCGTCTGCATCATGATATGATGCATGATAACGGACATCAATACATTAAATGTATGAGTATGTGAGTTGGAATATGAAACGACACTAAAACTTGAAAAGGAGTAAGAATGAACACTTACCTTGGATTAGTTCAACTCATGATTTACAAACTCTTGTTCAATATATACAATTTAAAAGTGATTGCAATATAAAGAATCTTACTGAAAGATGTTGTAAACTCTTAATGTATTCAATTATAACAATAATGTTTGAGGTATATATAAAAATACAAATAACTAATGTATATGAAAATACAATACTTGTGTGGGAGCTTCTATAAGAGACAACCATCACATAAGAGCTACAGTGATGACACAATATTACTCGACCCACGCTGCCCGGTCATCCTAACCTTGCCAGAGCATAGGACCTATACTGCCTAATGGATCCACTTCTATACTATTAAAACGGTTCGTATAAAAAGTATAAACCATTTCTACCCATGATAGATACATTTTTTACACGGAGACTTGAGTTAACATGAACATGTATCCTCACATCGGTTCTCATCATGACTCCCTAAATATATACACCGGTTCCTATGTTTTTATTAAAACATTCTAATTCTATGATTTGGGATTAGTGCTCAAAAAATAGCTTTAAAATCTTTTTTGAAAATTACAGTTTCCTCTTTCTTTTATCAAAACTAGTCAAAGGCTCGGTGCAAGTCTAGCTTTTTTTTCTTTCTCGAAAGTTGAAAACATTTTATATAAGCTCTTGGGGAATACATTGTTCCCTTATAAGTTTTGAAAATTTAACTCACTATTTGATGGATCCTTAAAAATAAGTTAAGAAGTTTGTTTAAGAATCTTGAATACTTTAAGAACTTACTTTGACTTGCTTCTTAACTTTTAGACTGGACTTTGATCTTGACTTCCATTGAATTCAATTATGGATTCAAGGTTTAGATTTTAGTTATTATTTATTTCTACATGGTTAGAGCTCAATTTATGTAAATATGATGTTTGGAAGGTGTTATTGTATCTTAGAAGGACTTACGATGGCTAAACTAAAAAAATTGGGCGAGAAAACACCAATCCAAGGACACTGGTGGCACACCGCGCCAGCCTCAATTTATGGAAGCTTAGTTCTGTCACACTGGTCGCATTCGCGCCGATCCTTTGTTGGCTGAGGCCAATTTCAGGTGCACTGCAAGCTCCCTGTGCCTGCCCTTACCAACATAAGTCTGACGAACTTTTCAACTCATTTTTAATATTGAAACTCTCCAAATCCTCCTACTTCTCTCAGCAAATGATTGGTACAATTGGTACTATTAATAACAACTGAATTCAACTAAAAATAACTTGGAGAAAACAAGAATATAACTAAAGAAGGCAATCAACATTCCAATAAACAAGAAATCAAAACTTTCCTTGAAAAACTTTAACTTGTAACATGAATTTAACCCCTAAACTCCCTGAATTGAAACAAATTTGTGTGTGGATGAATTAACCCAACACAGAAGATCCCAGATACCTTGATAGGGATCACCCCATACGAAATCCACACAACGATTCTTGGTGTTCTTAAAGAATACTTGATCATCTTCTTCTCTCCTCTTTTCTCCCAAGCCCTAAGTGTCTTAAATTTTGTAAAAACTCAACTTGCACATGGTTTTAAACCTATTAAACCTTTAAAATTAATTAGGAAATACAAGGGTGAAAATACTACTTTACTCTTACTAAAATTTGGATTGGACTTTTCTCAGTCCAACAATCCAACTTCAAAAAGTCATAAAATCCCTAATACGACATTGCAAATGCACAAACTCGTTGCCAATCAAAAGTCTTACCAAGGGCTTTTCAATCATATAATGAACTCACACTTAATCTTTCTGAGCTTGAAGTTTTTGCCGTTTAAATATTACAAAACTGACTTTTACACTTTAGAATTTTTCGTATTTTTCCTTTTCTTTCAAAAAATAATTATTCTTATTTTCATTGTTTAATCTACCTATTTTAGTTTACGAGATTTTACAGTTTATTTCCTCTTTTATATGCAACCTCTCAACTTTGATATAGTTAGTTTAGTATATGAGTTCATCTTATCTTTTGTAATGCTTATGATTATGCCACTAGGGTTATATAGGGGTAACTTGTGATCCTAGGTCCCGTGTCTGTGTCTAGGTGTATCATTTGGGCGTTAAAACATGATATTGAAGTCAGGTTTAAGTGCCCTAGGATGTCTAAAAACTACACTATGTAGAGTCCCTTTCAAGGGTGTGAAGACACTACATCTAATGAGAGGGACACTTTTAAGTGTTTTAGGAAAAAAAATTATTTTGTTGTTACACTTATCGTGCATATGGTGTTATCTATTCCATTCTAACTCGACTAGCTACATTTTAGATAATGCTATCTTATAGAGATAACTCTAAGAATGTGAATCCATGAACACAAAAGTATCTCCTCAAATTCTAGACCAAGTAATATGGAATACAGAGTTCCATACTGTTGTTCAAATGTTGGATCAGAGTCTGGATTATTAGACAAATCAGTGGTTTTTAGTTTTGGCAAATGCCAATTTTGGGTATGCTACATCTAGAGTGCAAGATTTTGTAAGGCCGAATCAGCTAGAGTTTTGAGGATCGCAACATTAGGGAGGATCCTAGAAATTTTTTAAATGAGATCAAGATATCTTTTAGGTGATGCAGGTAATGGGGAATGATCGGCTTGAGTTAGCATTTTACTAACTTAAGGATTTGGCTCATGTCTTGTATAATAAGTGGAAAGAGAACAGTGGTACATAGACGCTCCTATTACTTGGGATTACTTCAGTGGAACCTTTATACAAAGGTTCCCCCTATATAGTTAAGGGAGGAAAAGCCCAGAAGTTCATGAATTTAAGGCAAGGTAATATGACAGTGTTAGAGTATGGGTTCAAGTTTACACAACTCTCCGGGTATTCTCAAAATATGGTTGTTGATTCTAGGTCTCAAATCAATTAGTTTTTGTATACATTGTAAGACTTGGTGAAATTAGTGTACAAATTATATGTTGCTTGAAAGCATGAACATCTCTAGGATTATGACTCCAACTCATCATTTTGAGGGTGAAAATATTAGGAAACAAGCTACGAAAAGCAAAAAGGCTAGGATTGGAACTATGAGTATTCTCAGTAGAAATCAGGTGATGTCGATCACACACAATGTCAACGAAGTTTTGTGGCCCAGTCTCTTCATAGTAAGTGTTCTGTCCTCAAAGAATAGGTATGATCAGAAAGGTAGGGAATCAGGCTACAAGTCTAAGGGATGTGTTTCAAGCACCAAGACCTAAGTGTGGTAAGAACCATTAAGGTAAGTGCCTTGTTCGAAAGGAAAAATGTTTTGGATGTTGTTAGTATTGTCACATAATGAGGGATTGTCCTTTTAAAAAGAGTCAAGAAGGTAAAAATGGTAGAGGTCAGTCCACAACTTCAGTGGCACATGAAGGACATATGATTCAATAGGGTAACTCATCTTGTTCGGTTGTCGGTCAATGCCAAAACAGGTTGTATGCTCTCCTGGATTATAAGGATTCTCCTTATGCATACATTGGTAAGTTATGAGTCCTTTACCTTCATGTTTAGGAATTGTTAGATCTCGCGGCTAGTCTCGGGATTGTAACTCCTAATATAGTAGTCAAGTTTGATGTTAGTCAAGAAACTCTCTTAGAACCTTTGCTAGTCTCCACTATAGTTGGTGACCCACTTAAAGCTAGACATGTATACATAAATTGTGCAATCACAGTCTCTTAGAATGTCACCTCAACAGATTATGTTGAGTTAGAAATTGTAGACTTGTATATCATTCTACGAATAGATTGGATACATCCTTTTAATCCTCAATTGATTGTAAAACTAAGACTGTTCGTTTTGAGTTTCAAGACAAACTAATCAAAGAATGGAAGGGAACTAGCTTAGTACCTATGGGTCAATTCATTTCTTACCCTAATGCTAGAAAAATGATCTCTATGGGTTGTTTATATCATCTAGTTTGGGTTAAGAACTCTAGCTCTGAAACCCAAACTTTGAGTTAGTTCTAGTAGTTGGTGAGTTTCCAGAAAATATTCTCGTAATTCCTCGCAAAAGGGAAATCGACTTTGGAATTGATCTCCTTCACACACCCATCATATTTCTATTCGTCTTTACAAAATTGCTCCAGTTGACTTTAGGGAATCAAAGTAGAAGTTCAAAAGCCTTCTTGATAAGCGTTTCATAACAACTAGTATATTCACCATAGGGTGTACAAGTGGTGTTCGTGGAAAAAATGGTTATCTCTTAATGTGCATTTACATCACCATGATTGATCACTTGTTTCAACTTTAGGAATCTAGTCATTTCATAATAATAGACCTCAAATCAGGTTATGACAAAATTAGAGTTACAAATATTGAGATTTAGAAAACAAACTTCAGAAATCGGTATGGCCATTATGAATTTGTAGTAATATCATTCGGACATACCAATGCTCCTACAACTTTCAAGAATTTTCTGAACATAGTGTTCAAATAATAATTGAACTTTCATTATTATATGTACTTATGATATCCTTATCTCCTCTAGGAATGAGGAATTCAATCTCTCAAAGACTGTCAGTTATTCCCTTAGTTTAGCAAATGTGAGTTTTGGTTTCAAGACATTGCTTTCCTTGGGCATATTATGTCTAGATAATGGATCCGACTTTATTCGCGAAAAATACAGGTTGTAAAACAATGGACCAAACCTAAATCTCGTACATATATAAAATGTTTCTTGGGTCCAGTTGCTTATTACAGAAGGTTCGTGTAAGGATTTTCATCCATAACATCTCCGTTGACTAAATTGATTTAGAAAAAAGTCAAGTTTCAGCGGTCAGGTGATTGTGAGAAGAGCTTTGCATAACTGAAAACTAGGTTGTCTACAATTCCTATTTTGACACTACCAGAGGGTTTAGAATGTAATGTGATCTATTGTGATGCATCCATAGTCGGCCTAAGTTGTGTGCTGATTAAGAGAGGTAATATTATTGCTTATGCTTATAAACAACTTAAGGTGTAAGAGAAGAACTACCCAACTCATGACCTCGAGCTTGCAGCATTGGTGTTTGCACTTTATATTTAGAGACATTACTTGTATGGTTTTAACGTAGAAGTGTTAACATATCATAAGAGCCTTCAATATGTGTTTACCTAGAAAGAGATGAATCTTCACCATAGAAAATGGCTTTAGTTCCATAAGTACTATGATATAAGATAACATTACCATCCTGATCAATCCAATGAAGTAGTAGATGGTCTTAGAAGACTATCTATTGGCAGTTTAACACATGTTGAGAAAGAAAAGAAGGAACTAGAAAAAGAGGTTCACAAACTTACTTGCCTAGAAGTTTGTCTTATAAGAATATAGAGTGGAGTAACAGTTCTAAGTGGGGAAAAATCTTCATTGGTGGTGGAGGTTAAGGAAAATCAATATAGTGATGATATGATATTTCTTGAACTCAAGAGTGCAGTCCATCAACAAAAGGTTGAGGTATTCTCCGAAGTGGGAGACTGTGTGATTAACAATAATGGTCAACATTGTGTTCCTAATGAGAGCGAGTTAAGACAACATTTTCTTGTAGAAGCCCATAATACTAGGAATTATAATAATCCAAGAGCCAAAAAGATGTACCATGATCTGGGAAAGTCTATTGGTGGAATAATATAAAAAGGGATATATCATACTTTGTTGTTAAGTTCCGCAATTGTATAGAAGTGAAGGTAGAACATCAGAATCGAAGAGGTTACTAAGGCTTCATGCTTTTTAGCGGTCAAGATCACAGATTTGGCAGATAACTATGTCAAGCTTTACATTAATGAGATATTCGGGTTGCAGGGGGTCCTTTGTCCATAATTTCGAATAGATTTCCTCACTGTACCTCTCATTTTTGGAAGTCATTTCATAAAAGTCTTGGTACTCAGGTCAATCTTAGCACCACATTTCATGCATAGAAGGACGGTCTGGCAGAGAGTATCATTCAAGCCTTAGAGTACATAGTAAGAGCTTCTGTTATCGATTTCAAGGGTAGTATGAATCACAACCTTCCTCTTATTCAGTTCGCCTACAATAATAGTTATTATTCCAACATTGACATGGCACCTTATGAAGTAGGTAAAGAAGCCTTAACGGGACTATATTAAGTTCATCAAGCTATGGGGAAAGTGCAACTTATTAGAGTTAGACTTTGGAAAGCCCATAGTTGCTAAAAGTCTTATGTAGATGTAAGGAGAAGCGAATTAAAGTTCCAAGTTGATGATTGGGTTTTCTTGAAAGTATCACCTATAAAACAGTGATGACTATGGCAACAAAGGGAAGATGAATCATTGATACTTAGGCCCTTACAAGATTATGAAAAAGATTGGTAAAGTGTGTTATGAGTTAGAGTTGCTAGTAGAATTAGCACTAGTGCATCATGTCTTTCACATTTTACTACTGAAGAAGTGTGTGGGTATTCAAGAATCTGTAGTGTTGTTATAGAATGTGGCTATGGTGGACAATATTTCCCATGAGGATGTACATTTGAGATTTTTTATCGTCATCTTAGGATATTGAGAAACATAGAAGTCACTTCTGTCAAGGTTTTATGGAGGAGTCTATACTTACAGAGAGCTACTTGGGAAGAAGAAGACACCATTAAGGTCAAGTATCCTCACCTCTTTCCTCACGGTAATTGCTCTTGGAACAAATTGTGTTAAGAAATTTAGTGTTAAGTGGTAGGTTTGTGTCTCTTACCCCTCTATTTTTCTAGTTTAGTTGTCATTCGAGGAAGAATGATCCGTAGGGGGAGATATTGTAGCACCTCAAAAATCAGACCTACAAAACAATGAATAAAACTACCTAAAGTAGTGAACCATGAGAGGTTTCACGGACCATGATAGGTCCGACAATAAGTTAACTTCATGTAGTTACGACTTCGAATTCACCAGACCCATACATATGACCACGAGAACCTTCACGATTTGTGGTCTTGAGGACGGGCTGTGGTGATGCCCATAGAGTCTAGGTAGTAACCACGCTAGCCAAAATCTTAGCCCTCAAAGTCCAAGTGAAGACCAGAAGGAACTTTACGGTCCGTGGTCCACACAATGGGTTTTGGTGGTGTTAGTATTAGGCTAACCAGTAGACCCTCTAGACTAGCCCTTATCCCAAGTATGGTCAACAAGGGCATTCACGGTTAGTGGTCCTCCACACATCCCATTGTATGGATTCATGATCAAGACCCCATCTCTTAGACAAAGTTTAGACAATGACTATGTTCACAGTTTCTGGTTCCTTTCACCGTTCGTGGAAGTGACGTGGCCAGCCCTTCTTGAACTAAAGTCAGGGGTATTTTGTTCTTTTCGTATATCATTGGACCTCTAAACTACATCATTCAACCTATAAACTATGTGGTTTTGGTAAGGTTTAGCTTACAAACATAACAAGAACTTAACTATGTCAGATCTTTCATCAAAACATAATAAATTAGAACATAGAGAAAAGAAAAAGGCGACAAAACCCTAGTTCAAGAACGCAACATGATTTCTATCAGTTCTATCCTGAAATCAAAATATTTCCTTGTGGAATATTTTCACCATGCATATGGGATTTTACAAGTTGGTATATTTTTTCCATTAGGACCCTAAAATTCCTACCTTGATTCCCTACTATTAACTAGACCTAGGATTACTAGAACTTCAACAAAATATCATGAAGTAGTTATTTAAATGTTCCAAGTCAGATAATCATATTATAACTTTGTTTCTTGCATCAAATTCAGATCCTTAGCTTTGTAGTTATTTAGTTTTTTAATGACACATGCTTGGCCGAAAATTCAGCTATTATAGATGTACATAAAAGTTTTTGAATCTCTCATTATCAGCATAAAAATGTTCTATTCTTAGTTTGTATGATAGTTTTGAGAAATCTAGTATATTATATAAATTCAGTTTTAACATGTTAATCATTTAATATTTTTGTAGAAGTATAATACCGAATTGTACTAATGTCAGTCACCCATATAGTTTCTAAACTACTAGCCAATTATGTTGTAAGTCCTCTTTATAGGAATAATATAATGATCACGATAATCATGCCTCTATAACTCTTGCAGGGTATATTGGGTCCTCTCGATGGGGTGTATACACCGAACTACATTTAGATTATGTGGTTTTATTGTTGGTTATTAGTAGCTCCTATAGTTCATTCACACACTATTGCATTGACCAAGTTTTTGTATTCAATCTCAGCATGTCATAACTTGGTCATTTAATCAAGTTTAGTTGTGTTCTTTATTTTAGTATCTTATCATGTTCATATTACATTATTTGTTTTTCAGGTATATTTATTTCAACTTTAGTCTATCCCTCTTGCTCAGTACCTACCAAGTACTTATGCATACTATGCGCTACATCTTGTGATGTAGGTTCAGGTTCTCAGAAGTCAGATCACGCATAGATCGATTCCCGATCTTTAGTTCAAAAGCATTAGTGGTGAATCCTCATTCTTCGAGGACTAGTGCAATATTTATCTGTATCACTTTTTAGTCTTTTAGTTACTATTAAGGTAGAATTAGGTGGGTTTTGTAAAAGAATTTACAAACAAGTGCAGATTTACATTTCTCATGATTCAAAATTATATCTAATCATTGGTCCTCTAATGGAACAAAAACACAATCTGTTCACATACCAGAATGAGGTACTCAATCCAATTATTATGCAAAAATAAGGAAACCAATCCTATAATTCTGTCGGAACATGGAAACCGATCCAAGTTAGTTTGTCGGAATGCAACAATCAATCAATTTAACAACACACAAGCACAATCATAAGGTACATTCTCATAATCATAAAATATAGTAAAGATTCATGACATTCGTCATTCATATATGTTCATTTAAAATTAATGTTGATACTAATGCAACATTCACATACATACATGTATGATTAAGAAGCAAGAACAAGCATACATAGCACAATCATAGATATAGAAAAATCCACTACACCAAAAAATGCTTGAAACCGTAAAAAAATTGATCCTCCCTATCTTGATTCGTTTAGCTTGTTCCTATCTACTAACAATTGTAATAACGGAAAAAACAATAAAATCACTAATTAACTAAATTACTAACGATTCTAATAATCCCTATATCATACCCACAATCCCAATATCAAAATTAGAGCTTTTCCCACCATAAAAAAAATTAAAGACCAAACCTCATCACCATCAATAATTATCCACTAGATTGTGTTCTACACAGAGAAAAATGGATTCAGGAGTGAAAATCCTATTTTAGCCACACGAATGGTGGATAATTGTCAAGAAAAAACCAGGGTTCTTTCCTTAGATCTCAGGTTTAAAAATTGCATATTAAAACATTTTTGGTGTTTATTTACGACCTTAAGTCGCGTAGAGCCTGCCACAACGGCCCTTACCCCAATATTAAGGTCCCTGCTAGGGCGACAACAATTTCGACCCAAAAGCTTGCATTTAACCAATGAAACTTTTTAATAATTCCAAGACCCTCATTTTACAACACACATTCTAACAAAAAAACCAAAATAATATGGTTCACTCTAAGATCAATTTCGGCAGTTCTACCCGCATGTATTCAATTCAATTAAGTTGTACGGGTTCCTTAATGACTTAACTATCTATTCATCTAATAAAAATAATATTTAAATCGCCAGTTTGGTACCCTATTTTCCTAGATCTTAATGACTACAATTTTTTCAAAGATTTACTAGGTCGGGAAATTCGAAGTTACTATAAAAAAAATTCGTCCAAAAATTTTTACCAATTGGACTTTCTAGAACAGCGGAGCCCGGTTATTCCAATAGATACAAATTCACCCATTACTCATCCTTGAGTGACAAACTTAGGAAAATAGGATAATGAAGGAATTGAATAGTACCATAATTGAAAAACAATTTGTACTTGTCTCACATGTCTGTCCTTTTCGGTTTCCCCTGTAGCTTCCTAAACTTCACGATGCTTCAATTGAACAATCATAGACATTATTTCCTTGGTCCTCAGATTTAGGACATCATAATAAAGAAATACAATTGGTTCCTTCTCATATTTGAAGTCCTAGTCTAACACAATTGTAACAAGCCTACAAAAATTCATATGTTAAGTCATGCTTAATGTATCTAGAATACCTACGACTAGACCGCGTTCACAAGGATTGATGCGCGTAGAACCAGACCTCTGAAACCTTTCTACAGAGAAGCCAACTAACTTGGGGAGTTAGTTGAGCTAGAAAAGGTTGCGTTTAACCATGTAGGGCTCTCGAATACGAAGATTTACTCGAATGAGTCTTTGCCGGACTTAAAAAGAGGATATTTTCGGTTTGGAGGATCTAGGGGTAAAATTGTCTTTCTCCATGCTAAGGTTAATAGCATAATTACCATTAATATATAATTGATTATTTAATTAATAAGGTGGAAGGCCCATTTGGGGTGAGTGAACGGAAAATTGGCTTATTAAGTAAAGTCTTGCTCCACCCGGGTTTGAACCTAGGTGGAAGCAATGAATTAAATTATTTTTAATTTAAGTTGCTAAATTAATGTAATTAATTTATATTTATTATTTATTAGATGATTAAATATAAAAGGAAATAAGATTTTTAATAATTAATAAAAACCTTATTTGACTAAATCCTAAACTAGGCTCCTAATCCTAAGAAAACTCTTCTCTCCCATGCTCATCACTCTCTCCCACGTCTCTATCATTTTCACTAACGATTCTCGCTTCTGAAAAACTTCAAAAAAAACAGTAGGTAAACCGAAGTTTATTACTCTTGAAGAACTCAAAACGAAAATATAAGAAAACAAATGAAATCAATCACGTAGGCAAAAAGAAGTTTGTCCGTCGAGTTGGTGTTGACTTTAAGGGAATTTGGACGTGATTTTTGGCAGAAAGTCAAGTATTGAACGTCATAAAAGGTATGGGTTTTCTTAATCTTTGTCCTTTTTCCAAGACACCCTTAAGGCTCAGATGATTCTACTAGAAAAATAGGGTTGTTCCCGTTCTTGTCGAATACCTTGTCCCTAGTATCCCTTTGATCACAATGTGAAATAGGTTAGAGATCATGTTTTGGTATGTTTTCTCGTACATTAAGTATGAAATTTTATTTTCGTGATAATGTTTTCTTGATTATGTGTTTGGAATTGTAAGCATGTTAAGTTATGTCAACCGAAAGTATGTGAAAATGTTTTTATGGTTTAATTTTATGTGTGAATGTTTGTGTAAATCATGAGGTGTAAAAGTGTTGTAATGTTTCTGGATGAAATGGTAATTCTTGGCTGAATATAATCATAAAAATATTAAAATTAATGATGCACCAAATGATTCACGAAAAGCCTTAAGAATTAATGTATTAATGATGATAAAAAGAAGCTGAAAATAGTGAAGAAATTTCCAGCATTTGGTAGGTTGGGTTCGGCCAAACATAATGGTACAAAATGCAATGAAAAATGTATGTAAAATAAGTAAGATCACTAAGTATGTAACCCAAGACATTATTACATTAATGATACAAAAAAAATACAACAAAAGATTAAAACAAAAATGGACTTGAAGAGACTAAATTTCCAGCCTACTTGAAATTGTAGTCTCGACCAACTTTTTAAAAAATAAGCTTTGTTTAAATTTTTTTTTAAAATTTGTGGTCATTGGACATTGAAACTATGACCTCACCAAATGAAAAATTCACAAAAAAAATCGTGATTAAAAACCAAGGAAAGATAGATGTGGTGAGTGAGGATTGAACCCAAAACCTCTTGAATGGATGAGAGAGTTAGGAGAAAAATAAAGGAGAAAATAAATATGGAGAGTGAGGATTGAAACCAAAACCTCTTGGATAGGTGATAAAGTTAAGAGATAAAATAAAAGAAAAATAATGAGCTTGTAGGGGATTGCACCCACAACCTCCTTGACCTAAATGAAAAAGGAGAGGAGAAAAAGAAAGGAAATATTATGGGGTTGATGGGGATCGAACTAGGGTCCCCCAAATGTGAAAAATGTGATTATTAAATTTAAAATAAAATTAAGTGTTGTCCATGGGATTTGAAATCAGGTTCCCTTGCCCAATACTGTATTCACACATAAGTCATACGTAAGTAAATATTTAATGAATACTGCGTCTAAAGATCAACATCAATATCTTGGCATATCTACAAGATGCATAAGTCTTGTACCACATAATCTTGGGTAAATATGAATCACTTAGACAAAATATGACTGAATCCCCATGGCTTGTATGTATAGACCCATAAGTCTAGCATACATTTAAAAGTAAGTGAACATAAGATGTAAGTAATGAAATGATGAAACACTAGAAGGGGTAAGTACGAGTGTAAAATACACTAAATGGCTAAGTGCATTAGCATATGATGAAATGAACAATGAAATCAAGAAACGGACAATGAAATGATGAAACCCTACAAGGGTTAAGTAAGACGGAGAAAAACACAAAATGGCCAAGTGTATTAGCATATGATGAGATGAACATTCACGTAAAAAGGGGTGATTAACTATGAAGAGAAAAAGTGCTAATGATAATGAATGTGGTGACAACATGATATGAGACTAATGTAAAGGATGAGAGCAATCTCAAATGAGCCTAAGTAAATGTTATCAAAACGTACTCACCTATGAGAGTGTAAAGTTAATGAAGAGACCAGTCTGTATGAACACTCTAATATAAGTATTGAGATTAACACACTTAATACTAGTGATGAGATGAGAAATCATCTATTGAGATATGATGTCCTCATAGTAGAAGCCATCTTCCATGTTGTATGAGTTGAATATAATGGACTTTATATTGAGCCCCGATAGACTAGCTATGAGAGGTGATGCCTTCTTTACAGAAGGGCGGAGGTTCACGTAACTCTCATGAGATGAGACTGCCTGGCATGCGGGTATGGGTCTCCGTATATCTCCTAGTCTTCGAACCTATACTGCCAATATAGGAATCTGGCGGGGTTCAATTCCCATGTACGCTAGAATGTTTTGGGTCACTTTAGCCGGTGATTCACCTCTTTTGAGTGTGGGATTTTATGACACTAGGTTTCATGATGCTGACATGATCTATGTCGGTTAATGTTAAAGTTCCCAATGGACGAATGCGGCTAGCCTCAAATAATGCACATAATGAAAAGAATGATACCAAAGGTGTTAGGATAGGATAATCAAGAGGTGAGTTAGATTCAAGCAATGATATTAGGTCATTCTTTGTCATTGCACAACAAACCCGATGAAAGTCTTAAACGATATCCTAGGTATAGCTGGTGTTTACACTGGCCCGTAAATGAAATGAAATGAAGTACGTATGAATGAATGAATCAGACTCTGTGTTTGCTAAAGCAAACTCTTTAGTTGAGGTCCCGTATGTTGAGCCCTCATTTTTGGAAAGTCTTAATGTCAAGTTTGTGATTCCAAGGTCTCATGGCATACTAATGAACGATATGAACAACATTATGTGTTATATGAATTATAATATGTGCTATGTGTACGCTGTTGTGTAATGTGTGCAAAATGTTAAGTATGATAATGCATGTTACACTCATGGCATAAGTTTCCTAATCAAAATTTCAACATATCATAAACTTCCCTGATCAAAATTTGGAAAGTTCACTCACTTTCCTAATCTCAATTTGGCAAGTCCACTGACTTGACGTGCTATAATTATGTTGTTAGGAAAGCTCTATCCTTTCCCATGCATGTTCTTTGTGTGTGCTTGCATATACCCATACTTAGTACAAGTGTGTACTAATCCCATACAACTCTATATTTTTAGGTGTATGCATAGGTGGACGCTAGAGCTTACAGGTTCACGTTACAGCTATCTGGACGTGGATCTCTCATAAGGACTGGGAATGCCTCATGTTTTTGAGCATGTATACCTTAATTATCTAGCTTAGATGTAGGCTTTAGCTAGTGGAGCATGTTCCACTAGTGTTTCATTCCACTTTCATTTCATACTTTTTATTGGTGTCATTTTGGCAAGTACACATTTAATGCAGCTACGAACTATTTCTATCATTTGATTATCTCTATATCAGATGGTTGATTTGTGAACGCCTATAATGTTAAGTTTAACATATTTAGCATGAAGTAAGAAGACAAAAAGTTCAAATTTTCTGCTAAAATTAATCTAGATGAAGTAAGATCTACGTATGTAGGCTTTTCTGCGACCTCTGAGATGTCAACAATGTTGATCTCGTCTGGGGTCTTGATTCCGGTCGTGTCAACAATTTAGTCCCACTTAATGATATAGTCATCGTTACCACGGTATCTTTTTAATATGGACAAATGAAATACCAGATTCCCGATGGGCTAGGATGTAAGGTCAACGTATACACTACTAGTCTTACACAATCAATAACCTCAAAGGGACCTTGTATGGAAAAGTTACTTTGCCCTTCCTGCCAAGTAACATCAGCCATTTTATTGGTGATACCATAAGAAGGACATTTTCACGGGTTTAAAATTTCATGCCTCTTACGTTATGGTCTACATACTTCTTCTACCAACTTTGGGCTGCTAAAAGCTTAGGTTTAATACTCCTTACCTTATATTGAGTGTCTTTCACTCAACCAAACCCCAGTGGTTTCAAATCTCCAACCTCAAACCATCCTATGGGTGATCAATATCCTCTCCCATATAATTCCTCAAACGATTTCATTCAATGCTTGTGTGATAACTATTATTATAAGAGAACTCTCACAAAGGCATGAAATCATCCAATGTACTCAAAAATCTATTACACATGGCCTCAAGATGTCCTCTATTACTTAAAGGCCTCTCCAGTTTCCCGTCCATGTACGGATGCAAATTGGTAAAAGGGAATTTTGTGCCCGATTCATCATGCAATTTCCTCAAAAACAGGGAAGTAAACTGCGTATCCGAATTTGAGATAGTAGAAATGTGATCCTCATCAAACCTCATATTTATTTTACATATACCATAAAAACTTTTTTAGCATTATAATTTATTCTTATTAAAATTTAATCGGTGGCCTTAATAAATCTATCAACCACTACCCAAATAAAATCAAATTTCCCGATGTATTGGGAAGACCAACAACAAAATCATGGCTATCCTTTCCTACTTCCATTCTAGAGTTTCCGTTCTTTGAAAAAACCGTTTAGGCTTACTTCACTTGTATACTATTTTGACACTAATCTACAAATTCCACTATATCCTTGTTCATGCACGGCGACCAATAAATTCTTTTATATTCTTGGTACATCTTTGTCACCCAATCTGAGTAGAATTTCATGAAACAAATGATTCTATGAACAACTTTTGAATCAAGTAATCAGGTCGAGGAAGACATATCCTTCCTTTAAATCTAAGCACACCTTCCGAGTGGTCTCTTGTGACTTACCAATCGCAGTTTTCTTTTTGAGTTGATTAAAATTTTCATCCTCAAATTGCTATGCCTTGATTTGTTTCATATGCATTTCCCTTACTTCATTGCTAGTTAATCCAACCCCTTTTTATGAGATGTCCAATTTCATGAATTTAGACTCCAATGTTTGAATTTCCTTAATCAAAGGTCGTCTAGTTACACTCAAGAAAGCTAAAGTACCTACACTTACCCTTTTTTTTACTCAAATCATCTGCAACTACATTATCCTTTTGTGGAGGGTATTGAATGATGAATTAATAATATTTAAGTTACTCCATCCATCTTTGTTGTCTCCAATTTAGATCCTTTTAGCGAACATCTGCTGCAGACTATGATGGTTAGTAAATACCTCAAACATAAGCCGTAGAGGTAATGCCGCCAAATCTTATGCGCAAGAACTACCACTCCCAACTCCAAATAATGTGTTGGGTATTTCTCTCTTGTACATTTAATTGACATGGAGCATAAGCGACAAATTTCGTATCCTGCATTTACATAACACCAAAAAAATAATGTGAAGTATCACAATAAATAATAAAATATTTTCCTTCAACTGGTAATGCTAAGATTGGTGCAGTGTTCAAGAGAGTATTGAGCTTTTGTAAGCTATTCTAACATTCCTCAGTCCATTTCAATATCTCCTTTTTGGTAAAAAATTTCAATTGAGTGGCAATAGAAGAAAAATTCTTCACAAATCGACGATATTATCTTGCAAGCCCCACTAAACTCCTAAGTTCCATCACCGAACTAGGACGAATTCAATTCTTAACCGCCTCAATCTTTTGGGGATCTACCATTACCCTTTTTTGTGAAACTGCATGCCCCAAAAATGCAACCGAAGTTAAGCATAATTCACACTTAGAGAATTTTTCATACAACATTTCTTTTCCAAGAACATCTAAAACAATACAAATATGATCGGCATATTCTTCCTCACTTTTCATATAGACCAAAATATCATCAATAAATACTGTGAAGAACGAATCAAGCAATGGATTAAACACCCCATTCATTAAACTCATAAAAGTTTGAGGCACATTATTCTAACATAAAGACATAACTAAAAACACACAGTGCCCATAGCGAGTTTGAATGCACTTTTTGGCACAACCTCATGCCTAATTTTAAACTAAGGCTAGACAAACCTTAGGTCAATCTTAGAGAAAATTGATGCACCTTGAAATTGGTCAAAAATATTATATCTTTGAGGAAAATATTACTTATTTTGAATAGTGGTCATATTTAATTGTTGGTAATATGTACACATTGTCATACTGCCATCATTTTTGTTACCAAACAAAACTAGAGAACCCCATGGGAAACCACTAGTATGAATAAATATGTTATGAAGAAATTCGTGGATTTAAGTCTAGATCTCTCTTAATATTGTCGGATCTATGCTGTTTATATTAATAGAAATGGTATGAGTACCATGTTCAAAATCAATACCGAAATCTATATCTCTATCCTGAGGCATACTAGTCCAATCGTTAGGCAACACTTTGCTAGATTAAAAAACAAGAGGAATAGATACAATAAATGGAATTTCAACCTTAACATCTGTTATATGCTATAAATAAGCCAACCAACCCTGCCCCACATATTTTCTAGACCGATTAGAATGTATGATATAACCTTGCTTAAGCTTGTAAACCCCTTCCAACTCTTTTTTTTCCTTCCCTAAATATCTAGAGTTAAACACGTACTATTACAATTAAGCACAACATAATAGGGAGACAACATAGTCATGCCTAGGATTATTTTAAAGTCAATCATATCTAAAAGCACCAAATCAGCCCAAGTCTGAAAGAATTAAACAAAATAGAACAAACATGATAGACATTGGTGACTGTGACAAACATCCCAACTTGAATAGAAATAAGGATGGGGCATCAAGTATATCACAATTCATATAAAAAATTATGAAAAGTCTCGCGGTTATATAAAAGTAAGTACGACCTAAATCAAATAATACGTTAGTCATCCGATCACGAAAAAAATTCTTTTCAAGAAAAGCATAAAAGTGAGCCTGATCATCTTGATGAGCTACTTCCTTGCCTGGTTGCGCGGTAACTCTACCTGTGTTACCATTTCTTCTATACCCCATAGTATTGTTAATTAACTCTTCGTTAACCTTGTAGACGTCATCTACCATTACTATCATTCCCCGTAGGTACCAATTCTGTAAATGGTTGTTTTGCAGATTCCAACACATGTGGGTGGGGAAAATGTCTACTCATATGGTGAAGTTCTCCATAATTGTAGCAAGTACAGCAAAAATATGGTCTGCCTCTTTTCAAAGGTTCCACTCCGTGCCTATCCTGAATGAAATTATAAGATGAGGTTTCCAAGTAATTGTCAGTAGAGGCAGGCATGGCGGACTGAATTGGCCTTGCTGCAAGTGTTACTTTCCTTGAACATTTACCTGTAAGTGCCTTGAAATCTTCTTGTTTTTGCCAATGCCCAAGACTAACTGTCCCGTCTCACCCCCTCCACCTTCTTTAACAAAGTCTATAACCTTGTTAACGCTTGTCCTTGTAGAGGTTCATGTGATCAAAATACACCTGTAACTCAGAATTTAGTCCCTTAATTAATAAATGTATTCATTCTTCTTTAGTAGTCCCTTAATGTGTATCATATCTAGAGAATGCATGAAACTTTTCCTCCTAAGCAGCCACAAACATACCACCTGTACGATCCAACAAAGTCCTAGACAAATACTTCTCCAAAAACCTAAATGTGACACTGGGTCCAAGTAAGTCGAGGCAATACTAAGGATTTGCATTCCATTTAAGCTCTTCACAACTAATTAGCCTCACATAGAAGTTTGAAAGTCACAAACCCAACCTGATATTGATGAATAATTCCAAATTTGTTAAGACTCTTATACCAGTCTAAGATAAACTCATAAACATTCTATCTCTCCACACCAAGAAATACAAGAGGCTTTATTTTCAAAAACATAGTCAACATTTCATGCTCATTACAAGTCTAATGAAACCCAACAAAGGTGGGAAGAAAGCCCCAGTACCTACATTTCCATCCACCTTAATAGAAGTTATAGAATTAGGGGGATTGGTAGGAGCTTCAGTTGCTTGAACAAATGGAAGCACTTTAGGACCACCCAATACTTTAAATAATTACATGTTCTATTGACCTACCACTGGGTCTATGGGAGGAAAGCGGTAGTCTCAGCCAACACCTCTTCCTCTTTTCCAACCTCATATCGATATTCAACCTCAATATCATCATTTATATGTTCATGATGTATGAGAGGGGCATCATTATGGGGAGTATTTATGATCCGTACCTTATCTCTATAGGTACTAGTTTTCCATGGCCTCTACCCGTATCTCTTCTTCGACCCCTACCTTAAGCACAACCTCTTGTTGTAGATTCTTCAACTGGAGCATTAACGGAAGCTACAAACTTGATGTCGTTGTATCTAGTGCTAACCCTCTGCAACCATAAGAGTGAAAGATATTAGATAGAAATTTAAATTGAAAGATACCAATTGGATTCAAGTTATATCACGATATAGACAATAGAAAATAAAGAGATTTCCTAAAAGTCAGATATCCGCTCGAAGAAAAATATAATACAAGCTTTGTCCGGACCCTGACAATCGCTAGTTGCACCCACACAAACCCTCTTGTGGGAGAACCATTACTACATTCCAAACAAAGCAAATAACACAAAAACTAAAGTATTTAAGTTAAGGAAGAAAATTAAATGCAAAGAAAAGAATAAGATATCCCATAAACTCCAAATAAAAGTCTAATAATAATAAACTTACATTGGGGAAGTAATGCCTAGATACTGAAAGTCAATGTACATTTTTAGATAAAATATCCATCGGGGTCATTATCTTTGCCATGTTTTTTGTATCTTCATTGATATTTTTGGTACGATCCTTTGTTATTCTAAATTTCGGAGGAGAGACTTGGTCCACACGAGTGTTCCATGCAATGTTCATATTGGACATGCAGTCAAAGAGTGTGAAAGGTAGGTCATAGGATTTTTGCATTATACCACCGGGAACAAGTTAATCAAAAACACATTTCTTGACTGAACCAAGACTCTTATAGAAGTTTTATCGAAGCACATTCTTAGGAAGCCCATGAGTTGGGCATTGTAGCACCAAAGCCACATTTTGTGGATCTTCTCACCCTCCGAGCTTTTCAAACCTTGACTTTTTTCCCTAAATATCATCATCTTTGTTGGAGTGAAAATATCACGTTGAACACTATGATCAGCTTCATCAAAAAAGTAATGGAGTCGCTTGGCAACTCAGCCAACCACTTGCTTGCCTCACCCAGCAGAGATACTGGGAATGACCTCAATTGACCAATTCTTGCGATATGTTCTTAAACAAGAAACATTCCTATGATGTAGAAGTCTACAAATATCAACAAAATATTCGATAAGCTCATGGGGATCCTCATAACAAGCAACCCAAAAAAGGTATTTGTTCAAATTCAAATACGATGTAAAAATATGGTCTGATCAGCCCTAGAAATACAAATTATCAAAAAAGACATGTCAAATTAAAAGAGGCAACACAAATGTCTGATAGGTGTTTTGGTTTTCAAGTACCAACTATAGAGCAGTCACAAAAAACTTTGAAATAAAAATAGGGAGAGGGATTCTCTGGATCTGATAAATTATAGGAAAATTTTTGTATATGGGTAATTGAAACTACTAGTAAACAACTAAATATTAGTTAGTAGGATAGACTAAAATGGAGATAAAATTTTGTCAAACAACCATCCTAAATGAAATGATTTATTTCAAACATCAACAAGAATAACCATGAAGAACAACCCAAACATTAATTCATCCACTATTTAGAACTAGATGGGTAGGATTGAGTTTAGAATCTACCCTCTCGAGCTAAACCCAGCTAAACTTAATACCTAAAAATTATAAATCAATAATCATTGTTCTAAAAGTTTTCTTTCATGCAATCCAAGAACACAAATTTGGAACTACATTTACAACTATAAGAAGAACTTCTTCAAATTTTGGAGTGGGTCTTCTCCATTTACATTCCTTTGTTACTTTTAAGGTTTATCTCTTATATACAGTTGATTCAATTATCATTTTAAGTATATTTGATTATTACTTGATGTGTAGATAAAAGAACCCCATTCTTGGGGTGTGATTTAGCAATTATTGGTTGACTACTTTTTTGGGTCTTGCGTGTTTGTAGCTTAGATTGCTTTTAATGGTAATTTCACTTAATTGTTGTAGTTTAATCTAATGTGTTTGTAGTTTCAAATACAAAGTCACTCATGTGTTTTCGGCTTGCGAGAGAGAGAGAGAGGTTTTGAATCTAAGACAACTACACTGATCCCCTAAGGAATTGGTTGATATGAGGTTCAACTCGAGAAGGTGAGCCCTAGTCCCATATCAAAGCAATCCTGTCGAAAGAGTGAGTGTTGATAAGACATAGGCTTGTTTGTTTAGACGACTCGGTGTCCAAGAGGAATCCATTTGATATGGTGTAAGTCACCCAAGAGGGAACTTTCTTTCACCTTAAGCTTAGCCTAGTAATCATTGTCTGGTAGAATCAGCTACCAAAAGCATGTGCCGATCACTTTTCTTTTCACATACAACAATAAAATCCCAAGAACTCTTCCCAATACTTGATTTTCCCTTTACTTTATCACATTTTACTACTCTTGACAAAACCTCTTTTTGATACTTGACACATTGGTGTCACAAAGTAAATTTGTTTTGTTTTAATATTTGAAAATGTCTTTGTCACACCCCGAGCTACACCCGAGGTGCGGACATAGAACCTAGAAGTACAAGTGATTCGAAGTTAACCCTGCTTGCATGATCATGAGCATACTAAAGATAATAAAATTTTGCGGAAGCTAAATCATACTTAAAAACAAATGATGGGGAATACCCATATTCAATACCTAAGATATTTGAAAACAATGAGTTTAATACAAATGAAACATCAACTCAATACTAAACTTAATCTTAAAATGGCCTCTAAACTAGACTAGAAATACTGGGACAAGCCCCAGCTAAATCTAGCAAAAACTGAAACTAAATTACTAAAGACTGAAATGAAACTGATGATTGTTGTCCTTGGAGAATGAGGACTCACCACAGAATTTACTGAACTGGTGATTGGGAAATCGATCTATGCATGATCTGGATGCTGAGAACCTGAACCTACATCACTAGAAGATGTAGCACACGTATGCGTCAGTACTTGAAAGGTACTGTGCATGTAGGATAGAGTAAAGCTGAAATAAAACATAACCGAACAAGCACAAAAACAAGTATAATAATATGAACGTGATGTGCTGATTTTTGAGCTAAGTAGATGCAATGAAAAACCTATAACATGTTGAAATTGAATACTTAATATACTGATAAATTGTCAATCCAGAGAGTCTGACTGAACTATGGGAGCTACTAATAAATGATAATAAAACCAGATGAGCATAATGTGGAGTCCGGTGTATACGCCCCATCGGGTGACCCAATATACTCTGCCAAAGGTATAAAGGCATGCCTGCGTGATCACTAAACTGATTGCCCATAGAGGTGACTTACGAATTACTTGGCTGGTAGTTCTAGGACTATTGGGTATGCTAAACCCTAGTCCAACTCGGTAGTATAATACTCCAAATGAATTCGGTAAATTAACTGATTATATCTTAATTTCTGTAAATACTGGATAACTCAAAACTGGACATGCAAACTGAGAATACAAAAACTAATCTGGTAATTATGCATTTATAAATGAGATATGTATATCTGAAGTGTCTGAAATATATTATCTAGCATGTGTAATTCAAGAAGTAAATAAATGCAAAGCTAGGGTTCTGAAATTAATGCAATAAACTGAATAAAAACATGATAATCTGATTTAGAACATAAAACTAATAAATTCATAAAGTTCTATCAAAGTTCTACAAACCCTAGGTTTAATCATGACAAGGGAATCAAGAATCTGACCGAAAACTAGGGACCTCATGGGTGAAAGGAACACACTAGTAAAATCTCACATATCTGGTGATGAAATCCACGGAAAATTACTTAAGTTTCGGGGCTGGAACTGCTGGCATTGTAGCTTTCTTGAACTAGGGTTCTTGAGCTTTTTTCTTTTCTCTTACTTCTAATGTTTTATGTTTTGATTCAATGATTTCACTTGGATATGTTTTAATTATGTTTTAAGGCTTAAATTGACTAAAATCTGATGATTTACGCTCAAAACGACGTAACTTAGGGTTACAACGGAGTGGGAAAGGTCAAAAAGAGCCATGTGAAAGTTTTTGTCGGGCCTCACGACGGCCAGGACTGACGGTTTGTCCTGTGCCCGACGCCCCGTCGTTTGGTCCGTCGTGAGGGCCTGTTTGATAGGCCCTTACTAAAATAGGCATAACTTTTTACTCGAAGGTCTTATTTTAGCAAGGCCGGTGGCTATTGAAAGATAATTCAATTATATATATGTGGGTAGGTCATAGGAGACCTAATTCAATTTGTGCTAAGAGTTATGATAATTTTAAATTGAACCAATTGCATTTCCCATTAACAGGCTGCGAATTTTCCACCTACAGACCGTAGGTCCATCTATGAACCACGCTGGTCATCCATAGCTCTTATTAGAGTGTGCTTGAAGGAAGTCTTGATCGACGGTGACGGACTACGGACCGTAAGTCCATCTGTCGTCCAAGACATAACAAATTATTCTAGGGTGAAATTTTTGGGAGTTTTTGATCCCATCGATGGTTGTGCAGGAAGGATCGTAGGTCAGGATACAGTCCATCGATGCCACTGTTGGTGGCACTTGCAGATTTTTTCTGTAAAGCTGATTTTTTGTCTGTTTTGGCTATGGGTTTATACATTATCTTCCTCTTGGGAATATTCATCCTTGAATGAAGACTTAACTACCTGAAGTAGAGGGAGAGAGCTGTTGCAAACCCTACTACTAAACACTGAGAAATGAGTTTCTGACAAAATTGAGTTCCAAGTACATGCAATTAAGCTGAAAAATCAAGTATAAACTGAGGGAACATGATTCTAAAACTGAATTTACACATGAATGAATGGAAAACTTAAGAGGAACTATTACCTCAAGCTGGAGTGGAATCGGAAGGAAAGTGGTAAATTACTTGGCTTTCATGGCTGCTTCTACTTCCCAAGTAGCTCGCTTTACGGACCGAATCCTCCACAAACCTTCACTGAAGTGACTTCTTTGCTTTTCAACCTTCTAACCAGATAATCAAGAATCTCAACTGGTACATACTCATAAAAAAGACTATCTTTCACCACCACACTCTCTAAAGGAACTATAGAGGCTGGGTCACCCACGCACTTCTTCAAGAGTGAGATGTGGAAGACCGGATGCAGTGCTACTAATTTTGCTAGAAACTCTAACTCATATGACACCTTGTCAATCCTCTTCAAGATATTGTAAGGGACTACATATCTAGGACTGAGCTTCCCTTTCGTTCCAAATATCATTACCCCTTTCATAGGTGAGACATTCAGAAAAACAGAATCATCAATTTCGAACTCCAGTACCCTTCTCCTTACATTTGCATAAGATTTCAGACGACTTTGGGATGTCTTAAGTCTATCTATAATGAGTTTCACTTTCTCCATAGCATAAAGTACTGAATTTGGCCCTATCAGAGCTGCTTCACCAACTTCAAACCACCTAACATGAGATCTACATCTACGCCCATATAATGCCTCATAAGGGGCCATATGAATGCTGAAATGGTAGCTATTATTGTAGGAAAACTCAATAAGAGGAAGGTAATCATTCCAACTACCTTTGAAATTGATCACACAAGCTCTCAACATATCCTCTAAGGTATGAATGATACGCTCTGCCTGCCCATCCGTCTGTGTATGAAATGTTGTACTAAGGTTAACTTGAGTACCAAGACCTTTTTTGAAATGACTTTCACAAATGAGAGGTAAACTGAGGACCTCTATCTGAGATGATAGACAAAGGAACCCCATGCAACCTCACAATTTCAGTAAGGTAAAGCTTGGCATAGTCCTCTGCCGAATACGTAGTCTTGACCGCCCAAAAGAGAGAAGATTTAATCATCCTATCAACTATCACCCAAATTGAGTCATGATGTCTGCGAGTACAAGGTAACCCTCTGATGAAATCCATATTGATCACATCTCACTTACAAGTAGGAATATCGATCTCTTGAGTAATACCTCCGGGTTTCTAATGTTCTACCTTAACTTGCATGCAATTGAGGGACTTACTCACAAAGTCTGATTTATCCCTCTTCATGCCATTCCACGATAGACTTCCTGCAGATCGCGATACAACGTAGTGGAACCTTGATGAATAGAATACCTAGAGTTATGAGCTTCTGCAGGAATATGCAGCCTCAACTCTCCCACATCAGGAACACACAATCTATCTTGGTAGCAGAGTACTCCATCTCTCCCTTGGGAGAAAACCTCCACTCTCTGATTGTTGACTGCACCCTTTTGTTCAAGCAAGATCGGATCAGTCTCTTGCTTTTCCTTAACCTCCACTACCAGAGACAATTCTGCCCCATTCTGAACTTTTCCACCGCTGTCTGATATGCTCATAAAGTTAACTCCTAGGCAAGCAATCCTGTGAACATCCTTCACTAGATCCATTCTTTTTTCCTAAACATGGTTTACACTACCCATAGATAATCTACTAAAAGCATCGGCCACTACATTCTCCTTTCCAGGATGATAATACACACTCATATCATAATCCTTAAGGAACTCAAGCCATCTCCTATGACAAAGATTCAACTCTTTTTGGGTGAACACATACTAAAGGCTTTTATGATCGGTGAACACATTTACATGAACACCATACAAGAAGTGTCTCAATATCTTGAGTGCAAACACCACTACTGCTAGCTCGAGGTCATGATTTGGATAATTCTTCTCATGCACCTTAAGATTTCTATAGGCATAAGATATAACCTTATATATTTGCATCAACACACAACCAAGTCAAAGTCTGGATGCATCGCATTAGATCACATAACCATCCGAACCCTCTGGTAGAGTCAACACAGGAGCTGTAGTCAATCTAGTTTTCAATTCTACGAAGCTTTTCTTACAATCATCTGACCATTGGAATTTGACTATCTTCTGAGTCAACCTAGTCAATGGTGAGGCTATGGATGAAAATCCTTCTACGCACCTTCTGTAATAACCTTCTAGATCTACGAAACATCTGATATTTGTAGCAGAGGTAGGTCTGGGCAATTGTTTCACATCTTCCATCTTTTGTGACTCTACGGAGATCCCTTTGCTAGATAGAATGTGACCAAGGAAAGCAACAGATTGCAAAAAAAACACACATTAACATAACTTAGCGAATAAGTGGCGATCTTCGAGAGTCTACAAAACAACTGTCAAATGACTTACATGTTCTTTCTCACTCCTAGAGTAAATGAGGATATTATCAATGAAGACGATAACGAACAAGTCTAACTACTGTTTACACACTCTGTTCATCAAATCCATGAAAGTTGTAGGAGAATTTGTTAGTCCAGATAACATAACTACAAATTCATAATGACAATACCGAGTTCTAAAGGCTACTTTCGTAATGTCACTATCTCTGACTCTAAGCTGATGATAACCCAATCTGAGGTTTATCTTTGAGAAATGACTAGCACCCTGAAGTTAATCAAACAAGTCATCAATCCTGGGTATGGGATACTTATTCCTTATTGTGACCTTGTTCAACTGTCTATAGTCAATGCACATTCTGATAGAACCATCTTTCTTCTTTACGAACAATACTGGTGCACCCCATGGTGAAATACTAGGTCTGATGAAACACTTATCTAGAAGGTCTTTGAACTGTTTTTTCCATTCCTTAAGCTCTTCTAGAGACATTCTATAAGGAGGAATAGAAATAGGCTGGGTATCTGGAAGAAGATCAATTCCAAAGTTGATTTCTCTTTCGGCAGGAACCCCGGGAAGATCTTTTGGAAATACTCTACTGGAACAAAAACAAGAGATGCGGTTTCAAGGATAGAATCCTTAGCCCGAACTATATTATAGAGATAACCCTTAGATATAATCTTTCTTGCCTTAAGGTAAGAATTAAATTGACCCATAGGCACTAGGCTACTATCCTCCCATTCTAAGATTATTTCATCTGGAAACTGAAAACGAACAATCCTAGCCCTACAATCGACTGAGGCATAACATGAGTGTAACCAATCCATGCCTAGAATGATATCGAAATCTACCATTTCTAACTCTACTAGAGCTGCTGAGGTGACTTTCTAAGAGACTATGACTGAGCAATTTCTGTATACCCGTCTAGCTATAACTAGGTCACCGACTTGAGTAGAGACTGACAAGGGTTCTGAGAGAGTTTCTGGAATTACATTGAATTGGAATACTATACTTAGTTACAAAAGTAAAAGTCATCTTGGTTTTCTTTCCACTGAGTGAACCGTATGTGAGTCACATCCTTGAGTTTGTAGGATGCCAATATCACCTATAACTACCACTTACTTACATCACACCAAATACTTTCTTGACTTCATCAATGAACTTTTGTGGGTCCTTACGAACATGCGACCCTAAAAACTTAAATGGATTAATCCTAACAAAATCACAAACTCTGGCTTCCATTAATCGATCATTCTTATTAGTAAGAACTAGAACCTACTGATTGTTCTGGTTGGTCATACTCTTACCCAAAAGCTGAATTGGCTTTCTGAAATTTTGTATTTGAACTTCCTTATCTAGTTCTAGAGGAACAGTGTTAGCATTACGTGCATTAGCATTCCATGCCTAAACTCTATGAGAAGATATGATCTTAAGCGCTCAACGTCGAGTTAGAATGGAATTAGATCATACCTTACGCATGATATTAGTAATAAGAAGGTGAATTTTTTTCCTAAAACACATCATAGACTCCCTCTCATTAGATGTGGTGCACTTCACACCCATGAAAATGACTCTACTTAGTGCGGCTTTTTTAGACATCCTAGGACTCTTGAAAGTAGTGCTTTGATACAAAGTTTTGTCACACCCCGAGCTACCCCCGAGCCGCGGACACGAAACCTAGGACGAAAAATGATCCCAAGCTAATCCTACATGCATGATCATGAGCATACTAAATATAATAAACTTTTGCGGAAGCTAAATCACACTTAAAATCAAAAGATGGGGAATACCCATATTCTATAAGTGAGATATTTGAAAACAATGAGTTTAATACAAACAATATATTAACTCAATACTAAGCTGAATCTAACTGTCTAAAAATAGCCTTTAAACTGGACTAAAAATACTGGGACAAAAACCAGCTAATTGTCTAATGACTGAAATGAAACTCATGGCTGTTGTCCTCGGAGAATGAGGACTCACCACAGAATCTTCTCAATTAGAGATTGGGAAATTGATCAATGCGTGATCTGGATGCTGAGAGCCTGAACCTACATCACGAGTAGATATAGTGCACGTATGCGTCAGTACTTGAAAGGTACTGAGCATCTAGGATAGAGTAAAACTAATAAAACATAAATGAACAAGAACAAACACAAATATAATAATCAGAATGTGATGTGCTAATTTTTGAGCAAACTGGATGAAATGACCAATTAGTAACATGCTGAAACTTAATACTGATTCTGAATATACTGATAAACGGTCGATGCAGAAAGTATGACTAAACTGTTAGAGCTACTAATAACCGATAATAGAACCACATGAGCTAAATGTGGAGTCCGATGTATACGCCACATCGAGAGGACCCAGGAATTCCCCAGCCAAAGGTATAAAGGCATGCTGGCGTGATCACTAAATTGATTTCCCACAGAGGGGACTTACAACCTACTTGCCTTGTAGTTCTGGGACTGTTGGGTACGCTAAATCCTAGTTCAACTCGTTATTATGCTACTCCCAATGAATTATTTAAATTAACTGATTATATATGAATTTATGTAAATACTTGATATCTCGAAACTAAACATTCAAACTGAGAGTGCAACAATTAATCTGGTAATTATACATTTATAACTGAGGCACGTATATATCTGAAGTGTCTGAAATATCTAACCTAGCACGTGTAATTCAATACTTAAAGAAATACAAAGCTACGGTTCTTAAATTAATGAAATAAACCGAATAAAAAAATGATAATCTTGTTTGGAACATAAAACTAATAAATTCATATAGTTCTATTAAAGTTCTAGAAAACCTAGGTTTAATCATGATAAGAGAATCAAGAATCTTACTGAAAACTAGGGACCTAATGTTTTTTTTTAAAGGAACCCATTAGTGAAATCCCACATACCTGGTAAATAAATCCATAGAAAAATACTAATTTTTCGGAGCTGGAACTGCTTGAGCTTGTGCCGTTCTTCAACTAGGGTTCTTGAGCTTTTTTCTGAGTTTCTATGTTTTGATTTAATGGTTTCACTTGGATATGTTTTAATTATGTTTCCAGGCTTAAACTGACAAAAATATGATGATTTTGGGTCAAAACGACGTTACATAGGGTTTAAACGGAGTGGGAATTGTCAAAAAGACCCCTGGGAAGGTTTCTATCGGGCCTCACGACGGACAGGACTGACAGTCCATCATGCGCCCAACGCCCCGTCGTTGGGTCCGTCGTGGATCCTGTTCGACAGGCCTTTACTAAAATGGGTATAACTTTTTACTCAGAGATTTTATTTTAGCATGGTCAGTGGCAATGAAAAGATAATTTAATTACTTATCGGTGGGTAGGTCATGGGAGACCTAATTCATTTTGTTCTAAGAGTTATGATCATTTTAAGTTGAGCCAACTACATTTCCCTTTCACTGGCAGTAAGTTTTCCACCTACGGTCCGTAGGTCCACCTACGAACCATGCTGGTCATCCGTAGCTCTTTTCAGAGAGTGGTTTAAGGGAGTCTTGATCGACGGTCATGGACTACAGAACGTCATTTGACCTACCGACCGTAAGTTCGTGCGTCATCGAAGATTTGACCAATTTTCTAGGATTAAATTTTGGGGAGTTTCTGATCCAATCGACGGTTGTGCAGGACGGATAGTAGGTCAAGCCACGGTCTGTCGATGCCACCATTGGTTGCACCAGCAGATTTCTTTATGTATATCTGGTTTTTGGTCTGTTTTGGCTACGGGGCGTTACAGTCTTAAACTATCACTGTTTGTAGCAGAATCCTAAGTAGATATTACTTTATGTACAACTCCTTTAGGGTACGATTCTAACCCTTGGTTGGGTTATTAAACTACCTTCGATTCGTAGATACTATGATTGTTGGCTAGTATCTTTGATAACGAGCTATAAAAGATGCAAAGAATCACAAACCATCTGTATAGTATTGCCAATCTCCAAGAGCAAGTTAATTCACATAATGTTGACACTTTATGATTAAAGTATTTACTTTTGATGTTTATGCAATTTTTGATTCAGGTGCGACTCTATCTTCTGTGACTCCGTATATTTTATGATTTTTTATATACTTCTCGAGAAACATTTTGGTGAGTCAATTCTAGATGATTGTGTTTATCATTATTTTACAATTTCTTCCAATCACAAGTACATCATGGTTGGTTTACTTATGTTAGATATGGTCGACTCTGATGTTATTTTAGGTGTGAATTTTCATCGTGTTTGTTATGCCTCAATTTATCGTAGAACTCGAGTAGTTTATTTCCACTTTCCTAATGAGCCATTTATTGAGTTGAGGAGTAGTTTAATAGTTCCTCAGGTTAATTTATTTCATACTTTAAGTCCAACAAAATAGTTTCCAAGGAGTGGATCTATGACATAGTCTGAGTTAATCACTTTAACATTCATACACCACTTATTCGGTTAGTTCTAGTTGTGACTGAGTTTCCAGATGACGTTCAAAATTAACTTTTCAGAGTCCCTCTTGAGAGAAAAATAGAATTAATATTCTTCGTGATACTTGTCTTATTTTTATTCCTCCATTTAAAAGGTCTCCCACTACGTTGAAAGACCTAAAAGAGCAATGAAATACCTTCTTTATAAAGGTTTTATTCGATCAAGTGTCACACCTTCAGCAATCCAGTCTTGTTTGTGTGAGGAAGAAAGATGGTTCTCTTAGATTGTTTATTGATTACAATCAGCTTTATTAGGTTACTATAAATAATAAGTGTCTACTTTCGAGAATTGATGATACTTTTGTTCATCTTCTAGGTGCCACTTGCTTTTTAAAAATACACTTTACATATATCTATCATAAGTTGACAGTAAGAGAGAGTGATATTCCAAAGACATACTTCAGGACCTACTATGGTCATTATGAGTTTCTAGTCATGTCTTTTTTTAACTAATGCTCAGGTAACGTTAATGGATCTTATGAAGAGAGTGTTTATGACTTATGTTGATACGTTTGTTATCATGGTTACTTAACACCTCTAATTTATTCGAGGAATAAAGAGGATAATGTTGGTCATCTTAGAGTAGTTCTCAAAACTCTAAAAGATAGAGAGTTGTATCAAAAACATCCCAACTATGAGTTTTGGCTTGAGTAGTGGTTCTCTTAGGCAATAATTTTTGTGGTTATAGGATGCAAGTTGAGACTCTGAAGATTGAGGCAGTGCAGAACTGTCCTAGACACACATCTCCAACTAATATAAGGATTTTATTAGGATTGGTTGGTTATTATAGAAGTTTTGTAGATTACTTTTCATCTATTTCATCCCGTTTGAAAAAGTTGACTCATAATACAACAAAGTTTTAATCATCCAAATCTTATGAGAAAAAATTTCAAGAATTAAAATCATGCGCGACTAATTCCCTCGTCTTGACCTTAACATAGGTTAAATAATGTTTTTTATGTATTATGATGCCTATTGAGTGGGGATGGGTTTGTTTTTAGATGCCGAAAGGTAAGGTTATATCATAAGGCTCATGCAACTTAAGATTCACGATAGGAACTACATGACAAATGATCTCGAGTTTGCTGCAATAGTTTTTTTCTCTCTCAAGATATGGTGCCACTACCCCTTTGGTATTTACATGGGCGTGTTCATAGACCACTAGAGTCTTCAGGATATGTTCAATCAGAAAGAGATTAATCTCTGAAAGAGAAAATGGTTGGAGTTACTCAATGATTATTACGTGAGTATTCTCTATCACCCGGGTAAGGCTAATTTTGTTGTTGACGCTTTGAGAAGATTGCATATTTGTAGCATTTTATATGTTGAGGGCTAGAAAGAGTTGGCCAAAAAATTGTACAAAGTTGCACAATCGGGAGTTTTGTAGTGGTGATGAATGGGTTAAATCATTACAAGTGTTTGTGGTGAAAGAGAGAAGATATGACCCTTTGTTGCTTGACTTAGAGGAAAATGTTCATAAGCATAAAGTGATGGAGTTTTAACAAGGGGGAGACGTTGTATTGAGGTATCAAGGTAGATTTTATTTACCAATGTGGATGAACTCCAATAGAGGATCGTGGAGGAAGCTCATAGCTCTAGTACTCTATCCATTCTAGTTCAACAATGTCATGACTTGTGAGAAATCTATTGGTGAGGTAACATCAAGATGTCTATTACAGAGTTCATTTCTAAGTGCCCAATTTCCAATTGATCAAGGTAGAGCACGAAAAGCATAGTGGTGTGGCACAACACATACATCTTATGGAATAGAAGTGGGAGATGATCAATATAGATTTCATTACAAGCTATTCAAGGTCTCGCAGGCAACATGATTCTATTTGAGTGACTGTAGAGTAAATTTAAAAAATCAAAAGATGTCAAACTAGTACAGGTCTTTAGGGAGGTGAGATTCCTATTGTATGAGATTTGCGATTAATCTCTAAAGTGAGGGTGTGATGGTCTCTTTTACTACCTATTTATCACAAGATGTTACCAGATTCTATATTAAATAGGTAGTCACACTTCATGAAGTCTTAGTGTCCATCATTTCATATAGAGATGCACATTTCTGCATAAACCGTATGTCTTTCTAGAAATTTTTTGTTCGAAGGAAATTTGAGTATTGTTTTCCATCCTCAAACTAATGGTCAAGTAGATAGCATAATTCAGACATTCAAGATATGTCGAGGGCATGTCTAATTGATTTCAAGGGTAATTGAGGTGGTCACTTACCTCAAAATGAGTTTTCTTACAATAAATATTATTACTCTAGCATTCAGATGGCTCGTTATAATGCTCTTTATAGGGGATGATGTAGATCTAGTATGGATGGTTTGAGGTTGGTGAAGTCTTTTAATATACCTAAAATTTTCGCATCAAGCTATGGGAAAAGTTAAGATCATTCAAGATAGGTTGAAAATACCACAAAGTCGTAATAAACTCTATTCCTATGTTAGGAGAAGAGACTTTGAGTTTTAGGAGGACGATTGAGTTTATTTGATATTTTCACCCATGAAGGGTGGTATGACGTTTTGCAAGAAAAGGGAAGCTTAATCCCCAATATATGTCTCCTTATAGAATATCTAAGAGGATTGACAATGTAGCCCATGAGTTTGAGTTATTACCAGAGTTAGCAACGGTCCATCTTGTATTACATATTACAAAATTGAAGAAGTGTATGGGCTATCCTTGAGTTATTATACCTACTTAAAATATCTGTGTTACGGAAAAACTATCGTATGTGGAGATTCGTGTTGAGATACTTGATCGTCAGGTTTGCAAGTTGAGAATAAAAAAGGTTGCATTAGTCAAGGTCTTATGGAGCAACCGGTCTGTTAAGGAAGCTGATTTGGAGGCTAAATATGAACAAGAGGTACCCACATATATTTCTGTTAAGCGGAATTCTAAACTAATGTAATGACTTTTCGTATAACATTGTTTGAATTGATGTTCTATGTTGGGTGTTTGAGCTGGGTGTTAGATGTTGCCACCATTTTTTATATTTAAAGAGATCTCATTCGAGGATAAATATTTCTTAGAAGGACATATTGTAACACCTTCGTCTTTGAAAGAACTAAATTAGAAATATCCAATTTGAGATTTGTTCAAGGTAGTCTTCAATGGTGAGTTTTGGTTAAACTTCAAAACACCATAGATTTCAACAATTGATGAGTTTGGTGGCCCATTAGACTCCTCTTTCTAAATCCACGGAGTTTTCTAAATTCCATCTTCTTATGAGGGAGATATTCATGTTTGAGTATAGCCTATCCAGTAAAGAAAATTCATCCTTTTTCAGGATGAGTTCTTTTGTCTTTTCTTTAATCGATTAGCCTTAAACGTTTTTTTGATACTTTTAGGGGTCTATACTAAATGGAATCAGTTTTAGTCATTCCAAAAGAGCTTAGGGTTTTGTAGAGAAAAGTTCAAAATGAGAAAAGGAAGAGAAATCAAGATTCTTGCGAAGCTTTGAAGATTTCAACCAAGAATTTGATTAATTCAAGGCTTGTACGTTTCCATAGTGTTGAGTTTGTTCACCCATGCATCAATCATGAGTTTCTTTTACGAATTTCAACCATGATATTTAGGTATATTGAGTTTCTTGAAATTTTTTTTTCATTTTTTAATATGAGGTTACATGGGTTCTTCATATACATATCTTGTGTATGAGTGTTGGTATCGAGTATTATTCAGTGCATTTCATTGAAGTTATGTTGATTTTATGAGTTCATAAGAGTTTGAGAAAAACCATTTGATTCTAGGTGAGTTAGACATTGAATTTGAGCAAGAAACTTCATCAAAATCTGGGTATATGGGTGGGGGTCATGCCACTCATTTTGACTCAAAACACATCCAGTATTATGGACCTATAGCATCACTCCACTTGATGTGCCCCAAACCACCTTAATTATTTAAGGGGTTGGTGCCCCGCGCCATTCAGTGCACCAAGGTCGTCAGGTCCCGACCCTTCGATCCTTCTTTTCGTGTATATTCCCTTTAAGTACACCTATTTTTTGTACTTGTTGTACACAATTAAAAACCTCCATTAAACCTTTAGAGATAATGCATATCCAAGTAACGAATCTTGAATTCATAATTCAAATTCAAAATAAAGTTAAGAATATAGTCTAAGGAGATCTTTTGAGTCATTTCAAATAGTCTTTTACAAATTTTTGAAACTTGTTTTAATACTTCCCAAGAGTAAATGATTTTACATTTTTAATGAGGTGAAACTTTATTTTCCAAATGAGCTCATGAGAAGTTTCGCGCACTATGCCTTTTAAGAAAACCTTTTGAGTAATAATATCAAAGTTTCAGGATGAGGAAATGTTTTTATAAAACAAGACTTATATTATTGGGATTAGTGTTGAGCACCGATATGGGGAATGCATCTTAGTAATTACCTAGTTTTTTGTAAGTTTTTTTTATAATTCATCTTTATTGTTGTTTTTATATGGTTTAAGTATTTTTTAGTATCCTTTAGTAGAGTTTGTTGAGTTAGTTTAGATGATGGATAGAGCAGATTTTGTAAAGTGACCCAATTATCAGCAAGTGAAGGTAGAACATCAGAATCAAAGTGGTATGACTCAAGAGACGAAATTCCTATTTGGAAGAAGAAAGTAATTAAACATGGATTACTTTACAATATTACCTTATACTCGCAGACAACATGACTCTATTTGGTGATAGTTTATAGAGTTACTAACGCTTCACACTTTTTAGAGGTCAAGACTACAAATTCACGGAGGACTATGTCAAGTATTACATTAATGAGATAACCAGGGTACCTTTGTATATTATTTTTGATAGAGTTCATCAAGATTACCTCGCATTTCTCGAAGTCATTTAAGAAAGGTCTTGGTACTTAGGTTAATCTTAGCACCCATTTCATCCACATAAGGATGGTCAGGCAGAGAGTACCATTCAAAACATATGGACATATTGAGATATTGTGTGATAGATTTCAATGGTAGTTGGCTACCATTTAAACATTCAAATGACCCATTATGAGGCATTGTATGGGCTTAGGTGTAGATATCTTGTTGGTTGGTTTGAAGAATAATGAAGCAGCCTTGATAGAACTAGGTTCAGTTAATCAAGGTATGGGAAAAGTGAAACTCATTAGAGAGAGACTTTAGGGTAGAATAGAGTCCCCAGAAGTCTTATGCAGATGTAAGTAGAACGGAAATAGAGCTCCAAGTTGATGATTGGGTTTTATTAAAAGTGTCACTTATGAAAGTGGTGATGAGATTTGGCGAGAAAGAATAACTTTTTTCCTAGATATTTTGTCCATTACAAGATTTCAAAGGGAAAAGGTAAAGCGTCTTATGAGTTAGAGTTTCCAGTAGAATTAGAAGCAGTGCATCCAGTCTTTCATATTTCACTATTTAAGAAGAGTGTAGGTGATCCAACATCCTTAATGTCGTAAGACACTGTGCCTATGATAGCCAGTCTTTACTATGAGTTTTACTAATTAAGATTCTTGATCTCAATTTAAAATTTAGGAACATAGAAGTCACTTTAATCAACGTTTTATGGAGACGTCAGTCCTTAGAGAAAAATACTCTGGAAGTAGAAGGAACGCAAAGTACTCACCTCTTTCCTTCTGATTCCATTCTAGCTTAAGGTAATAGTTCTTCTTGATTGTTTACTCATTTATGTGTAAAATGAACTTGTATAATGTTTCTTTAGTTGCCTTATATTTTTAGTGTATTTGCACTTGCCACTGCATTTAAGCTATTTTAGTCTTCATTCGAGAACAAATTATCCAAAGGGGGGGATTTTGTATCACCTCAAAAACCAGACCTGGAAAAAAATTACAAAAAACAACCTGAAGTAGGGAACCACGACATGGTTTACGGACCGTGATAAGGTCCACATTAAATCAACTTGCCTGTGTTCAATCCTTTGAAGTCACTAGGCCCATACATTAGACCACGGAATAGTCACGTTCCGTTGTCTTGTGGTGATGCCTCTACAATCGAGGCTGTAGCCCCCCAGCCAGTCCCTTAGACTGCCACGCGCAAGTGAAAACCACGAGTACCTTCACGGTCTATTGTCCTCACAACAAGTTGTCGTAGCATCCGTATGAGGATAAACAGTAGACCCCCTACTTTAGCCCTCATACCCTTAGCCCAACTGAACTCCACAGTGGCTGTGTTAGGGAATCGTGAGCCAGACCAGAAAACCCCCAGCTCCTAGACTAGGTGGATACCACTAATATCTTCTATGTTTGAGGTTCGTTCATGGTCTGTGGAAGTGGTTGTGGTCAGCCCATTTTGAAATTAATTCAGCAGTGTTTTATTCTTTTTCTATTTCATTAGACCGTTAAACTACATCATCTTAATCCAAAATATATTATTTTTGTATAGTGTAGCCTAGAAACATAACTAGAACTTAACCAAGATAGATCTTTCATCGTAACATAGAAAATTAGAACCAATAGAGATGAAAGAGGCGATAAGACCCTCGTTCAAGAACGAAAAATGATTTCTATCAGTTACAACCTAAAATAGAAAGATTTTTGTATAGAATTTTTCCCCAGGTATATGGGATTTCACTAGTGGGTTTGTTTTTCCCCATTAGGTCCTTAGAATTCAGTCATATTCTTGATTCCCTACTATTAACTAGACCAGGGTTTCTAGAAATTCAACATATTATCATGAAGTAGTTTTTTAAATGTTATAAATAAGTTTATCCTGTTATTACTTGGTTTCTTACATGAATTTCAGATTCTTATCAATTGTAGTTCTTTAGTTCATTAATTACACATGATAGGCCAACTATTCAGTTATTTCAGATATACATGCTTTAGTTTTTGAATATATAACTATCAATATAATAATGTTGCATTCTCTGTTTGTATGTCTATTTTGAGCTATCTCGTATATTACATAAATTAATTCTTAATTATTTAATCATTTAATCCATTGGGAGTAGCATACTACCGCATGAGACTAGGATTTTTCGCCCATATAGTCTCTTATATACCAGTCATGTAGGTTTTAAGTCCCCTATATGGGCATCATTTTGTTATCACGCCATTCATACCTCTATAGCTCATACAGAGTATATTGGGTCATCTCAATAGGGTGAATACATCGTGCTCCACATTTATCTCATGTGGTTTTATTGTCAGTTATGAGTAGTTCTCACAGTCTAGTCAGATTCTATTGCAATGAGCACGTTTTAGTATTTAGTCTCTGCATGTCATAACTTGGTCATTGCATCCAATTTAATTATTTTTAGTAGTTCAGTATCCTTATTATGTTTAGATTATGTTATTGCTTTGTTTAGTTATATGGTATTCCAGCTTTAGTCTATCCCTCGTGCTTAGTACCTACCAAATACTGAAGCACACTTTGCGCTACATCTTCTTGTGATGTAGGTTAAGGTCCTCACCAGTCAGATCAAGCATTATTCATTTCCCGTTCTTCAGCTCAATAGCATTAGTGGCGAGCCCTTAATATTCGGGGAATACTGACAAGTTTATCTTCATTGATCTTTAGTTATTTAGTTTCTGTTTTGTTAGAAATAGTAGTAGTGTGTCCCAACATTAAGAAACACACTAAACTTACAAAATTCTCATGATTCACAATTATATCAAATCATTGGTCCTCTCTTGCAACCCAAACCCGAATTGTTAGCATACTAGAACAAGGTATCGATCAATCAATTATGTATGTGTCAACCGATACCATAATTATGTGAGAACAAGGCAACAAATCTAAGTTAGTGTTCGGAATGCAACACCCAATCCATTCAACTAGCGAAAATAACAATCACAAACTACATTTGCATAATCATATAATACATTAATTATTCATGCATTCATCATTCATATATCCTTATTTACAATTAATTTTATCAACAATAAAATATTAACATACATACATGTCTTATAATGAAGCAAGAGTGAACATACATAGCATAATCATATAATTACAACCATAATCTACCTCAAAACAAGCATAAATGGTAAAAAAAACTTGGTTCTTCACTTTCTGGATTCGTTCCGCATGTTCTTGGTCCACAAACAATCATAATAACATAAATAATAAATAAAAATCAATAAATACCCAAATTACTAAAAATTCTAACAATACCTAGATCATACCCATTATCTTAATATCCAAATTAGCCTTTTTCCTATCATTATTCTATATCAAACCAATTCTCCATCAATAATTACACATGCGATTACGTTCTACACACAAAAAAAATGGATTCAGGGAGTGAAACTTTTACCTTTAATGTAAAAAATGATTGAAAATTGATAAGAAAAGAACGTGGTTCATTCCATAGCTCTCAAATTCAAAAATTGCAGAACAAAACGTTTTTGAGGTTCACCTATGACTTTAAGACGCGTCTGGCCTACCACATTGGTCCTTACCCCTCAATAGAGGCCCATCCATGGCGATTGAAATACAGACCTTGAAGCTTGCACGGAACCAGGGAACATTTTTAATAATTCCAATGCCTCCAGTTCTCAACGCACCTTCAACCAACGACACTAAAAAAATATGGTTCATGCTAACATCGATTCCGTCAGCTCTTAATTACTCACATAAAGTTGTACGGGTTCCTCAACGGCTTATCTATCTACTCTATAATTAGAATCATAATTAAATCACCCGTTTGATACCATATTCCCCTATATCATAATGACTCTGATTTCATCCAAATCTACACTAGGTTGAGAAATTCCACGTTACACTGAAAATGTTTTTCGACCAAAAAGCAATTTCGGTTGAATTTTTTATAACGACAGAGCCCGGTCATTACAATTGATACCAATTCACCCATCAATTGTACCAGACTGAAAAATTTAGAAAAACTTAAACGCTTAGAAAAAAATAGAGTAGTACATAAATAGACGAACGATTGGAGATACTTTTCTTGCATGTCATTCTCTGTTTCTCCTGCTTTTTCCTCAAGTGGGACGATGCTTCCATTGAGCTTTCACGGACTTAATCTCCTTGGTCCTCAACTTTCAAACATCACGATCAAGAATAATAATTGGTTCCTACATAGATTTGAAGTCCTTGCCTAACACAATTGAGTATCACTTAATGATATTATATCTGTTACCATGGTATCTTTTAAAAATGGACACAAAAAGTATCGAATAAACTCCCAATAGCTTAGGAGGTAAATCCAATCTATAAGCTACCGATACTACACATTTAAGGATCTCAAAGGGACCAACGTATCACAAACTTAGCTTACCCTTCTTTCCAAACCACATCAGCCCTTTCATTGGTGATACCTTAATGAGAAAATTTTCACCGGTTTGAAATGTCATGTCTCTAACCTTATGGTCCTCATACTTTTTCTGCCTACTCTGGACTTCTAAAATCTTAGCTTGAATACTCCTCACCTTATCGTGAATATCCTTCACTAAATAAACGCCCAACGGTTTCAAATATCCAGCCTCGGACGATCCTATGGATTATCTACATCCCCTCCATATAATGCCTCAAACAGCGCAATATCAATGCTTGAGTGATAACTATTAGTATGAGAGAACTCACACAAAGGAAAGAACTCATCCAAATGTCCTCCAAAATCAATTACGCATGGCCTCAACATGTCTTCTTATACTTGAATAGTCCTCTCCAGTTGCTTGTCTGTCTGCAGATAGAACGTTGTAATAAAACTGAATTGTTTGCCAAATTCATAATGTAATTTCCTCCAAAAGATGAAGTAAATTGCGTACCACAATCAGAGATGATAGAAAGGGGTACTCATGCAACCTCACTATTTCATTCATATACACCATAGCCAACTGTTCATCATTATAATCTATTTTTATTGGAATAAAATGGGCGGACTAAGTAAATCTGTCAACCTCTAACAAAATAGAATCAAACTTTCCCAAAGTCTTGGGAATACCAGCCAGAAAATCCATGCTATTCATTCCCACTTCCATTAAAGAATTGGCTGTGTTTGAAGGAACTATGCAAGCCTTTGTTGTTCATACTTCACCTATTGACAATTTCGAAACATATTCACGAACTCCCCTATATCCTTCTTCATGTCCGGCCACCAATAAATTCTCTTAAAATTTTTGTATATCTCCACCCCATATGAATAGAATATCGTGAAACATAGGATTGTTTGAACAACTTTTGAATCAAATCATCAACATGAAGAACACATAATCTTCCTTTAAAAGTAGGCACACATTTCACATAATTTGTGGTCTCTTTGACTTATCAATAGCAGTCTTCTTCTTGAGTTCATTCAAAATTTTCGTCCTCGAATTGTTTTGCCTTGATCTCATCCATAAACTTTTCCCTTACTTCAATGCTATCTAATATCCTACCTTTTTGTATGATTCCCAATTTTATGAATTTAGACTCCAAGGTCTAAATTTCTTAAACCAAAGGTCGTCTAGTTACACTAAAGCAAGCTAAACTATCTATACTTACCATTTTTTTACTCAATGTATCTGCAATTACATTAGCCTTGCACGAATGTCATTGAATGGTGACAGCATAATCTTTATGTAACTACATCCACCTTCGTTGCCTCAAATTCATATCCTTTTGAGTAAACACATGTTGCAGACTACGATTGTCAGTAAATACCTCACACTCAACCCCATCGAGGTAATGTCGCCAAATCTTAAGCACAAACGCTACCACTGCCAATTCCACATCATGTGTTGGGTAATTCCGCTCATGTACTTTCAATTGACGCGAGGAATAAGCTACAAAATTCTTATCATGCATCAACACAACACCTAATCCATAATGTGAAGCATAGAAATAAATAATAAAATGTTTACCTTCCAGTGGTAATGCTGAGATAGGTTCAATGGTCAAGAGAGTATTGAGATTTTGGAAGCTATTCTCACATATTTCAATATGATATCTCTTTTTGGTAAAAATTTTAAAGTGAGTGGAATAGAAGCAAAGTTCTTCACAAATCGACGACAGTAGAAAGCGAGCCCCACAAACCTCCTAACTTCCGTCACGAAGCTAGGTCGAATCCAATTCAGAACCTCCTCAATCTTTTGGGAATCTACCATGACTCTTCTTTTTAAAGTACGTACCCCAAAATGCAACTGAAGCCAATCAAATTCACACTTAGAGAATTTAGCATGCAACCTTTGTTTCCCAAGAACATACATAATAATACGAAGATGGTCGGCATGCTCTTCTTATCTTTTCGAGTAGATCAAAATATCATCAATAAAGACTATCACGGATGAATCATGAAATTGCTTCATCACCCCATTCATTAAACTCATAAAAGATGCAGGTAATAAGTCAAACCAAAAGACATAACAAAAATCTCAGAGTGCATATAGTGAGTTCTAAATTCCCTCTTGGACACATCCTCACGCCTAATTCTCAACTAGTGGTAGCCCGACCTTGGGTCAATCTTAAAGAAAACTGATGCACCTAGAAACATGTCAAAAATATTATATGTTCGAGAGAAAGGGTACTTCTATCAAATAGTGACCCATTTTAATTCCTCGTAATATGTACACAATCTCATTCTATCATCATTTTTATTGACAAACAAAAGTAGTAAACCGCATGGGGAAGCACTAAGACGAACAAATCCTTTATCAAGAATTTCTTAGACTTGACCCTTCAGCTCTCTTTATTATGTCGGAGTCATGCGATATGGATAAAAGTTACCTTTGATGGTATAATATTTTCAAGAAAACAAACACCCGATGACATTCAAATTTGTAAACGGTAATAATTAACTAGTTTCTCATTAATATGATAATTTAAAAATGGTGAATTTTTATCATATTTTACAAGATTAATTCATAAAATTATGATGAAAAGTCTATTTCTTAATACAATAAAATTGTTAAACTAATATCATGACAAATATTAAATTTATTTTTTGAAGTTAGTATATGTCATATAATAATATATAAACTAAATATTACAAAATAAAACATTTAAAATAATAATAAAACGTGTCTCTTGTGATAATATAATATTTGAGAAGTTAAATAATATTAAAATAATCTCACTAAAAGATTCTTATATGATCTAACGAAAGTACAGAATGTTAGGCATCAATAAGAAAATAAAAATGTTACTCCTTATATGCTAATATAGCCAACTTATTTAATAAGTAATAACTTTATAAGAAAAGACATAAAGTCTTCATTGAAGTTGTCTCGGATTTTCATAAAGGCACATTAACTTTGCGACTATCTTATTACCCCACTAAACAATTTTGAACATATATTATTGTACCATTTTTCGATTAGCCACAAATTTTAAGAAGCAAGTGAATTCACACGCCAATCATTACATGACACGTGTTAAATTAATTAAAAATATAAAAAAATCATTTAAAAATTTTCGTTTATCTTTTCTTTCTTTATTTCACTCTCTTACTTTTTGAATTTTAATTTTGATATATCTTAAATTTCATTTCATCTTCCATCTCCCACTTTCCAGTGGTTCATCCCTTCATTTTTTCTCTTCACCTTCAATCCCCCATGTCAAAATTAAAACCCACTTTCATTTTTTTTTCTTTTCTTTTTCTTCTCCGATCAAATTCATTATAAAATTCATACTATTATTTAGACTTTATTGAATTATTAATAACAAATTTAATTATTTACTGTAGAAAATTTAAAATTTTGAAATATCATCAACTACTCATTTTCACATAAATTAAAACTTAGAAATGATAATTTTAAAACAATAAATTGATTTCTCAAAAATTGAAAGAATTTAATTGAAATAGAATAAAAAACTATATTATACTTCCTAATCATCTTAAAATCTAATGAGTTTATCAAATTGTTTGAAATGTAAGAAAATATTTAGATAATATTTTCAAACTAAACAGAGTAAAACTAATAGTAATTAAAAAAAAGGTGAAGTTTTGGTAAAAATGGTGACTTTGAAGGTAAGAATCTTCAATGAATGGAGATGGTATTAAATTTTTGAAAAGAAAGAAGAAAGAAAGAGGAAAAAAAAGGAAATAAAGTTAAAATAATAAGAAACATAACAAAAAAATATTTTATAATAAAATACTTTTAAAAATAAAATTATATTGGTATTTTAGGTTGTTCACTCTCTTTGAGAGAGTGCACAGCACTCTCTATGTCAGCTGCACGAAAAATGATGTAATTAAGTCTATTCAAAATTCTTTAGTGGGATAATAAAACGGTGACGAAGTTTAGGTGTCCTTTTAAAAATTCGAAACAACTACATTGGTTACTTTATGTCTTTTCTCCAACTTTACTCTTCATTCAAAAAGAAAGAAGTATACTTTTAATATGTACTCACAACTATTATGATTTAAATATGATATATTATTAAATTTAATTGTAAAATTGATTTTAGAATGAGAAATAAATAGAAAGATACTTACTCAAATTACACAGTAAAATTTTATTCCGTCTTTCCTAAAGATATTGACCTTGAGCTTTGTCTGCGAACAAAAAGAAATCAAGAATCGAAATGAAGGAACTTATTAGTATAAAGAGCAGTTGAAAAAATTAGATCATGCTTTTTGAAAAGTCCCTAAAAGTTTTGAACAAAGAACAAATTCAAAGGCTAAACACAAGTAACCTGTTTAAATTATCATACTATTTAAATTTTTAAGAAATGATCACTAGAGTGAAGGGAGACAAAACCCACTGAAAATCAAAGTGTGGTATAGTAAAAAGTAAGAGAGAGTTGCATATTCATATTATTTAAGTAGTATGCATCGAATGATAAAACACTCAAATTCAATAAATATACAAAATAAAAATAAAGATAATGGGAGAGAAATTATGTGGGGAGATAAGAAATGGATGTGACTAATAACTAAAAGAGAGATTTGTGGAAAAGGAAAAGAAAAAGTAACGATTTGGGTCAGAAAATATTTTTGTAGTAACTTGGAATTTCACAATCTAGCTAGTTCATGAGTCTTTAAATTCTAGGAAAATATGGTAAATATTGGGTGATGTAATTATTAATTTGATCTCAAGATATATAGCTAAGACGTTAAAGAACCCATACGACTTTATCGAATTAAATTTTGGTGAGTAGAAATCTCAAAATTTATCTTAGTGTGAACGGGTAGTTTCTCAGTTTCGTTTATTGAAGTTGTCATGTGAAATAGGGGTATTGAAATAATTAAAATGGCTCATTTTTCCATGCAAGCTATAGAGGCAGGATTTTTGCCACAGGGCGGGGCCGCTGCAGTGGGGTAAGTGTCATCATGGCGGGGCAAACGCGACTTAAGGTCGGAAATGAATTCCAAAATCATTTTATTTTGCAATTTTTGAACTTCAAAGCTAATGAACGAACCCTGGTATTTTCTTGAAAGTTTTCCACTATTCTTGAGGCTAAAGGTAACATTTTAACTCCCCGAATCTGTTTATTGATCTTTAGAACATAATCTAATAGATAATTTTCAATGGAGAAGGTTTTTGATTTGGAAATTATGTTGGAAAAAGACCTAATATGGATATAGGGACCATGAGTTTTATCTAGAATTGATATTATTGTTTATAATTCAGGTAATAGGTGTTTTTCATTGATACTCGCCATATTACGATTGTTTGTAGACCAAGAACAAGTGGAAGGAATCCGCAAAGGGACGAATCAAATTCCTTAGGAAATTTAAGCTTGTTTCAAGGTAGGTGATTGTCATGCTTTCATGATTGTATGATATATGTTTTTCCTGCTTCTTTATAATACGTATATGTATACAAATGTTGCATTATTGAATACACAAGTTGTAAATGTGAAAGATGAATGTCATGTATCATGACTTGATTTTATGATTTTAAGAATATACATATGATTATAATTGTAATTTGTTGAATGGATCAAGTGTTCTATTGTGTCACGCTAACTTGAATCGATTGCCACGTTTGGCATATTATGGAAAATGTAGCCACGTTCTTGCATAAATATTGGATTGGGAACCACATTTTGGTATGCTAACTATTTGGGTTTGGGTTCCATGAGAGGACCAATAATTTGATATAATTGTGTGTATGAGAAATATGAAATTGTACGTTCTTTGTGTGTGTGTGTGTGTGTGTGTGTGTATGTGTGTATATATATATGTATGTATATATATATTTCTCTTTCTTTGTTGAGTGCAGGGCATCTTCAAGCGTCTATTGACAGACCTCTATTAAAATATTAGTGTTCGTTTTGAATTCAAGGGTGATTTTTTTCTTCTAGGTTGCCATGAGTTCTCTTTCATTTATGTCAACCATTTCAGACATTGTCTTTTGCATTAGGATTTTTGTTTTTAGACGATTGATTTGGAGTTTATGGGAATTCCCTATTTCTTTCCTTGACATTTAAACTTTCTTTTCTAACCTTAAATGTTTTAGTATTTTAATTAAGTTGTTTAGCTTTTTAGTATAAATGGATCTCCCACCAGAGGGTTAGTTCAGGTGCAAATCACAATGGTCTGCCTCGTGAAAAAGTTTGTGTAATATCCTAGCTTCGTTTATCCCGATGTACCAAAATGAGTGAACTAGAGTCTTATGGAACAGTACAAAGACGTTTGTACTTTTCTGTAAGAGGCTATAGGACTTTAAGAAATCTCTATGTTTTCTCTTTCTCCTTTCGTGTTATAACTTTATTCCAATTGGTGTTGACAATTCCAATTGGTATTTAACCTCCTTCACTCTTTCATCCGCAGATGGTTAACATTAGATTCAACGACGTCAGGACCGTAGCTCCTTTCAATGCTCGAGCTGAGGAAAATGTAGCAAAAGGTCGCAGTGGAGGCAGAGGAAGAAGAAGAGCTATGGGTAGAGGTCGAGGAAGAGTGTCGCCTACTAGGGACGAAGCATCGATTTATATGCTCCCAGAAATAAGGCCCCTCCTACACATCATAAAGCAGTACAAAAGAACATAGAGGTTGAGAATGAGGAGAATTTCGTACAAAAGGAAGAAGTGCTGCCTAAGACAACTTGTATTCCTCCCTTAAACCCACTGTTAGCTCAGCATATCTTGTAATTCTTGAAAGGGTTTGTTGGTCCTTTATTTCTTTCCTCTGTTAAAGAAACTCAAGCTCCCGCCAGTCCTCCTATTGATATCATTGTCTCGAAGGTGGGACCGAATGTTGCTAATGATGATTTCTTATATCCTTTATTGGGTCCTTTAATGACTGATAATTAACATGAGGTGTTAACAAACTTTTGGAGTTGAGACCACATGTATTGCATGGTACCGTGAGTAAGGATGTGTATGAGTTTATCCTAGATTATTATGAAAGGCTGAATAAGTTGGGAATTTTCCATCAGTATAGGTTTCAGTTTGTTACATTTCAACTTCAAGGTGAAGCTAAGCAGTACTGGTGGAGAGCTTATGTGGAATGCAGATCTTCAGTTTTATCTCCACTTGCTTGGACCCAATTTTATGCTCTATTTTTGGAGAAATATGTGCTTAGGACTTCGAAAGATCATAAGAAGGATGAGTTCATGTCTTTGGAACAACGTGGTATGTTTGTTTTTGCTTACTATCGAGTCCAAGATCCATGTCTTGTCGAGATATGTTACTCAATTAGTGAATAATGAAGAAGAGAGGATACATTTATTTATAAAGGGACTAAATTCTGAGTTGCATGTATTATCTGCTCATATGAACTTTGCAAGGAGCAGTTTTAATGAGGTTAGAGACTTTGTTAATAAAGCGGACGGGGTGAGGCGAGGTGGTCAAGCCAAGGAATTGACAAACAAAGCTAAAAACTCAAGAAACATTCAGGGATATTACTCCATAGGTTTATGGAGGCCAACAATTGCAGCCAGGTTAATTTAGTCCGCTGTGCCAGCCTCTACATGTAATTACTCGGGAACTCTATCTATTAATTTAATTCAGGCCATATATTGATCGATTTGTTATAAGATCAGAGAACCTAGGCATAGTAGGAGAGATCTTCCCCACCCACGCATGATAGATTCAACACAAAAGTAGTCTAGACGAATGGTAACCGTGTAAAATGGTAATAATGGTTGAGGACGTCCACAAGGTGGGCTAGAATGGAATCATCGATGGTCGCGGAGTTAAGGGAAATGGTAATGAAGGACGGGGTACAATGAAACCAGGCAGAGAAGTTACCATCATGATGATAAGTCTTAGTGTTATGCCTTTGAAGGCAAGAATAAAGTAGAAATGTCTAACACAGTGATTACATGTACTATTCTTGTTGTGACCGGATGGATAGTGGGTGACTTGATCAGGGTTTAACTTATTCTTATGTTTCTGTGAGATTGCCACAGTATTTTCTATGGTTTGTAAAATACATGATGCGCAGATCCATGTTTTTACCTATAACATTCCAAAAAATGTTCATGTCTAGTGAAGATCCTAGTAAATTTTTACAATGCATATTAGGGTACATAGGCATTCCAATGCCCAATATTGAGAAATATTGGGCATATTATAGAATATTGTCTTAAGGGTGTTAGCCAATTTCTATGTATACAAAATTATTTAAAATATAATCCAAGATTTTTTAAGAATTGTACGTGCAGTGAAGATCCTAAGCTAAAAATATTGATTCTCAACTTAACACATTATGTACTAGACATCCAAGTGGCAAGCCTAGTTACCATAGCACATAAACACTTAAAATGATCACGTAGATTAAGCAGTGGCCAAGGACATAGTGAGGATTGTTTGGACATCAAATTAACATTCCAAATGAACTTTCCAGAATAGTTAGTAAGGAAAGTACACGCAACACATGTGCAAGCACATGTGCAACCGACCAAGGCACAAGCTAACCAATTTGGTTAGAGCGGTTGGGGACAGGCGCGCGTCCGGGTCATCCCAAATGGGGCCAAGATCCCTAATCGTTCATAGACTCTAACTAACTGACCTAGATAACTAAATAACCTAGGACAAAAAACTAACTATTTAAGGGACCCGACAACCAAAGACCTAACCGGGTGACATTAAGACAAGTAACTAACTAAGAAACATCCTAGTACCTAACCTAGAATGGTCCAAAGGGTTGGTTATGGTCCGAACAACTTAGTTGTACTTTAGTAATTAACCTAGATTTCTTAATTAATTAATTTAATTGGTCAAAACCGAAACCACTAATCAATTTCATGATTTTGGTTAAGTCAAGTGTTCTTCTAATTCTAGTTAATTTAGGAGGGGCATTTTTGTAATTAGCTAATTTAGTTATTTTACTTAATTTATATAGTCTAAGTTGAATTAGTTAACATTAAGTTCCTAACGATTTAGACTCACGTTATTCATGATAAACCCTAAGACCGAAGTGAAAAAACGTAAGAAACCAATAGCGATTTCAAGCATGTTCTTCAAGGTCTTCGTGAGAAGTGCAAGGTGATAATCGTAGATTTAATATTACAATAAGGTATGGGTTTTATCTCCTAGAATTATTTACCAAAGAGACTTTTTAAACGTTTTGAAATCAAGAATATTAAAACAACGGTTGTTCCCAATGAATCGCATGTTCAGACCCTAGTTCTCCTGATTTCTGATTCTTGTAATTTGTATGATGTAAATTTCGAGCATATTGTTTTTATCTGGTGTTAAATGATTATTATGTGTATGTTTCTGTTATTATAATTTCGAATGAAACCTACATGTTAGATCCGCATACTTAGGGTGTTATGTGCATGAATGTTAAATGTTATAATGCCTACTTGTGTTTGAGAAGATAAAATTGTTATAAGTTAGTCATTGAATTAATTCATAGGCTAATCAATTCACTTGTTTAACATCATAGATTATTATAATGTATTTATGAAGTAATTGGCATGGCTAGTGATAATGTTACGCCAAGAATCTAGTTAAATTGTGATTTATGCCAACAAATTGTCTAGCAAAACTATGTCAAATCATATTACTTCCAAATCATCTAAATTCGTAACAATACCTACATCAATTAACTCAAAACATAGGGTATGCCAATCAATGGGACAAGTCCCAACATACTCCATCCACACGAACTTGTGAACGCAATCGCATTGAATAAGTATTTATCACTTTCATAAAGAATTGTACAAAACTACCAATAAACGTTGAAAAAGTTAACGTGAGTAATGAAATAACTGAATGCTTAAGTTATAAAATTGACCTAATATAGAGTGTTAAAATAAGTGAGACAAGTGCCAATTAAACTTAATCTATTATGTCAAAAATACTCACATAAAAGGGTGCTAGAGTCCGTGAGACAAGTCTCACTTGCACCATGATGATAATGTAAGATTTAAGTTCATATTCATCAACAAAAGAAAGGGATTACCAGTCATCAATAGAGTTAGTTAATCTTCATAACTAGAAGCAAGATACCATAATGTTTGAGTCAACTCTAAGATATAATGAAGTAAGATACATCTAAGCTTAGAACTGATCGACTAGCAATGAGCTTGTGCCAGTACATGTAAGCCTCATGAGATGAGATCACCACACAGATGGTTCAGGGTCTCCGTGTGTCTCCTAGTATTCGAACTCTGTTTGCCAGCATAGGGGAACTAGCTAGTGGATGCCTCCACCTAAGAATGTTACGCAGTTCGGTTTCACTTTGGCCAGAGATTCCACCTATTTTAGGTGTGGGGAACACACCGAATTTCATGTTTAGATCACAGGATATATGTCAGTTAAAGCTCAAAAAAGTATTATGTTCACTTCAGCCGTGAACCCCTATTTTCGGTGTGGGGAAGAAACTGACTATTTTTCACTTTAGCCGGTGAACCCCCCTCTTCGGAGTGGGGTAGACAATGGACTTACTTCACCTTAACCAGTGAAACACCCCTTTTCAGTGTGGGGACACATTGAATTTCATGTTAGATCGCATGATCAACTTCCGTTAATGCTAAATATTTCTTTAAAGAAAGCAAGAAAGAATGAAAGTAGCATGTTCATAGTGAACAATAGATCAAAGAAGTAGAAATGTAAGTTTAAAGTGATCTAAGTAGTAAGAGCTTAAGAATGCCAATCATCAGGCTTTGATTAGAATAAGTCTTAGCAAGTTAGGGGTTTATGAAAATATTTGAGTATGAGTATATGCCTAAAAGATTCATATATAAAGTTAACAACCAATTAATGGGCATACCCATATAGATGGGCTTAAAATTACATTCATTCCCAATTAAATAAGAATGAAAGATATAATTTGTAAATAAGGTAGCCAAATCATTTTCTTATTCTTTTGGATTACTTAATCAATTTATTGTAGGCATGGGACTACAATGAATCATTTCACTTGTAAGTAAAAATAAAATGTCTATCCTGAACTACACAACAGAAAGAAGAAAAATACTGAAAAATATACTAAGGCTGGGGGGAAGAACTCTCAGCCTAAGGGAGCAAATTTCTTGATTTTTGTTTAAGTTGTTCTAAAATTTGGTTCATGATCCTGAGGTCTTATGTTCATATATAAAATGAGTTACCTTAGTTAAATGAGAACATGTCATATTCATAGCATGAATCATAAATAACGATTTAAGAAACTAAGTGACTTAACTTTCTATAAATGGCATGTTGCTTTAGGAAGAGCTTTCATTGATCATGCATAGTCCTTATGTGTTTATGTGCATACACCCATATTTAGTACAAGTATGTACTAACCCATATATTATTATTATTTTATTGGTGCAGATTCTAGAGATGATTGAAGATTCGACGAAGCAGTTTGAATTAGAAACCTCCAAACTTTGGTAGGTCTTCTTGAGTTCGAGGATGCTAACTTTATTACTGTAGGTTTAGTACAATAGACATATCTGGTGGATGTAGTTAATAGCGTTTCATTTCAAACATTTGTTCAAGCGTTTGTAATAATATCAATTATTTATGAAACAAGTTATCGTTCCTTAGGGACTTATGATCAATTCAGATTTAGCACTTAATGTTACAATTGAAAATAAAAGTAACTATTTCAAGAGTTGATTGTTGATTGTTTACTACGACTAATTATAAACTAAAAAAATGTATCTACATGTGAAAGACTTGACGATGATGTTATGAGCAAGTAAGATACAATTCCAGGGCTGCAATTAGCATTCATGTATCGTATCATTGGATTAGAATTTATTTCAGTTGTCAAGTTATTGGTTACAGGGTTAATTATATCAGCCGGGCTACACACCTGTTGTCGTCTACATCAATTAACAACCTAACTACATCTTTGAGAAGGGATATATTTCATCCTACTTCATAACCAAGCAAGTTGTTCGTCGGGCGTTACTCATGTACACAAATCACCTCAATCTAATGGGTCAATCGAGCTCTCTATATTCTCTGGTCTATCTAACCCCTCCTCTATCCATATTAAGATTAGACACAATGTTTATCTTATGTGATCAAGTATAAAATAATAAAACAAGAATTTAGAAGTAACTTATATTGACAACCAAAAATCAATTCATATATAAATAATAGTCAACAGTCAATTCGTATCTACAACCCCAAAATAGGGCGATTAGCCACTCATACTATTGGAAAACCACAAAACACAATTGTTCATGCAATTTCCAAAAAATAGAAGACTTAGAAAATAAAAACTTAAAACAAAGTTTAATTATTATTCTTACACACCAATTAAAAATTGGAACCATAATAATGGAGCCAAAGTGTCTATTTTATAATAGCTAAGAGACAATGGAGTCGAAGTCTATTACAATTTGAAATCTTTTTTAACTCAACTTTCGCCCAAAGCACCGCACCACATTCGCGCCTGGCCGGATGGTGCGCCGCACTGCTAGTGCGGCCAAATTGGGCTTCAGTCAATGATGTCCTGGCGCGTCGCGCCTTTGCTGCCCTAGTGAAGCAGGGGCGCCGTGCTATGTTCCTCAACTGTAAAAAATTGTCATCATCAAATCCTTTCTCTTCCTAGAATCAACCAATTCCCTTAGAAACCTGCAAAATCACTAATCATTTATATTAGTATGCATTAATTGCTATCTTAATATAAATTATGCTAGCTAGATGAGTGAATGTCCTAAACTTACGTTAAAGATGGGTAATCTCTAGTAATTGACTTAGAAATATGCCCAACATTAGGTTTGACACCAAAGAAGGGGTATACATAGAAAATTGGGTAAACCTCAAGGAATACTCATTCAAACTCATATTAACTTTCCTAAGGATGATAAACTCCTCAACCTTACACTACCTCTTCTCACGGGGAAAGTATCTACCATGGAAAGCTTCCTTAAACTTCTCACATTCTATAGGATCCACTTCACTGGCCTATCGGCCTTTCATTTAGTCAATTAAAATTTGGGAAACATATTTCAATTAATAGGAGGGAAAGATCAGATTTTCCTTTTGAAGTCATCCCCATAGCACTCACCACTTTATAAACCACATCCCCTCCACCCTAGAACCTAAGAACACCGGAGGATTCATCCTCACTAATTCTCGTAACTTATAAGCCATAGTGACGTCATTAGAAATTATCCTAGGCCTCACATCTCAAGTCACTTGAGCTGTCATGGCTCCAGCCAAGGTCAATAAAGCCGACCTAATCTCTTCATTAGTCATGTCTGAAACCTCTACCGGATTTTAGTTTCCTTGAGTACCTTGGGGAGGAATAACTTGTCAACATTCTCTCCTCTTACTCTCCTTGCGGGTCTCCCTCTTGTATTAATATCCTATTATACAAGATAAGGATTAGGAAGTAAACATTTAAAGAACTAAACTCTAAGGCACGAGTTCAAGAATATGAAAGAAGTGTAGCTCTCTATTGTCATATAGCTTGTCATTTGTAGATGTGTCGTGACTCACACTGAAAATTTGTTAATTATTATATTTATTGTAATTTTACATGGTTTTAAAATATATGAATTTTATTTCAAAAACATAAATCTTATTTGTCAAAAATAAAATTGTATATTGTGAACGTCAACGAAATAATTCCGTTACATCCCATAGGAAATGGTTACAAAATTTCCATCTAGTATAGCTAACAGTATTCAGTTAATGTCTATTGTTACTTAACAATAGCCAAAGAAAATGAGTAAAGTTTCGTGGATATTCATGCTTCACATTTTACAAGTTGATTTAACAATTATTATAATTAAAATTATATTTGATTAATTTAATATTTTAAGATTAAAACTTTGACGTTCAAAAACTTTTGATTTCTTTGATTGATCAAGAAGAATCTTTCTCGGCACTTTCTTTGAACAGTACTTCTGCAACTTGAGATAATTATAATTAAATTTTATCAAAAGAGGACAAGACAAACCAGAAGATGAAAGGGATATATATAGACAAATACCTAAAGCATAGGCGAATATAATCAATGAAAAAGAAACTATGATAAGTATTTATGGGGTCCTTATCTACAATAAGTTTAGACTAAAATCAGAGCTCCACTTGAAAAAAGAAGAAGAAAAATGATTAAAATTGTCCATGCAAAGAAGCAGGAATGGCGCTCATCATCACCTTATTGGTAGAAATTTCTATATGGTAGTAATATGTTGGTGAGAGAAGGGGAGAAGAAAATTATAATATTCAAACTCCAATTTTAAAATATTATAATTTGACCCTTCTAACTTAATTAATTTTTAAATGATTTTCTTCAAAAGAGAGAAATCAAATGGTCCCACTTGTCTCTTTAGTTGTGGTACATACTAACCTAATGACATTGTTAATAAGGTTTTGTTTGATTTATATGAATATGATGACGTTGTGCGGAATTCGAGGAATCTCATTCATAACATGATTTACGATGTAACTATTATTTTGGCCCGAGATGGAGTGATTGTTTTTATAGATGCACATCTACATAGGGAGAAAGAAAATATAATCATTGGAATGGCGGCTGTGGATATTCATGGTCATTTACTTCATGCATTTGGTACCCCTAGTTAATTTTATGGGAAGGTCAAAACTGCTGAAGCACTAGAAATTTAGGAAGTTGTGGAAAGAGCACTATAAAAGGTTTGGTCAAAGGTTCATATATTGTCATTCGCAAAGAATGTTACACAAATGTTGCAAAAGAATTTGATAGCATCTTGGAAAAAAGAGAACATTTGTGATAATGTCTTCTGATTGATGAAGTCTCTCGAAGAAATAAAAATTATATATTTTCTTTGAAAATGAAATATGTTAGCTCATAATCTAGCTAAATATTCTATTTCATGTATTGATAGAATTTATTGGGATTCTGCCTTCTCGTGTTGTGTTGTAACTAATGCAATGATGTCTTATGCACATCTGAAACATATTTTACAGTAATGCAATAAGGTGTTTTACTGAAGAGAAAAAACTCATATTCTCTATTTTAATCTTTAAAAATAGAGTATCTCTGTATTGAAGAAAATCAACTCTATAATTTCTCACAACACACATTTTTGCAAGCTTATAAAATAATAGGAATATTAATAATAGACATTCATGATTTATATGCGTAGTCCAAATGTAACATAAAATAAGAGGAATATTTATATTAGAAATTCATGATTCATATGCGTAGTAAGAATGTATAAAATAAGAGTTCATAGATTCCCAATTTTTGTCACGGTATCAATGTTACACTCCCATAAGCTAATGCGGAATTCTAAGAAATCTATTACTTGAATGTATGTTCCAGTGTACTAGAATTGACGTCAATTCATTATTTTTAATGTCTCTAATTAAAAATTGATCATAAAAGTATGAAACTTTGATTTCATTCAGGCAAATGCATTCTGAAAAAGAACAAAGAGAACCTTGGATGAAAGAATAGATAAATAGTAAATTTTCCCCTAATTATTATTATATAGAAAGGTGTAGGAGTAGATACTTCTTCTTGTCTACAAGCCTTCTTTTAGCCAAGGTCATTTATGTACTTTGTATTTTTTCATTTTTAATTATCTTATTTATTATATTCTTTTTGTATATTTGCAAATTATTTATTGAAAATCTAAAAACACCGTAATTAATAATTTAAAATATTTATATTTTAGAAGACAAAAGAAGTAATAAAGATTATTGGAAACTTATATATATATATATATATATATATATATATGTATGTATGTATGTATGTATTATTTAAAAATTATATAAAAACTACTATAAATCATAATAATTAACAAAATAAAATATATTAAAGTTATACAAAAATTTGGACGATTCTCGAAATTCCAACTGTCTCTTGGTTGAGTTTGAGAGAGTAACATATATTTAGTCTTTATTGGCACGAGTTCAAATATCTAGTGTATATTATAAATGTTGATGCATTTAACTTTCTTGAAAGTTACCATCTTGCCTAAAAATACAAGCAAAAGGGGAAGCACGACGCACAAATCATCCAATGTTAGCAAAGTTCGTGAAAGGACTGCACCTTATAACGAACGTGATGTAGACAGCTTACCCTAATTCAAGCATTATTGGTTTCTTCCATGTAGCCTATAGGTCATAAAAATACAACGTTACTGTGCTCAAAGACAACTTTAACTAGTTTGAATGGGGACCATATAGTTGGCTTGGAAATCAGGACTTTACTCCGGTGGATATCAAAATTCATTTCGAGATAACGAAGGTTCGGTCCAGCTTTGACAAGGACACAATAACATAATGAATGCACGCGAACTCATTTTGTATCTAGAAGAGAAGCTCCCTTGGATTCAATATAATCATCTAGGAATGTTGGGATGGGATTATTTGACATAACTTAACCCTACCCTCAAAATGATTGTGGATAACTAGGTGGTCCTCCGGTGACTTTGCCGAGGTTCCAACTCAATGATGGGATGGCATTGCCAAGGAGAAAGAAAATCAATAGATCATTATTGTTCATGACTTTGATATTTCTGAAGACTTGATATTGTCGATATCCCAAGTATGAAAACTTTTTTAAAACACTATACTTAGCATATTCATTTTAGTATCTATTATGTATATGTGTTATCGCCAACTTCTCTTGTGCCTGCCATATGATTGAAAATCAGAAAAGTTTTGTTAAGTCCAACATTAAAGATTGGACTCAGAAAGGTTTTTTCTGAGTTTCAAACGCATTGCAGGTGCAAGCAAACTTGGTCATAATGCTATGTATAGAGTTATAATAGTTTTCATACTGCAGATATTGGTAAATAAGGTCTTTGGAACTATTGAAACTATGAAAGATAATGATGATGTGCTTTGCCTTCTCCTTCGTAACACCACCCTCTTTGGAAGCAAAATATCTCCCATCACTGATGTGGACCCTTGGCGAAGTCACCGGAGTACAATCTAGTGAAGCACAGTTTTTTGGAGTTGGAGGATTAAATAATGCCAAATACGCCAATCCAAGCATCCAAACTGTAGTCGCTACTTCTATTTGTGCAATCATATCTCAAAATAAAAGGGATAAATTATACAATAGTTGAATACAAAAACAACATTTGTGAGCTAAACGCAAATGAACTTGTCGTACCAAGTTTCTCATGTTAAAATATTTTTTAATACTATGTTATGAGTACAAGAGAAATGGCATAGAAAAGACAATCCTAGGTTTTGGTATGATATAAAAACATCCAAACTCAAAGGAATTAAGATCATATTCAAGTAATCCACAGTAATTAGTTAGTAGTCGTTTGTCATACCTGAGGTGGAAAAGCATCTTCATTGAAATAGCGGTAAATAATATAAGAACTAAGATGAATCGCAAAAATTTGCAAGAAATTGTGAATTCTTGTTTACCCGTACCTTAATTATTGTGTTTTATCAAATTAAGATTAGATAAAAGAAAAATGATTCTTATTGTTCCTCAAATGACATCAAAAATAGAAATGATAAGATGATAAGCCTCAAGTTGTAAAAACTTATTCCAGGAGACCAAAATAGACAATTAAGAAACATAGCAACTATCATGAGACAGTTATACATGTAATGGGTGGTTTTTCCAATAGAGATAGGGGCAGTGCATTGAAAAAGAGGGATATTCAAAAAATAACGAAAAGGGAGTTCAAGGAGAGTTTCTAGCCTCACGAATATCTAGAAAGGTTGTGATCTTTAAAATTCCATAACTAAGCTCAATATTACCTTAGGATGTGATTTATCATATTAATAGTATACATGTGATTGTTGTAATATCAGTGAATCTAGTGTGAAACAGCAATATTTGTTCCTTATTTTGTATTTCAGCAGTAAAGTCTATCAAATTGGTATCAGTGCAGTAACGTTCAGGGATGGTGAGTAGAATGAACGGACGAGTTGAACAAGTGGAGAAAATTTTGATAGGGGTAAGAGAAGATATCAGAAAGCTGGAAGGATGGTTTGATGAAATGACAGAGACTCTTGCTAGTATCGAAGCACAAGGGAGAACTACAATGGCAGAAGCATCCCCTTCTCAAACTAAATCTGTCGGAAATCAAAAAGAGGGAAGCAATGTAAACTGGGCTGGAGAAAAAGATGGGAAGAAGTTTTAGAAATTACAACTACCAGTTTCTTCGAGATGGATTTTCAGAGTTGAGCGATATTTACCATGAATGAAATTTCTGAAGCAGAAAGATTACAGGCAGCAAGTGTTTGTTTGGAAGGGAAAGCCTTAAATTGGTATAATTGGACTGAATCTAAACAACAGATGTTAACCTAGAAAGACTTCACAAGAGTGTTGTTGAACCGACTTCAACATTCTGGAAAAAAAAATGAATATGCTGTCTTAATAGGGTTGAAGCAGGTAAGAAAAGTTACCGTGTTTCGTGAAGAATTTGAAAAAGTATCATCATCTACGAAGGAAGCATCTAATGGAATGTTATCTGGAGTGATTTTAAATGGGCTGAAAGACGAAATTCGAGGAGAGGTGATGTCGTTACTGGCTCAAACCTTGAGGGGGATAATGGAGATGGCTCAAAAGGTTGAGGATCAAAGTTATATTTTGCAGAAAGTACAAGGTTTTAAATTTGAATCAGGGGAGAGGAAGTGCAAGCAATAAACCAGTTGGGTTTAGACCCAATTATCACCGTGTTGCAAACATTCTTGAATCTTGTGACTCAAGAGCCGGAGTAGCAAGTCGTTACACTGATTCACTAGTGCATACTACAATAAAGTCTACTAGCTTCAAGGGGACTGCATTAGCAAAGTCTGAAGTACAATTCAAAACGTTGTCTGATTCAGAACTTGGCTGAAAAGAGAGTTAGATTTATGTTTCATATGTGATGAAAATTTTCGCCTGAATCATCATTGTAAAAATAAGAATCTTAACCTATTGAGTATCTAAGAGGCATCAAACACTCATGAAGACGAAATAGAGGAATTCTTTGAGTCTACCGGAGAAGATGTAGTTGAAGGGGAAATGAAAGGTACTATGATGTTGTTCAATATGTATTCAGTTGTGGGCCTTCGGGAGGTAGACCAATGAAACTTGTGGGGAAGATTCATGGACACGACGAGATAATTTTTGTTGATAGTGGAGCTACCAATAATTTTATATCATCCACCCTCGCTCATAATCTGCATTACCTATTACGAAGACCGAAGGATTTAAAGTAACAGTTGGTAATGGTCAGTAGGTTAGTGGGAGTAAAGTATCTAAAGAGGTAAGAATAGACGTGCAAGGAGTTCAAATCAACAAACAATATTTTCTATTTGAATTGAGGGAAACTGATGTGGTATTGGGATGGAATGGTTAGCCACATTAAGAGAGATGAGGGTGAATTGGAAACTTCTTACCATGAAATTCAAAGATGCAGAAAGATTGGTGTCGCTTCGAGGGGATCCATCCATGATTCAAATAGTAGTGTTACTGAAAGCCGTGACTAATTTGTTAAATAAAGGAAACCAAGGATTTCTGATCGAGTTGAACCAGGTAACAATAACAGAAGATGAAGCAGCAATAACATCAAAGGAGATTGAGAATTTATTATATAATTATCTTGAAGTACGTGAGCTGGCCTAAGGCCTACCACCACGTCGTTCTTGAGATCATGTTATTACTCTTCAATATGGAGCACAACCACCAAACATTCGACCATATCGATATCTTCATTCTCAACAAAATGAGATCGAGCATTTGGTCTAAGAGATGTTTGCTGCCGGAATCATTAAAACTGGTGCTAGTCCATATTCTAGTCCAGTATGATTAGTTAAGAAGAAGGATTGAAGTTGATAATTTTGCGTGGATTATCGGACTCATAATGATATCACGATCCCCGACAATTTTCCAATACCATGCATTGATGAGTTACTTCCTGAGCTAGGGGGAGCCACCATATTTTCCAAGTTGGATCTTAAGTCAGGTTATCATCAAATACGCATTCAACTTGGAGATGAAGCAAAAACAGCCTTCCTCACTCATGAGTGACATTATGAGTTTATGGTCATGCCATTTGGTTTGACCAATGCACCCTTAACTTTTCAATCACTGATGAATGATATTTTCAAGGACCATTTGTGGAAATTTATTTTAGTATTCTATAATGATATTTTGATTTACATTAAGGATTATGCTTCACATCTGGGGCATTTGAAGGTTATTTTGGATATTCTCAAACAGAATCAGTTGGCAATTAACAAGAAGAAATGCAAGTTTGTTCAGCTTAAACTTGAATATTTGGGTCATATAATCTCTTCTGGAGGAGTGCAGGTTGACCCCTCCAAGATTGAGAGCATGATATCTTGGCCAAGTCCTAAAGATATAAAGTCTTTTGCGGGGATTTTTGGGACTCACGGGATATTACAGAAAATTTGTCAAAGATTATGGTAAGATTGTTGCCCCTTTAACTGCCTTACTAAAAAAAGATGCATTTTCATGGGGAGAACGCGCTCAACAAGCTCTTGATGCATTGAAGTTGGTGATGACTCAAGTGCCTGTTTTAGCAAAGCTAAACTTTTCTTAACCATTTGTAATTGAAGATGATGCTTCCGAATTTGGTGTTGGTGCTGTTTTGATGCAAAATGGTAAACCTATTTCGTATTTTAGTCGAATGTTTTCTTCCAGAGTGAAACAGTGTTCGGTATATGAACGAGAGCTAATGGCTATTGCATTGTCTTTCAAAAGATGGAATCACTATTTGCTAGGCCATCATTTCATCATTAAATCTGACCAAAAAGCCCTTTAACTTTTTCTAGGACAGAGAGTTATGGATGAGAATCAACAAAAATGGGTTTCCAAGATCATGCGTTATAAGTTAGAGATCAAGTGCAAACCGAGTGTTGAATATAAAGTGGTTGATGCATTGTCAAGACGCAGGACTCTTCTGAGGTATATGCATTTTCAATTTGGCAATATAAAGACAAGGAGGAATGGGACCAAGAAGTACAACGAGACACCAAAATGGCTTCTATTTTGCAAAAGTCAATTTCAGGACAACAATTAGATGAATACTTCAGCTTGAAGAGTTGATGTCTACTATATAAGCGACGATTGGTTTTGCCAAAATGATCATCTAGAATACCTGGGATATTGAAAGAGTTGCATTCTTCTCCTATTAGAGTCCATTCGGGGTATCTTTGCACATATAAAAGGTTGTCCGAGAATATCTACTAGAAGGTATGAAGATAGATGTTCAAGACTTTGTTGCTAGGTGTGAAATATGTCAAAAGAGCAAGTCTCAAACTTTAAGTCCTGCAAGTTTACTCCAACCTTTACCTATACATCATGTGTTGGAGGATGTAAGTACGGATTTCATTTCTAGACATCCTAAATCACAGAGGTTTGATATTATTTTTGTTGTGGTGGGTCATCTTACTAAGTATGCCCATTTTATTCCACTTTCACACCCTTTAAATGCAAAAGATGTAGAAGCTGTTTTCATTAAGGAAGTGATTAAATTGCATGGATTTCCTAAGTCTATTGTATCTGATTGTGACCGTGTTTTCATAAGCCACTTTTGGAAGGAACTATTCAAGCTAGCAGGCACTACCTTAAGGTATAGCTATTCCTATCATCCAGAAACTGATGGGCAAATAGAAGTTGTGAATAGGAGTTTAGAGACATATCTCTGTTGTATGGAAGGAGTAATCCTAAAGAATTCTCCCACTGGCTATCTTGGGTTGAGTACTGGTTTAACACATCCTTTAATAGATCTGCAGGTATGACACACTTTAAAGAATTATATGCAAGGGACCCATCATCACTTTTTCACATGGACGACACTACTTCAGCGGTTGAAGAAGTAAATGAGCAGGTGCGTACTAGAAATTTGATCTTAACCGAACTCAAAGAACATTTGTTAGAAGCACAACAAAGAATGTAGATTCAAGTTGATCGACATCGTAGAGAACTCACTTTTGAGATTGGTGAACTAGTATATCTCAAACTTCGTCCCTACAAACTATGTTCTTTGGCTAATAAGATCAATGAAAAACTCAGTCCCTGTTTTTATGGTCCTTACAAGATTCTGGAAAATATTGGCTCCGTAGCTTATCGATTGAAGTTACCAGTTGGAACACGCATTCATTCAGTGTTTCATGCTTCACAGTTGAGAAAATTCTTACTTCCAACTAATTTTTCTCAAAACCTACCTCCTTTTATTACCCAATAATTGGAGCTTTAAGTTGAGTCTGAGGCAGTGAGACAGATCAGGAAACTAATCAATAGAAAATTAAATGTGCTAATCAAGTGGAGGAACCTATTAGACTTTGAGAATACATGGGAGGAATATACAATCATTGATCAACAATTTCCGGACTTTCACCTTGGGGATAAGGTGATTCTTATAGGGAAGGGTAATGATGTGCCTCAAGTTATAAAAACTTATTCCAGGAGACCAAAATAAACAATTAAGAAACTTAGTAACTGTCATGAGACAGTTACACATGTAATGGGTGGTTTTTTCTATAGAAATAGGGGCAGTGTAGTGAAAACGAGGGATATTCAGAAAATAACAGAAAGGGAATTCGTGATGAGTTCTAGCCTCTCGAATGTCTATAAAGGTTGTGATCTTTATGATTGTATAACTAACACCACTATTATCTTAGGATGTGATTTATTATATTAGTAGTATACTCATGATTGTTGTAATATAAGTGAATCTAGTGTGAAACACCAGTATTTGTTCCTTATTTTATATTTCAGCAGTAAAGTCTCTCAAGGTACTAGCAAAATTATCTACTGTCGACATGAACAACAACATACCGTACAAGTGGGGAGATAGAGAGGATATTTTTGATAGACCTTCGACTAAAGTAAAAACATCACAAATCAGTTTGAAATAGGAATGACGAAGCCAAGACATATTACTTAAGAACATACTAAAAAGGAATTAGTAGCTACAACAAAATAAGACGATAATTGAAGTGCAACAAACATTAAATAGTAACAAAAGTGAAATACCAAGAAACTCCAAGAGTAATAATACAACTACCAGTATAGAATAATAACTGAGAGAACTCTCAACTATCGAACTATACCTCTACCCTAATCTATATCCTCCATGTTATTCGACTTGCTATTTCTATACATCTCATTGCCACTTAAGCAACATACGTAAAGTCAACAGAAGAACTCTATGCATTCTAAATATCTTTCTAAACAACTATCAAGGGATTCAAAATACTAATTGCAATCTATAGAGGGCTATGCTATTCATTTTCAAACGTTGCATAAGCAGGGTAAAATTTTATGTCTCATCTCTAGTGGTTGCCAGAGTTTGAGGCAGTGACTCCTAGTGCTATCTACACATGTTAAAGGAATAGGTTTAATCATAGGCTTGTTCAAAGGATGTTTTCATCAGATGAATAAACTTCAATTAGAATAGAATGGTACTTGATTTCAATCTGTTTTTGTAGGTAAGATCAATATTGTATAAAAAGCGGCAAAGCAAATAATTTCGTTAAGAGTAGTACACATGATATTTTGACCTAGATACACCGTATAGTTTTCTACATTATCCGTGTAATTCTTGAAAGAAAAGAGATCAACTAACCTCTTTCAATCTATGTGGCTATGTCACTGCATATAAATCCAAGTTAGGATCTTTAGTCACGATAAATTTCTCAACTCTAATTTTTGCTCGAGCATGTATGTAGGTGTAACAACACCTCAGAGGTTTTTATGTTTAGAACAGACCGTAAAAAATAAAAAATAGAAGTCCACATAAAATTATAAGTATTACGGACTCCATCTAAGGTCCGTAAAATGAACTACAAAAATCGTAAATTTGATCCATAGATTAAACTTCATAGATTGGAATTTCAGGTTTGAGTTTTACAATTCTAGTCTATGGGGCGTAAGCACATTTGCAAGTAGTATGTTATACCGTAAATCAAAGTACCGAAACTTGAAAACTAGCCTCAGTTTTACGTGTCAAGTTTTTGAGTCGTAAAACCTTTTACGGGCCATAAATAGGTTGAGTTGATGTCCTGAAACTCAAATTTTTGTCTGGGTTTACAAACACTGTTTATTGTATGTAGATAGAACCATGGACCATAAATGGCTCTCTAGATCAATTTTAGAGACCAAATACCTCAGGCAGATATCTACAGATAGGGATCTACAATCCGTAAATAGAACCAAGTACCATAGATGCCCTCGAAAACATGTCGATGTCATTGTTCTCTTAGGTGTCATTTTGGTTTTTTTCCCACTCCTTTAATCCCTATACTATGTCGTTTTAACCAATTCTAAGTACGGAAAATTAATTGACATAAATCTCATCATTCACACCCTAATACTTAGAAATCAAATTATTTTCATTCAAAGCTCCTCTCAACCTAAGAACTAGCTAGTGTAATCTTCAAGTATTAGGGCATGAATGAACACGGTTAAGTCAATTTATTGCCCTTAATCCCACTTAGAATAGGTAAAAATACATAGTATAGGGTTTAAAATATTGGGAAAAAACCAAACTGACCTTATAGAGTTCTTTATATTCAATTTTAAAAATTCTAGGTATGTGGATTTCATCAATGGATATTCTTTCACTCGTTGAGTCGCAAAGAAAACCCAGTTTCTCGATTAATCTACAAGGCTTAGGGTTTATGAAACGCATGAATTCCATTATATTATCTATTCCTCTAGAGGAATAGTTTAATTATGTGTTTCCATACTTTCATTTATTATTTGTTAATTCAAGACCCTTAGAAGATAGTTATTTCCATGTATCATAACTATATTATTCAATAGTTGCATGCCTTATTTACCAGTTTTCTTTATCTAAGATGCTTTTATTTAAAGTGTCTCTCAAGTTATTTATCAAATCATCAATATTCATGAGATACTCTTAATTATTATCAATATTATTTAGTATTATCAGATTATTGATGTTTGTAGTTACGTTTATCAATATGTTTACCTTGGGAAATTTCCTTAGAACCGAACAGATTTTGGAATTAAGGCTCACCCGTGAGCTAGGACTTATTCCCTTCGTAGGAATCCCTGAGTCGTATAACTACTTGTCACTAGGGGTGTCAAATGTACAGGTTGGATTGAAATTGGAGATATTAAAATGGGTTGAAACAAAAATCGGGTTGGGTCATGACCCGCCCAAGTTGGGCTCAAATGAGCTAAAATGGGTTGGGTGTTGACCCGCCCAATTCGACCTGATTAATCTCAATAATTTACATATTGCTATTGAACTTTTATAATCAAGATTTGAATTTCCCTTCAAAAAAATTTCTTGAAAACGTAACTGATGGATGCATAAATCCTAAATGACGGTAAATAGATAATAATTCATACCCTAAATATAGGAAGATATATTAATAAAAAATTTTAAAACGGGTTAAAATTAGAAATTAAATTGGTCTCAATTGAGGATTCTCTTCAAAAGCGTTGGGCTTGAATGAGTTGAGATTGAATCCAATTCAAAGTATCATGAGCCCAACCCTTATTTTGGACAGGTTGGGCGGGTTAACTATGTTTGAGTGTATTTTTCACACTCCTACTTGTAACTATGTGTGTTTAAGGATCACATGTTAAACTAAGAATGACAAGGATAATCTTGGGTCCTGATAGTGTGTCTAGTGTCTTAGATACATGCCATTTTTATCTAAACTCTGACCACCGAATCTCAAAAGGCATAATTGAAGGATTCAATGCTTATGGAAGGAATGAACTAAACTCTAACATAGTTTAACCTTCATTATCACACCAAAAGATCTACATCTAGTGGCTCTGACTGCTATTGATGATTTTTTTCAATGAGCGAGAAATCTATCAAGAGTCGATCCTCTTGTCCAACCACAACCTTTGAAACATGGGAATGATGGCCCACCCTTCTACCGTTCTCCACTTAAATACTGGACAATTAGTTCACTTCAAATAGTTTTGAACTTGTGACATAAGACACAAGTCCTTCAACCTTTGATACAATTGTAAGATATAATGGTCAAAACACACCTAAATTATCACATTACCGTGAGTTTCATACCTCAACTATCCATTGTTCCATTTATGTACCTAAAACTATCTTTCTCTTTGTGTCAAACACACCTCCATACTTAGCTGGGCTATGCATAACTTATGTTCCTAATGACAAATCTAATGTGGTCCTTGGCTTTTTTATAGTTAATGGTTAAAGAAACACTGAAGTTGTCACTTTTTCGCGAGTTTCATACCTCAACTATTTATTGCTCTCTTTAACCTACCTAAACGATAACTCACTTGGTGTTAAAACACATCTAAATGTTGACAGTATAAACTTTACTTTCACACATATCAAAGGACAAAGACAATATCAATCAAACAAGTAATGAATTAGGTCATTTTGTATTATAGCCTACCTAAAATTATAAAATAAATACATGAAAGAGACTGTTATTATTTAAGATAATTAAATTAGATATATATCCCATTGAATTTTAAACTCACAGTAAAAACAACAATGCAAAAACAAAGATAATGAAATTCATACATTCAACCTATCTACAAAATGTGATGTTTAATTTAAACAAATAACACATAATCTTAACATAAATAGAAAGGAAAGTGTATTACCTTATTGAGAGCCGACTTGAAAACTCGAGTTGACAAAATTGTCGTATTCCAATTTTTCTTCTTGAATTGAAAATGCAAGGAAGGAAACAATATTTAAACTATGAATGAAACTTTTTACAACCCAACTTTTGGATTTTTTAGGGTGTGAAAATCATGTGAAAACAATGAATGAGTCGGGTTAAAACCATATGAAATAGGATAAATTAATTAAGAACACATTTCTGCAAGTTTCATACTTCATCTATCCATTGTTCAAATTCCCCTTTGTGTTAAAGCACACCTTGATGTTGAGTTGTCCTACATGTGCCTACTGTGGATGGGGAACAAATATTTGGCCAACTCAACATCAAGGTATTTTCTTATACAAAGAAAATGATAGGTTAGGTAGTTAAATTAAACCATGGATAGGTCAAGTATATGAAATTCGTAGAAATGTGATAATTTAGGTCTGTTGTGACCATTAACTCTTAATTCATCCCATTTCATACGGTTTTAACCCGACCCATTCATCCTTTCATATGTTTTTGAAACCACAAAATTGGGAAAAGTTGAGTAATAAAAATGTTTGTTCATATTTTAAATTCTTTTTCCTTCCTTACATTTTCGATTCCGTTAGAAAAGGTGGAACCCGGACAAGTCTGTAAACTTGATATTTCAAGTTGACTCTCAACAAAGGTAATACAATTTTCATTTTTCTTTCATTTTAAGATAATGTGTTATTTTTAGTAGATTTGACGTAAGAATTTATAGCTAGGTTGCCTTCATAAATTTCTTGTTCTTCGTGTTTCCATTGTATATATATATATATATATATATATATATATATATATTGATATATAGTTGTTGATTGATGTTGTTTTTGTCTTTTTAATAAGTGTGAAAAGAAAATTTATTCACTCAGCATTGAGGTGTGTTTTAAAAGAAAGGGAGTGATAGTTTAGATAGGTTAATGAGGAACTGAACATACCTATTAAATGAAGGAATACATGTTTAAACATAAACTATATCAAATAAGGAAAAGAAAAAGGGAAATGATTCCTATGCGGAAAGGAATAATTTTCCACGAAAATTATTACTTTCCTTGTAGGAGTCAACTAGGGGTTAGTCCACCAATATATAAGGATAATTTCAAGAAGGAAAAATTGGCTTTTGCAATCTACATTCGAGAGATTTTTCTAGAAAGGACATAACGACTAAAGAGATCAAGAAAGAACAAGAATGAAGAACTAGAGTTAGGATTACCTTTAAAACAAAAGTTTGCATTGTTTCGCCTTAAAATTATTATTCATGGATAATAATTCTAAGTGTGAAAGAGAATTTGAGAGCATTGTAACAAGAAGTGGGTTTGACTTCTCGGGAGTATAGTGTTTAGTAATAGTTTATCATTGAATAGTTGAGTAAACATTGGGTAGAGGTAGTAGAGTTAGTTCATTTGATTATAGAGTTGTAATCTAAAGTTGCTTTTTGGATATAGTGAAGTTTTGGTGAAATATCCTATTAGTGTAGGTTGTAGTTTTCTTCCCTTGAGCAAGGAATGTTTGCATGATAAAATATATTTTTTGTGTTAAATTTATTGTTGGAGTTAATGCATTTTTACAACTTAATGTTTAGTCATTCAGTATTATCTCTTAGTTTTTGAAGAAGTCTTTTAGTATTTTATAATACACGTATCGAGTAAATTATGATATTGGTATCTAGTCATTTTTGCAAACCTTTGGTTTTACATCTTTATTAGTATAAATAGAGCTATAATTGATGGTTCTAGTCATCTCAAGTATTCTAAAGCAGCTTAGACAAAACCTGAGCATTCTCTAAGAAAATATTCTCCTTCTATATTTTCTAAAAATTGGTATGAAGTGCATGTTTTCGTTCTTAGTCTGGGGTTAGGTGAAAAAATATGGCATCCAAAAAAACAAACGTGTTGATTCTCCGGTTATTCTTACTCTATTATTTATGAAAATGAATTTGAGTACTAAAAAATAAGAGTGAGAACGCATCTAAAAGCAGAAGGTTTGTGAACTATTGTTGCAAAACGCTTTGACGAGCCAGAAAATGATGGTGAACTTACAACATCAGAGATGAAAAATCTTGAGGCTAAGTACTACACATCAAGATGCAAAAGCTTTGAGAAAAATTAAAATGGGAGTCGGAAGAGCATATTTTACAAAAAAAAAACTACTTGTGAGACTCCACTGCAAGCTTGGGAGTGATTGGAAATCGAAGTGTTTGGTGACAAAAAGGTAGGCACTATAAAATTTCAAAATCTAACAAGAGTGTTCCAATATTTGAAGATGATGGAATATGAGAAAATAGATGAATATTGCACAAGAGTCATTAATATTGTTAATAAAATGAGAAATCATGGTGATACAATTTCTGACCAATAAGTTGTGAAAAAAATTCTAATTAGTGTCACGGAGAAATATGAGCACATTGTTGCTATCACTTAGGAGACTAAAGATATTTTTAAGATCTCCATTAAAGAGCAAGTTGGATCATTTCGTCCACATGGAAAGCGAATATTTTTCCGTGAAAATCAAACCAAATAAACTGTTTTCTAGTCCAAAACAAATGAGAATTCTCAAAAATTCTCAAAAAATCAGTAAAAGAATAATTATAATCTAGAAAAGAAGCAGGATGATGGTTTTTCTAAGAAGGTTGAAGAAAAAAGTGAGAAATATTCTAGTCTTATTTGTAAAATTTGCAAAAAGAATTATCACAATGTAGAAATATATTGACACAAAGGCAAGCCTCAATGTAAATTTTGTAAAATGTTTGGACATATTGAGAAGGATTCTCGGCTCAAGCACGACAGGATGCAAATTTTTGTAAATAACATGAAGAAACAAACATTTTATTTTCCTCTCAATATGATGCTTCAAAATAAAGCAACGAATGAATATGTTGATAGTTGTAGTCGCAATCACATGACTGTAGATGAAAAGATTTTCCTCTCAATTAATAGTAACATCACTACTAAAGTGAGAATGAGAAAGTTGTAAGCGAATTCGTGATGCTCTTTATGTTCCTGACTTGCAAGAAAATTTGCTTAGTGTTGGTCAACTCATGAAAAATACTCATTCTTTTGTGTTTAGAGATAATTATTGTGCATTTATGATAAAAATATGCCAAAACAAGTCATTGTTGAAGTAAAGATAATAAAAATAATTTTTTCTTTATAATTTCATTATAATGCATTAAAAAATGAAGTCGTAGCCGATTCATGGATTTGGAACAAAAGATATTTCCTTTTAAATTTTCATGGTTAGAAGCTTCTCGTAACACTTAAAAATTCCAAGACGTGTTATAGAACCTAAAGTAAGTGTTATAAGGTCTATCTACTGTTTTAAGGAATATTTTATGAAATATAGGTCTTTTTGGAAGTCTAGAAATTAAAACGTCCAAGAACGTCCACAATGTTCAGAAAACTGGCTTATGGAGGTACTAGCGTGCCTTAGCCTATTTGACTAGCTTTTAGGAGTCAAAAATACATAAAAATCGGTGGAAGGGTAGCCAAAATGTGTTTAAGTCAATTCATCGTTTAAACGTCCGGGTAAGACTCCCCAAAAACAAACCAAGGGCCCTTGAGGAGGACCCTTGCACGTTGGAGCAAATATTGCCTGGGCAGTGTGCACCCACGAAAGGGCAATTGACGGGGCGTGTGTTGATCGATGGGAACATAGATGCCAATAATCGACAAAAACATAAAAAATTTGTTGCAGGACCTCATCTGCATAGTTTCTGACCAAAACAACGAGTGTGCAGCACGGAGGGAGGGCCTGTCGTTGATAGACCAACAATCCGTCGATCCTGGTCTCGTCGATGGGGCCTGTAATTCGTGAACGTTTTAAATTAGTTTAAAACAATTAATTAAGGGGCTTCGCGGATATTTAGGGATTAATGGAAGACTAATTAACTTAATTAACTTTCACGACCCAGATTCTGGAATTTGTAATGCAACCGGCGTCGTTGACCTCTCAGAGGTTGTAGACAAGCCCCATTGGGCATTCATCACATTCATAAATACATTTGCCAACCACGACCTTTTACAAAATCTTTGAAATGAAAGTATGAAGGAGACGCTAGGGAGAACATCCACTAACTTTGTCAAAAACTAAGTCTAGAATAAAACTATAGCATCCTCGAGATCAAGAGGACCTTGCAAATGGTCTGGAGAAACGCTGATGTCCAAACCATTGCAAGAGTCGTCAATTTGTCCATTAATATGCATCTATAAAATATTACATATTAGGGGTTATTACACCACTTATACTTATTACGGGTGTATGCACACATACACATAAGGCTATGCATGATCAAAAAAAGTTCTTCCTAAACAACATGCTATTTTTGGAAATCCTAGTCACTAGACTTTCCAAAATCGTTAGTTGTGAATTTTTGTATGAATATGATGTATTTTGATGCCTTAAAAGAACACAACTCATTCTCTATATCATTACATGACATTAATATCATCAATATAATTTTAGAACAACTCGGGCAAAGATTTGAGATTTTGATCCTCTTAGGCCGAAAGCTCCTCTTTGTACACTTAGATTATTTATCAGTTTTTTTATTCTTCTTATTGTGTAGTGCAATAATTCTTTTGGTCCTATATTTTACTTACAAGTGCAATGATTCATTTTAGTCCCATGCCCACAATGAATCAATGTAAGTAATGCAAGGACTAAGGAATGATTTCCCTACCTTATAGTGTGTCATTTTTGACACTATATATTCATTACCTTTCATAAGCAATTATCTATTGATCATGCCATTGATTTCATTACTTTCATGTTTTATATATTATACCTTTCATAGACACAAGACTTTGGAATCGTTTATGTATCATTAAGATATCTCAAGTGAGGGCCAAACATATGTTACCTCAACCCGAAGGCCTTCCTTAGTAAACAGAGAGTCTGCTTCATTCTTTCATTCATATATCATTTTATTCATTTCATTCATTCCCAAGCTGATGTAAACACCAGCTATAACTAGGATGAAGTTCAACACTCTCATCGGGATGATGAAGTGCAATGACAAAAAATGACCTAATGTCATTACTTAAATTTGATTTCACCTCCTGATTATCTTGCACAAACACCTTCAGTATCGTTCATTTCATTATATTTCATAATTTTATGCTGGCATCATTCTTTCTTTGGGAACATTAACTTTAATCGACATAGATCATATGAGCATCATGAAATCCAGTGTCTGGCCCACACCGAAAAGAGGTGAAATCACCGGCCAATGACCCGAACATGCTAGCGTTTATAGGGAGTCGAACGCTGTTAGATCCCTATATTGGCAGTATAGGTTCAAAGACTATGAGATATAAGGAGACTCATACCCGACATTGCCGGAAAGTCTCATCTCATAAGAGTTACGTGCACTTTCGCCCTTCCCGAAGAAAGGTATCACCGCTCATAGCTAGCCTTTCGGTGCTCAGTGTAAAGTTCCATTACATTCAACTCATACTCATGGAAGTTGGCTTCTAGCATGAGGGCATCATAGCTCATTAGATTATTTCTCATATCATCATTAGTATTAAGTGTGAATTGTCCTTTACACATACATATAGAATATTATTGAGACTTGTCTCTTGATATTCAACACTCTCTTAGGTGAGTACTTTTAGTGACCTTTACTTACGCTTGGTTGAGACTTTTCTCATCATTCATCTTATCCTCTTATCATGTTGTCACCATTTTTATTAGCATAATAGATTAACATAATTACTCACCTCATTACGTGAATGTTCATTTCTTCTTTATCTTCTGTGTTGATTCAAGCATTATGGAGACTATCTTTTAGATTGAGACTTACTTACTCTATTGATGACTGGTAATACTGACTTTACATTAATTAAATGTTAATTTTCCTTACATATCATCCTTTGGTGATAATGAGACTGGCTCACACATTCTAACACTTCATAAGTGAGTATTCTTTTAACATAGTTTATTAGGTGTAAGTGAGACTTGTCTCACTTTCTTTAACACCCCATTTTGGTTACTTACTTTAGACCCCTATAATTATGTTATGAATCATGTTACTTAATTACATTAGTGTAGTAGATTCATATCATCGTTTCTGGAGGATGAGCACTTTTTTAATGAGTTTCATGAGTTTATTCTTTTAGAGCATGTTGGGAGTTGTCCCAGTGAGTGGCATGCCCTTGGTTATGGATTCATTGAATTACTTTAGAAGTGCTTATAATATATTTGATACTCTTACTACACAATATTGACATATTATTAGTATTGACATAAACATTTGAGTAAAGATTACATAACCATCCTTGGTTGCATAGACCAATTTTACATTCTTTCATGCTTGGTTGGACATGTACATTATTCATTAGCCAATATTTTAATTATTTAACATAATATTATAGTAATTTGCATGCATCCCTTTTGGACAATGTACTGTTAGCCATTTTATTGGCATAAGCCAAACAATCAATCAAATTTTGATTTCATGGAGATCTTTTTAGCCAACCTTATAAAAAAAACTTTAGGCATAACGTTTTTAAATATCTTGAACAGCATAATATGATCATTTAACGAACACAAAATCATCAACAATTCACATTTATAGTAGGTATACACAACAAACCGTAATTATCTTCATACATAACAGTTTCGAACACATCTTAACATAGTATCATTCTCTTAACCAATCTTGATCCATGACTTTAGGGAAACGTTTTTAAGACATATTGGACAGCATCATATTAATTTTTAAAGAATTTAACATCTTCATAACTTCACAATAACAGCAATGCAACATTTGGACTAACACATCAACACATAAAACAATTACGGGTGTTACTAACACATTGTCGATTCATGATTCACCTTTTAAGCACTTAACTTTATACGATCACAACATCATATGTTAATTGACAATCATAATTCAAGAACATTACACATAATATCATATTTCACCACATACCAACAACATGTTATCTAACCTATTCAACATGGAATCGAAAAGGATACTAGGGACAAAGGAGTTGGACGAGGAGACGGGAACAACCCTAGTTTTCATGATCTTTGAATCGTTGGAAAGAAATTTCTCTTAGAGAAATAAATCAAGGACAGAAACCCATACCTTATGTCGAACTTAATTTACGAATACTACCTTGAACAAAACCTTGGAGAAACCTTGAAATTACCTTAGAGAAATCGATAAATTTTGTGCCTTTTACTTGCTATCGATGCTTACTGTTTTTGCATCCTTTTTGTCTATGAGTTTGAACGTAATTTTTAGGTTTAAGAAATGATCTTGAATCATTCAACTTAGGGTTTAATAAGTTAATAAAATAAATTACTTAAATAATTACTAAAAATCCCCTCCTAGATTCACTAGAACTAGGAAAACAAAATATTTGATCAAATCTGAAATTTTTCCTAAGAATTTCGTTTTGCCTCTTTAAATTAATTAATTGAAAATGGATAATTTAAATAATTAAGGTGCCTATTTTAAATATTAAAGTGCCCCTAAATCATTGGATCAAAAATTAACCCTTTTGGACCATCCTAGGTTAAGTACTAGGATTTTTCTTAAGTTGTACTAGGTTAGTGTAAGAATTTTTGTTTGACCCCTTAAATTTAATTAATTAAATGACTAATTTAATTAGTTAAGTGACCTAGGTTAATTATTAAAGTACCCTTAAGTCGTTATAAGCGTAACTAATCCTTTGAACCATCCTAGGTTAGGTATAAGGTTGTTTTTTTCTTGTTTTAACCGAAATCTGGATATTGCTTTGTGATTTCGGTTGCCCCTTTAAATTAATTAATGAAGATTCTAAATTAATTAATTAACTTGCCTAGGATAATTACAAAATTACCCTTAAGTCGTTAGGATCTTAACTAACTCTTTGGATCATACTAGGTTAGGTATTATGTTGTCCATTTCTTGTCTTAATCGAAATCTGAAAATTTCCTTTGTATTTTTGGTTTTTGTCCTTTTAAATAAATTAATTAATTTTATAACTTAATTAATTAGGTAACCTAGGGTAATTAATAAAGTATCCCTAAGTTGTTAGGACTATATTTAACCTTTTGGACCATCCTAGGTTAGGAATTAGGTTATCTCTTTAACTATTATTAGGTTAGTGTCAACCCGGTTTTAGTCTTAGGTTTTCGGGTGCACTTATAGGTCAAATTCGGTTAGTCCTAGGTTATTTAGTTATTAGGGCAGTAGGTTAAAGTGTATAATTGGTAGGGAGGTTATGATCCACATGGAGTGGTTCCTTGTGCACGTTTTCCCCTAACTACCCTAATAGAATTCGGTTAGGGTGGTCCCCTCCTTTGGAAGCTTCTTCACATGTATTGCGCATGTGCTTGCACATGGGTTGGTTCTACTTTCCTAACTAAACTATTCTTGATGTACTATTTGTAATATTTACTTATTGTCCCAAGAACCCTCACTATTACTTTAGGCACTTCTTAATTTACATGATCATTTTAAATGGTCAAGTGCTATGGTACTTGGCTTGTCTCTTGGATGCCTAGTACATATTGTGTGTAATATAAAGTCAAAAAATTTAGCTTAGGGTCTTCATTGCAGGTACATTTCTTAAACAAATTCATTAAAACTTTAAAAAATTGTCTAACACCCTTTAAGCCAATATTTTCTAATATGTCCAATATTTTGCTTATTTGGGCATTATATATAAATTGGCTAATTAATACCCCTTAGCCAATTTTCTATACTATGCCTAATATTTATCAATATTGGGCATTGGAATGCCTATGTATCCCCAATACGCATTTTTCAAGACCGATTGGGCTCTTCACTACACATGTAATTTTCTGAAATGTTACATTATCCCCCCCTTAGGAACATTCGTCCCCGAATGACACTTACACATCATTTAAACAAAGAGGATGATTTTCGAAAGTTACTTTATCATTCTTACACTTTTCTCTTTTGTGAAAATACGATTCACACTTATTTGGATGATGCATAACATTCAAGCGTATCTGAAGCTTCATATTTGAGATTGAGGAATTTTCTTCTCAAAAGCACTTTACTTAATGCACATTACAACTCATGCAATACAAAAATCATGTCTATGGTACACATAAACAGAAACATAAAATGCAAACATGACTTAGTTTTAACTCACATAGTGCTATTATAAGACATACAATTTGGGACTTTCAACCAAATCGACTAATGCACTAACACATAGAGTTTCTTAAACATAAAACCAGACATAGGAAGAGTATATCTAACCTCAAGAATTGAACAAATGAGGGTAACGGGATCTCATATCGTCCTCATCCTCCCATGTTTCTCCCTCAACAAGGTGGTTCCCCCATAATACTCTTACGGAGGCAACCTCCTTGTTCCTCAACCGTTTCACTTGGCGATCTAAAATTTCAATGGAAAACTCTTCCTAAGAAAGGTTCTTATTGACTCCTAACCCTTAGATAACATCTTGTTGGCCTTAAGATTTGAAACTATTTGACTTGTTGTATTTGAACCACGCTTTTTCCATCTCAACTTTAACTCATTTGGAAACTAAAACCTTACTACCCTGTTTCTATAGTCTATTGTATCATAACACTTACGAAGTAAATTCATATCTTAGCCATATCCTTGAGTTTGTGTGCAGCAAACTTAGCCTTATTCTCTTCATTGGTACTCATAACAGGCTTTTAGAACTTACCATGCATTCACCTCCATGCGAACAGCAACACTCATCACACGTCTTTCGTCCACGTTGGGCATTTCCATCACGGCCCCTTCCTAGGAAGGCTAGATCTTGAGCCTGGAGTCTTAGACCACTTGGCCATCCTAATTATTGTATGTATTCTTCTATGCATTCACACAATAAGGAAGTTAGATAATTATATTGAGATAATGTTTCAAAGCTCTAGATAGCACGATAAAGAGTAGAAGAAGGGAGAATTCCAATCATCGCGTAGTCTCTAAGTCATGATTGTGGAGCGCTTCACAACAATAAGTTAGAAACTACGTAACGAGGTTGTGTTGAGATTTCGTTCTTAGGTACCTTAACCTCATGCTTTGATACCATGTTTTTCACGATCCAGATTCTGGAATTCGAATCGCAACCGATGTCGTTGTCCTCTCAGAGTTCGTAGACAAGCCTCATCTTGCATTCATCACATTAATATGGTTAATTTTAGCGTAAAATTTAAAACCTTTAAACGTATGAAGTATCCATAGACTTCATATAGTTATTCTTGAATTCATCATATACTAAGATCAAAATAAATATAACAGCCATCTATCACAAGAATCAATTCAAAACAGAATAAAAATACATCATAAATACGTTTACCAAGTACGGCCTTATTACAAAAGCTTCAAAATGAAAGTACGAATGAAACGCTAGGTACAACATACACTATCTTTGTCTAAAACTAAGTCTAGACTAAAACTGTAGCATCCTCGAGATCAAGAGGACCTACCAAATGGTCTGGAGAAACGCTGATGTCCAAACTGTTGCAAGAATTGTCAATCTGTTCCTTAACCTTCATCTATTAAATAGTCAATAGTAGGGGTTAGTACACCAATTGTACTAAGTATAGGTGTATGCGCACATCCACATAAGGCTATGTATGATAAAGAAAGCTCTTCGTAAAGAACATGCTATTTTTGGAAATCCTAGTCACTAGACTTTCCAAAATCATTAGTGATGAATTGTGGTATGAATATGATGTATTTTAATGCATTCAAATCACAAAACTAATTTTCTATAAGATTATAAGACATTATTGTCATCAAAATAATTTTAGAACAACTCGGGCGAAGATTTGAGATTTTTGATCCTCTTACGCTAGAGCTCCTCTTTGTACACTTAGATTATTTTTCAGTCTTTTTCTTCTTTTTGTTGTGTAGTCCAATAATTCTTTGTATTCTATGTTTTTTTACAAGTATAATGATTCATTGTAGTTCCATACCCGTAATGAATCGATGTAAGTAATCCAAGGACTAAGGAATGATTTCCCTACCTTATAGTGAGTCATTTTTGACATTATATATTCATTACCTTTCATAAGCAATTATCTATTGATCATGCCATTGAATTCATTACTTTCATGTTTTGTATATTGAACATTTCATATACATGAGACTTTGGAATCGTTTATGTAGCATTACGACATCTCAAGTGAGGGCCCAACATATGGGACCTCAACCCTAGGGCCTTCTTTAGCAAACACAGAGTCTGCTTCATTCGTGGATTCGTACTTCACATTATTAATTTCATTCATTCGTAAGATGATCTAAACACAAGCTATATCTAGGATGAAGTTTAAGACTCTCATCGCGATCATGAAATGAAATGACCAAGAATGACCTAATGACATTACTTGAATCTGATTTCACCTCCTGATTGTCTTGCACAAACACATTCAGTATTGTTAATTTCATTATATTTCATACTTTTATTCTGGTCTTATTCTTTATTTGGTAACTTTAAGCTTAGACAACATAGATCATGTGAGCATCATGAAATTCAGTGTCTGCCCAACATCGAAAATAGGTGGAATCACCGACCAAAGTGACCCGAACATGCTAGCGTATATAGGGAGTTGAACCCTGCTAGATCCCTATATTTGCAGTATAGGTTCAAAGACTAGGATATAACAGGAGACCCATACCCGTCATGCCAGACAATCTCTTCTCATGAGAGTTACGTGAACTTTTGCTCTTCCCGAAGGAAGGCATCACCGCTCATAGCTAGCCTATCGGTGCTCAGTATAAAGTTCCATTACATTTAACTCATACATCATGGAAGTTGAATTCTAGCATGAGGGCATCATCGCTAATTAGATGATTTCTCATCTCATCATTAGTATTAAGTGTGAATTGTCCTTTACACATACATATAGAGTATTATTGAGACTTGTCTCTTGATATTCAACACTCTCTTAGGTGAGTACTTTTAGTGACCTTTACTTACGCTTGGTTGAGACTTTTCTCACAATTCATCTTATCCTCTTATCATGTTGTCACCATTTTCATTAGCATCATAGGTTAACATAATTACTCACCTCATTATGTGAATGTTCATTTCTTCTTTATCTTCTGTGTTGATTCAAGCATTATGGAGACTATCTTTTAGATTGAGACTTACTTACTCTATTGATGACTGGTCATCCTTACTTTAAATTAATGAAATGTGAATTTTCCTTACATATCATCCTTTGGTGTTAATGAGACTGGCTCACACATTTTAACACTTCATAAGTGAGTATTCTTTTAACATAGTCGATTAGGTGTAAGTGAGACTTGTCTCACTTTCTTTAACACCCCATTCTGGTTACTTACTTTAGACCCCTTTAATTATGTTATAACTCACGTTACTTACTTACTTTAGTGTAGTAGATTCATATCATCGTTTATGGAGGATGAACACTTTTTTAATGAGTTTCATGAGTTTATTATTTTAGAGCATGTTGGAAGTTGTTCCAATGAGTGGCATGCCCTTGGTTATGGATTCATTGAATTAATCTAGAAGTGCTGATAATATATTTGACACTCTTACTACACAACATTGACATGTGATTAGTATTGGCATAAACATTTGGGTATAGATTACAAAACCATCTATGTTGGCATAGGCCAATTTTACATTCTTTCAAGCTTGGTTGGATATGTACATTATTAATTAGCCAATCTTTTAATTATTTAACATAATATTATAGCCATTTGCATGCATCCCTTTTGGATAACGTATTGTTAGCCATTATATTGGCATAAGCCAAGCAATCACTCAAATTATGATTTCATGGAGATCTTTTTATCCAACCGTATAACATAAGTTTAGGCATAACCTTTTTAAACATCTTGAACAGCATGATATGATAATTTAACTAACAAAACATCATTAACAAGTCACATTTATGGTAGGTATACACAACAAACCGTAATAATCTTCATACATAATAGTTTCGGACACATCTTAAAATAGTATTATTCTCTTAACTAATCTTGGTCCATGACTTTAGGTAGTTGTTTTTAAGACATATTGTACAACATAATATTAATATTTGATGAACTTATAACCTTCATAACGTCACAATGACACCAATGCAACATTCAGACAAACACATCAACACTTAAAACAATTAGGGGTGTAACTAACACATTGTCGATTCTTGATTCACATTTTAAGAACATAACTTTATACGACCACAACATCATAGGTTAATCTACAATCATAATTCAAGAACATTACACATAATATCATCCATCACCACATACCAACAACATGATATCTAACCTATTAAACATGAAATCGAAAAAGGATACTAGGGACAAAGGAGTTTGACGAGAACATGGGAACAACCCTAGTTATCAAAATCATTGAATCATCGGAAAGAAAGTTCTCTTGGAGAAAGAAGTCCAGGAGAGAAACCCATACCTTATTTAGAATTTAATCTACGAATACCACCCTTAACCAAACAAGGTCCCTTGAAGAGGATCCTTGCACGTTGGAGCAAACACTACCTGAGCAGTGTACACCCACGAAAGGGCAATCGATGGGACATGTGTTGATCGACGGGGCATAGATGGCAACCATATACCAACACTTATCCAATTTCTTGGAGGCCCTCACCTGCACAGTTTCTGACAAAAACGATGAGTTTGCAGCACGGAGAGAGGGCCTGTCGTAGATGGACCAACGATCCGTCGATCATGGTCTCGTCGATGGGGCATTTTATTCCTGCACGTTTATAACTTTTAAAATAATTAATTTAGGGGTTCAGAGATTAGTTAGGGATTAAGGGAAGAAAAATTAACTTAATTAACCCCCCCCCCTAATAAATACCCCAACCCCACTAGTTTAATTACAGCTCTAAAAAAACTCTCTTCCTTCTCTCTTCTTTCTCCCTCTATTGGAAAACACCATTGAAGAGAAGCTAGGAAATGGATTTAGGTGTTTAAAGGGATGATTTCACTATCATTTATTCATCAAACGTTGAGGTATGGGATCTAATTCACCTTTGAGACCTCTTTCCTCAAAGGGTTCCTTAAAAGTACTTTCAAAAGTTGGGTTTTGATGTGGGTTCTTCTCCATATCGAAAATTATGTTATGAAGTGGTTTATTTATATTTTTTATTGGATAATATGAGTAGATTAACATTAATTCTAACTTAATTATGATATATCTTGATGATTTTGTCTAGTTTGTAGATGATGACCCTTAACCCTTAACCCTTAACCCAAGGTTTGATCTTGATATGAATTAGCTTGTATTTGATTCAATTGACTTGGTTATTGGTTTAATTTCTATTAATTGATGTTGTTACACTAATCATGAACAAGGTTGGGTGATTTGTATACTTTCATTCTAGATCTTGAGAAGATGATCTAGGTTAGGAAGTCTGTTGTGAATTTACCTAAGCATCTTGTCTTAAACTATGATCTAGTATTGAATTGTGATGTAGTGATTCTTCTATCCTTGATATTATATTGATTATTAACTTATGATGATGTATACCTAAATTGGGTTTAATTAAGGGTTTATGGAAAGACCTTGATGATGAACTATGAAGGAGACTTGGTAAGTCTTATGATCTATATCCTTTACTTCAATTGTGATTAATTGTGAATAAGTCATGATGTTGTATTGGAGTATACCTTGTATTAGCATTGATAGGGTTTGTATGATGTTTAATTGAAATGTCTTGACTATGTTGTGTGGTTACTTAAGATGTATGTGTTATAAGGATGGTGATAATTGCCAATATTCCATATTATGATATGAAGATTTTAATGTGATAACCTCACCTATATGAATTGTTATGAAAGGATTTATACTTATGCAATTCATATTGATCTATTGATGATGATGATTATATAATGGGTAGACCCTCTGAACTACAATAAGCTACGATGATTAATAAATACATTAAAGACATTTCAATAAAGTGAATTAGCTTAGCACCGAGTGAACTTGACAATGGGAGGTGATGGCTTCCAATAGAGGAAGATTCACCTTATAGTTCTACATGTGATGTTGACTCCCCAAAGAGGGATACCCATCCAATGGATTCCCGTGAGAGGAGTCCCACATATCCAATTGGTATGTAAAGGTTTTATACTTGTCTCTTAGTTCTTGAACTATGTTGCCCCCATAGTAAGATTAGCTAGTGGATCTACCTAGAAAGCTACGTTTATGTTTGGTTTTCCTTGGGCCAGTAGACCACCTTCCATCGGTTTAAGGTTTTACAACAACGGATTCCACATTTAGCTCTTGTGGTCTATGTCGGCAAGGAAAGTGTTCCCTAAATTAAAATGAACAAATGAAGGATAAACTAACTAAGGTGACTGGTCAGGTTTAACTTAGCCTAGGTAGGGGTATGGGACTCTACCAATGCCTTGCACTAGTTTGCCTTGATGGAAGCTTTAGAAGGTTAATATTATGTATGTATATGATAATGAATGCAAAAGATGATTGTATGATGACTTTACATGTAAATGATACTATATTGTGATTGAAACGCTTATGAACATGCAATTGGTCTATGTTGTTAAAAGTACGATGTTGTATATCCTTGAAAGGTTATGTTATGTGAAGTTGAATATTAGTCATGATTCTAGCTGGGTCATTTGATTGAGTAAGGTTATGGGGCTTTGCTTGGTTATTGTACTTGTTGGCTTTATAAGGATTCATGAGTAGTAGTCTTTCTTTATTATGATATGATGAACTCTTATCCATGCTTGTGATGCAATTACTTAATGGTAGGATTATATTAGATTATGGGTTAAAGTATGTTGACAAGTATGTTATGTTCTTTGACTTGATGAATATGTCTTCTTGAATTGTATGTTTTCCTTGATGATGCATAAGCCTTTCAAAGAATAAAATAGCATGTTTCGACAAAATGTGCCTTTTAGCATGATTTGGTCTTATATGTGCATATGGTCTCATACTTAGTACAAGTGGCGTACTAACCCCATTTCTTCCTTTTCCCCAATATTTTAGGTTCAGGTCATTGAAGTGCTTTGAAGGCAACTTGAAGAAGGCTTGGATCTCTTATTCACCCAAGTAGGGTACGTCTTTATTTTTCGAGGGCAATGCCATATCTAGCTTCACGAGTTTGCGTTTTAGTTAAAGACTTCTATGGTTCTTTCGTTCCATTTAGTATGAAACATTGTATAGCCCATGTGAGACATTTTTATTCGACGGGTTGTGACCAATGTTCTTACACTCTTAGTAGATGGTTATGAGAAGAGACGACAATTATGACTATTATGTCTATGTTATACTTACTTATGTGCAACAAAAGTACAAGACTAAGTAATCTTACTATACGAAGGGTCTAGTATACTCGATGTATATATTTTATATGTATGTAGAGGTCTATATACACCTCCAAGTAGAAGTAATTAAAAATTCTAAATCTTCCACTAAATTTGACATGTGAATTTAATGATGTATGCTAAGGGTCTAGTCTTAGTCCTCAAAGAGGACGACGACGCCGGTTATGTTTAGGGGGTAAATCCGGATGTGGCATTTCTCACGCAAAAAGATATGGTTTAAGGTCTTCCTAAAATACATACTAAGGTGGATTCATATGAAATTTTATAATGGGAAAGAAACATCGAAAGACTTTTCCAACAGGGATGTCTTGGAGAGCAAGTGTAGTTTTGGAACTAATCCATACCGACATTCGTGGACCAATGAAGACTCCATCTCTGGAAGTCAAAGGTACTTTCTAATCTTTATTGATGACTTTTCAAGAGTGACTTGTGTTTATTTATTCAAATAAAAGTTGGAAGTATTTGCAACATGCGAGAAATTTAAATCCATTATTGAGAAACAAACAGGTTGCAGCATCAAGACCATTTGCATTGATAGAGGAGTTGAATACACAAGTCAATAATTTGAAGAAAAATTCAAAAATGAAGGCATTCAGAAGAAACTTTCAATATGGTACACTCCCTAACAAAACAGTGCATTTGAAAGAAGAAATAGAACAATTGTTAAAATGACTAGAAAAAAGATGACTCAGAAAGGCTGCAAAAATATATTTGGGCAGAAGTAATACATACAACGGTGTACACCCTCAATAGGTTTCCAACGAAGGCATTGAAGGAAAAGATATCAAATGAAGCTTGGAGTGGAATAAAACCTTTTGTAAGTCATTTTAAAGTTTTGGGTGTATTTGTTATGATCATATACCTGATGAGAAAAGAATAAAATTTGATGAAAAAAGTCAAAATGTGTATTTCTTGGTTATAGTGATGTGAGAAAAGGCTATAGGCTTCTCCATGTCAAAACTAACAAACTTATTGTTAGTAGAGATGTCATATTTTATGAAAAAACAAAATAGAATTCGAAAAATTAAAAGGTGGAGAGTATTTCTATCATATTTTTAGATGTGTCAAATCAAGAAGTGGATGAGGAAGAGGAAGATGTCCCCTTGGAAGAAATCTTATATTCATAAATGAAGAACCGCCTCAAAAATGAATAAAAATGTTGAGTGACATTTATCAAAGATGAAACTTTGTCGGTGTTGAGAAAGAATATTATGAGGAGGCAATAAAGGATGATGTTTGGAACAAGAAATTTAGATGATCAAGAAAAATAATATTTAAGAGTGTGTGACAATACCCAAAGAAAGAGAAGTTGTAAGTCTAAAATTTACAAAATCAAACTCAATCAAGAAGGAGATATTCAAACCCACGAGAGAAAGACGAAATTCAAGTACAATTATTGTCTGACAGGAGAACAACTTGTTGACATCATCACTAAAGCACTTTCAAGAGAAAAGTTTCACCATTTTCAAGAAGGTGTTGGAGTTGTCAAGCAAATGCATTCATTGGGGGGGTTATTGGAATTAATGCGTTGACACCTTAATGTTTAGTCTTCCAATATTTCCCTCTTAGTCTTTCGAGAAGTCTTTTAGCATTTTGTAATACATATATCGAGTTATTTGTGCAAGGTATTGGTTTTACATTTTTTATTAGTATAAATAGAGTTGTAATTGATTATTCTAATCATCTCAAATTATTTTAAGTAATCTATATAAAACTTGAGTGTTCCTTAAAAAAATATTCTCCTTCTATATTTTCTACATTTCTATCTCTGCAAATCTAGCAACAACCCGGTTCTTGCTAAGGTTGTAAGATTTCTTCATGAACTTATTGCAATAGTATAAATAGAGTTGTAATTGATGATTTTACTTATCTCAAGTGATATTAAGTAACCTATATAAAACTTGAGTATTCTTTAGAAAAAATACTCTCCTTCTATGTTTCCTACATTTCTATCTCCGCATATTTAACACAACCCGGTTCTTCCTAGGTTGTAAGATTTCTTCATGAACTTATTGAAATCCTATTAAAAATTCTACCAGCTAACAAGCTATCAAGTATAGTTGAAGGAACCATCGTGTTAGCATTAACTTCTGTTGGTATGTCTGCTTCTGGTCACCAAACAATCTTGAAGTTATGAACATCAAGCTACAAAGTAGATGGCATAGTTTGGAAGTCAATTTGACAATAAAAGTCAAGATGGCTCCATTTTGTCAATGATCTCTAATTAATCTGTTAAAGAAGTAAAAAAGCAATCAAGTTTAAATATCACTTTCTATGGCGTAATCATGTTGATATTAGATTGGAACAACACACATTGACTCTTTCCACTGTAATAGTGAAAATTAAGGAGAGAAAAGAAAGCCTACTATATCATTGTTTTTTTCTAATGTTTTCCTATTTTTATATTAACAAAAGTAAAATAATTTGTTCATTCAATGAATATTTTTCTTTGTTACTATTAATTTGGACATTGAAGAAATTTTTTTTTTCTAATCATAATTTTTTTCAAATACTCTAAGTATTTTGAATTGTTAATTAGAATACTACTTATGGAGTTCTAAAATAATTTTATTGATTTGAATAACATACTAATATTTTTTATTTCAATTATCTATATTAAGGAGATGAAACAAAACTTACAATACCTTAGATTTGTTCTGGAGTGATCTCCCAATCTTGTCTTAACAAAACTATAAAATTTATCAGAGTATCTTCATAATTTAATACACGAAGATAAAGGTAAATAGATGCGATAGTCGGTATATAATAAACTAGTCATTAGTTATTTTCACAAAAAAAAGTAGTACAAGAACCCACTTCAACTAGTAGAAGTATAAAAATATCACAAATATATATTAAAAATAACATAATTCAAAAGTAAGAATGCTAGTAATATTATTAAATTTTGACGTACGACTCAACAAAAAGTATCAAAATATCTAAAGAATAATTGATGTTAATAAGAACTATTCCAAAAAGTTTCGTTTATGTTACACTGAATTTATCAATTGTATTACCATTATGGTATGATTTTTTTTTATAAATGATTGAATCAATCAATGTTATCTAGATCCTTATCCATCTAAATAACCTATGAAAGTAATAGAAAAGATAAAAAGGAGTAATTGTATGGATCCCCCTTGTTTAAGTAGATGTGCATCTAGAATTTCCTTTTTTGTATGACAATTCTATCTTCATTCAGCCATTTCTATATTTTCATTTTTTCTGTTTATGTTTTTTATAACGTTTTTGAGGTTCCTGATCTATAGCATTGAAATTTAGGAGATCTCATTTTCTTCTGATACGAACAAAAAAGGTTCTTAATCCAATCCAACTATCTCTACCTACATCAACCATATATCCATCAAAAAGAAACTATGAATTTTAATTCAATTTTCTTTCAGTGGGGTATATGTTCTCCCTAGGGCATGATTCATGAGATATAACATTTTTCAATTTTTTTTATCAATTTAAACAAAAAAAATACTAATCAAAAGGAAATCTATTTTGGGCTAGACATAGGATTGACAAATATCTTTTACATTTCAAGCATTCACACAGTTTTATGTGATCAAAAATTGGGTAGTCATATCATATGTAACTCTTTTTAAATATATAAATAGGGACTAAAACGTTTCTGTAGGTCACAAAAATACTACACGTGATTCAAAATTATGCCCCTGAACCCCAATGCAGTGAATTGGTTTACATTTGAGGAAATTTCTATATGAACACATGATTTACGATCAAGGAGCTCTAACTTGTGAAATAAATCAAGTTTTATTAAAGACTCATTTCTCATATGATAAATTAGTTTTAAAAAAATCAAGATCTAACCCTTTTTATTTTTGAGATCATTGCAAACAGAGAAGCCAACCTAAATATGGATTAAAACAAAAACGCATCAAACTTAAACAAAACAGCTTAACTAACTTAATTTCAAAAATTTACCTCCTTAAATAATGACTAAACATGAAAATGCTCAATATATACAAGTGGACTCAGACGCAATTTTTCACCATCTCAAACTTTAAAAACAATTTCAAAATCCATATTTAACACCCATTGGTAATAAACATATCAACACAACAAACACCTCTTAATTTGTGTTAAAATAAATAATAACTTAGAATGCCAAGACTATTAATAAATGAAACAATTAATAGATTATTTTTTCATCCAGTAGATGTTTTCCTTTTGCAAAACATTAAGAATACAATCCATTCTGCGGGAGATTACAACTAAGGGAAAAAGAATCAAAATGCATGAAACAGCAATAAAACACAGAGAAAAGAGTACTTTGTATTGTTACCAGTTGACCAAGGAAGCGGCAAGATCAACTTATAAACATTAGTGATATATAAAAAGAGGAGGATGAGTTTTTTGTTAAACCACAGTACAAACATTGTGCAGGTGTGTTGGGCTGGGGGGAAATGTAGAGTGTGTGGCGAAAAGGAAAACCCTAATGTTAAGGGAGATATATAAAGAAAAGGGTGCAAATCGGATGAGTTGGTCTCCTATATCTATGTAATGCTGCTTTGATTTGGGATTTAGGCCCAAATGATGTTTATATTTGTTTTGTTGTTGGAGTTATTAATAAACAGCCTGACAAAGTTTCTATTAAGAAAAAAGATTACTTTTTCATAGGTCATGTGAAGCGAGTAATTTATTTTTTTTAGTAAACAGCTCAGTCGTAAAACTAGGACAACCATTCACACACAAAGGAAGACTTTTTATATATTTTGAATAAAGGAGATATTGGACAAATGAGAATCAGATCGAAGCTAAACCTCAAATGTCTGCAAATAAAACAAAAAAGCGATATTGGATTGCTAATTGAAGATTGATCGGAGATCTCCAAACTCTCTAAAAATCTCAAACTCATCTTATCCATTATTTTTTTCTAGATCTAGGCTTTTTATATTTTAGCTATTTTTTTCTTCCCTTCTATAGTTGCCCCACCCTTTTTTGGTTTCATAGACTAGATTCAGGGTAAAGTGTGATTATAAATGTTGTATAAGATTAAAAAGTTTAGGGGAGAAAGAGTGAAATATTATCTTTTCTATAGGATATGTTTTTGATTGAGATTGGGATGAAATTTACTAAAGTTTTTAAGTAAATAATTATAATTGAATGAACATTGGACAAGTACTCTTAAATAATTAGTACAAATTGTCATATGTTAAAAAATTGAATTCAAAATGCCATATATCATTGAAACATTTAACAAGACACACAAAATTTTAATATGGGGCGAAAGTGACATTTCATTAGTAGTATTGTTTTTTGCTTTACTCAATTTGTAAGAAAATTTAACAAATAAACTAGATAAAAAATAAGATCAATATAAAAAAGATCACCAATAGCCTTCCTTCTTGAGGTTATGACAATAAATGATGGACACCATTTATGTACAATTTTGTCTTAAGTATCCATACTTGAAAAAGTATGTGCATGACACTTATAGCGATAATTATAAATATTTCAATATTTTACCTTTATTCGTAACTTATCTTTTACAAATATAAGGTAAAATTATCACACCCGGAGCCTACACCCTAAATGTGGCCAGCACCCAATAACCATTGTTGGTCTTTAGCTGACCCTTGGTCTGTCTTACTTAACTCAACTCAATAATGAAATAACAACATTATTGAAAGAAATACTTAAACTTTATTATCTTCGCTAAAATGACACTTAAGTCTCAATTATAACATCTGAAATAAAAGAGACTCAATTAAACTAACTGATTATCTGTCTATGAAACGTCTAACAATGCAATGATGAATTTTGGGAAAGACCCCATAACATTCTACAATTTAAAGATTGAAGAACATATAAAAAAGATCCTACAGAAAGCAAGGAGGCTCACCACTTACTCTGAGTACTCAAACTGGATCAATGATTCGCTGGATGTGGATCCTGGTTACCTGTGTTTGCATCATAAAATGATGCAGTTTAAGTGTCATCAGTACATTGAATATACAAGTATGCGAGTTGGAATTCTAAACAACGACTTAAGCTTGATGGGAATAAGATGAACTTATCTTGGCTCTGCTCAATTCAAGAATTACTCTACTAAATGTGTGTGTGTCTATATATATATGAGTGTATATATATAGACACTCATATATATATATATATATATATATATATATATATATATATATATATATATATATATATATATATATATATATATATATATATATATATGTGTGTGTATATATATAAGGCGATTTAAACACATGCGATCTATATAAAGTTTGTAAAACAGTAAAACAACTCATTTCATCAAATAAAATCCAATAGCAAACTCAACTTTATTTATATATGAAAGTAGTATAGTTCTGTGGGAGTTTCTCTAACCGACAACAACCACTATGAGACTAAGTAGTGATACAGCGTCTCGCCCACGCTGCCAGAATTGTCCTATACTTTGTCGTCGCATAGAATATCCTCAACCTAGTGGATCCACTGTCTAAACTTACGTGATCGTCTAAAAAGTACGACTTGTTAATACCCATGATGGCTCATTATGTACATGGAGACTTGCGTTAAGTTGAACTCTTATCCCCACATCACTGCACAATACTACTCCAAAAATATACTTTAGCTAATACTTTAAAAATAACCTCTTTCCTCTAGGTTGAGATAATTTGTTACACCATTTTTAAATTTAAAAAGCCTTCTTGGAATCAATGTTTCTTTTCCTTGGTCAAAATTTTTTTGGGAAATCTTAATTTCCTCTTAAATTAAATGTGAAAACATTTATAAACTTTAAGGGAGTACTTAGTTCCTTTATAGCTTTTAAGAATTGAACTCAACTATTACTCTTTGCTTAGCTTGAAACGTAACTCTTAGTGAATTCTTAGTTCCCTTGTAGATTTTTAGAATTTAACTCAATTGTTTGTCTTTCTTCAACTTGAAACTTGAGCCTTTAAGCAAATTTAAAACGTTTAAATAATACTCTTGGAAGCTTTAAGAAACTTTGCTTTAACTTACTTCATAGCTTTAGACTTATCTCCTTAACTTCCTTAACTTTGATCCTAACTTTCCTTGAATTCAATTATGGATTTATGGTTCATGATTCATATTGATGGATAATTTCGTGACGTTTAGATGTACCTTAGCGTATTGGTATCGACTAGGAATTGTATGTACATCACTTAGGAACTCGTACAAAAAAGATAAGGCAAAAATGGGGTCTCCATGTGACCTTTGCACTGTTAGATGCTAGGAGACACATAGCCTAACGGATAGACTTTGGTCTGAGGCGCTCTGGCCGGAGTAACGTGCCAGGTCCTGCCAGACATGGCCTGCCCTGAGGGGCTTAGGTAGGCGCAGCGCGCAGGGGTTGTCAGACGAGAACCCTTACTTTTCTTCTACGATTTTAAACTCTAAATACCCATAGATATTTCCCCAAACACTTAGGATCACTAAATACTTCAATACACAATAGTTTAGACTTGTAAAATATCCTGAAAACACGAATCAAAAGAGGTAAAGATATGCTACAACTCAACCAAGAAGAATTCAACAATTGTTCATCAAGAACATCAGTATTATTCATTCAATCTAATCAAAACTCATAGAATTAAACATTTTGGTGTGTGGGTGAATGAACGCAACACAGAAAGAGCTCACATACCTGAAAGAGATCACCCTCGACGAAACTTACTCAATGATCTTGGTGAAATTTCGGTATTTATTCCTTTCTCCTTCTTTTCTTTTCTTTTCTCCCAAGCCCTAAGCGTATTCAAAATTCTAAAAATTGACATAAGGCTCAATATTACCTCTAGTAAACCCTTAAAACAAAATAGGAAATAGTAGGGTGAAAAGTCTACTTTACCCTTACTAAAATCAGGATTGGATTTTTTTGTCAACCCAACAGCCTTACTTTTGACAGTCATATCTCCCTCATACAATATCAAAATTTCTTAAAATTGGCAGAATTGGAAAGACTTATTCATAGTATTTTCAACCATATAAAGAACTGTATCTAAGTCATCTTTTCTACATCTCTTTGAATACAGAGAGAATGCAAATCAATGTACCAAATTCTCTTCTTAACACTATATAAGATTATTTGTAAGCATGTTATTACTTAATGAGAGGTATGTGATCATCCTAATTCTTTGAAATCAATCACACAAGCTCTCGACATGTCTTCCAAAGTTTGGATAGTACACTTTGCATGTCTATATGTTTGAGGATGAATAGAAGTTCTTAAGTTCACCTTTAAACCCAAACCTTTCTAGAAAGATTTCCAAAACTGAGTAGTAAATTATGCACCTCTATCTAAAATAATGGAGACTCAAAAAAGTCTCACCACCTCTTAAAGGTACAACATAGCATAATCCTTGGCCGAATAATGAATCTTCACCGGCAAGAAATGGGCTGACTTGGTCATTCTATCGACAATCACCTAAATAGAGTCATGTTGCCTGTGATATCTTGGCAAGACTATGATAAAGTCCATATTAATCATTTTCCACTTCCATTCCAAAAGGTCTTACTCTGAGCCAAACCTCTAGTCCTTTGGTGTTGTACCTTCACTTGTTGGCAATTTGGGCACTTGGCAACAAACTCAACAATATCTTTCTTCATGCCTTCCCACCAATATACCTCTCTCAAATCACGGAACATATTAGTGGAACCTAGATGAATGGAATATCTGGAGCTATTAGCCTCCTTTGGGATCCTCTCTTAGAGTCCATCCACCCTAGGTACACACAATCTTCCTTGGTACTTCAGCACACCATCTCCCCCTTTTTCTAAACCCAATAATCTTTGCTTATGAACATTTGGCTTCAAATCGAGAAAATGAGGTCTTGGTCTTGCTTTTATTTAACCTCAGACACTAGTGATGACGTAGCCCCATTAATCACCATTATCCCTTCTTCTGTGTAATCCATAAGTCTGAATCCCAAGCATGTCATTCTATGCACATCTTTAGCTAACTCCCTCTTTTCTTATTCAATATGGGCGATACTTCCCATGGATAACCTGTTTAAAGCATCAGCAACTACATTAGACTTGCCTGGGTGGTAAAGAATACTCATGTCATAATCCTTGAGTAATTCTAACCACCTTCTATGTTTGAGATTTAGCTCCTTCTAAGTGAACACATATTGGAGTCTCTTGTGATCCGTAAATATGTCAACATGAACACCATACAAGTAAAGGCACCATATCTTCAAGGCAAACACAGTTCAATTCTAAGAGTTGGATAATTCTTCTCATGAACCTTCAATTGTCTGGAGGCATAAGCTATCACGACAACTACCATGGTTGTTTCTACCGCACTTAGCACATGTTGGATCTCAACTACCTCCATATTCAACACTACCTTGGGATTGGGATGGTCTAGCCTTGAAGTTCTGCGAATTCTGTCCATTATGCTCAACTCTACTTTTGGGTTCATGTGCATTAGCAAATGATGGTGCATGCCTCTTCTGTTTCTGAAATTGTGGTCGACCTGAACCACTCTTGTGTTGACAAGATTCGTTTCCAGTCTTAGTTTTCTTGTTCCCGTACTCCTCTGTATCTCTATATTCTCTTCTTCAACTTGTTTCACATAGACCATTAACCTTGTCCATATCCCCAATCAACATTGCAGCCCTACTTTATTTACTTGAAGCACGATCCAAACCAACTACAAACAAGCTCATTCTACTTCTCATATCCTTAACCATCTCCAGAGCCTAGAGAGATAGTTCGGTTAAAGTTAACCCATTACTCATGAACACTCAAGGGGTCCTATTTCAGAGTAAGGAACTCTCATACCTTCGCCTCCTTTAGTTCTCGGGGAATGAACCGCCTCAATAGAGCCTTTTCAAAACAATCCCAACTCGGAGGTGGTGCATTCTCACCTCTTCCCTCCTTCCACTAATCGAACAGATTCCTAGCCACATTCTTGAGTTAATATGTATCTAGTTCAACCATTTCAGTAGCAACTACATGCATCACGTCAAACACCTTCTTCAACTATTCCAAGAAATTTTCTATATCCTCAGTATTGCTCAAACCAGTGAAGCTTGGGGGATTCATCCTCAAGAAGTCCCCAATCCTCGAAGTGTCAACCCCTTCTTGTCGAGCTCCTCTTTGTAGCAAGACTTGGTTGGTCATAGCTTGACTGAGCATCCGGATAGCCTCACAAAACTCCATATTAGTAACCTTTCCCTCAGGTTACACATTTGGTGCATTAGGTACCTCTGGATCTTCGACATTCCTTCTTGTTGGTCGACCTAACTACTCTTCGTGGAGGCATGATGATCTGAAACACACGTAACCATGAACTAGAGGGAAAATTTTAGAGATAAATTCTAACGCGTGAAAAAGATATATGAAAGAAATGAGAAATTCCTAAATGTTGCAGCATCCTAATCATAGATGTGGCGCGCTTCACACCGATGACTAAAACTCTATAGATACTGCTTCATTGACTCTTTAGGACTCTTGAACTATGTGTTCTGATATCAAGTTTATCACTCCCGGGCCCACATCCTGGACGTAGATAACACCGAATGACCATTGCTGATCTTGAGCGGACTCTTTACATGTCTTACTTAACTCAACGGAAGACATACCGCAACTCAATTATGAAATAAGAACATTATGGAAACAAATACTTAAACATGATTATCTTGTCCAAAATGGCGTTTAAGTGTCAATTATCATATCTTAAATAAAAGAGACTCAACTGAACTAATTGACTATCTGTTTATGAAGCTTTTAACAATAATATGATGAATGTTGGGACAGAACCCAAAACATTCAGAAATTTAAAGACTGAAAAGCATATAAAAAGGATCCTCCAGAAAGAAAGGAGGCTCACCACTGACTCTGAGTTCTCAAACTAGATCAACAATGCGCTGGATGCTGATCCTGGTTACCTGTATTTGCATCATAAAACGATGCAGGCCAACTAGGATCAATAGTAAAATAACTCATTTCATCAAAGAAAATGCAATAGCTAACTCAACTTTACTCATATATCAAAGTAATATAGTTATGTGGGAGTTTCCCTAATCGACAACCACCACTATGAGTCTAAGTGGTGATACAACGTCTCGCCCACGCTGCCAGAACTGTCTTATACTTTATCGTTGCATAGAATATCATTAACCTAGTGGATCCACTGGCTAAACTTACATGATCATCTAAAAAGTATGACTCATTAATACCCATGATGGCTACATGGTTTACATGGAGACTTTGAGTTAAGTTGAACTCTCATCCCCACATCGGTGCTCAATACTACTCCCACAATATACTTTATCTCATGCTTTTAAAATAACCTCTTTCCTATGGGTTGAGATAATTTGTTCAACCCTTTTTAGATTTGAAAAGCCCTCTTGGAGTCAATGTTCCCTTTTTCCTGCTCAAAACTCTGTTTGGGAAATCTTAGTTTCCTCTTAACTTAAATGTGAAAATATTTATAAACTTTTAGTGAGTACTTAGTTCCCTTATAGCTTTTGAGAATGAACTAAACTCTTGCTCTTTCGTGAACTTGAAACTTAACTCTTAGGTAATATTTAGTTCCCTTATAGTTTTTGAGAATTTAACTCAACTTGTTACTTTTTGTTTAACTCGAAAAGTGAGCCTTAAAACAAAATGAAAACATTTAAATAAGACTCTTGGAAGCTTTAAGAAACTTTACTTTAACTTACTTCATAGCTTTAGACTTAATTCCTTGACTTTGATCCTAACTTTCTTTGAATTGAATTATGGATTCAAGGTTCATGAGTCATGTTTGTGGGTGATTTAAGGATGTTTAGATGTAACTTAGAGTATTCGAATCAACTAGAAATTATAGGTACATCACTTAGGAACTCATACGAAATAGATAGCGGGAATGGGGTTTTGAGGTACCCTTGGCACTATGAGAGGCACGAAGCGCCAAAGCCTAATGGATAGACTCTGGTCTGAGGCGCTCTGGCTAGCGGGACGCACCAGGTTCTGTCAGACAGAGCCTGCCCTGAGGGGCTCTTGCAGGCGCAGCAACACAGGGGTTCTCAGATGGGATTTTTGACTATTCTTCTTAAATTTTGAACTCTAAACCTTCTAAAATCCTATGAATATTTCCCCAAACACTTAGGATCACTAAATAATTCAATGAACTATAGTTTATACTCGTAAAACATCCCAGAAACACGAATCAAAACAACTAAAGATATGCTATTACTAAACGAATAAAAAATTCAATAATTTTTCATCATGAACTTCAATATTCGTCATTCAATCTAATCAAAACTCGTTGAATTAAACATGTTGGTGTGTGGGTGAACGAATCCAACATAGAAAAAGCTCACATACCTGAAAGAGGTCACGCCCAACGAAACTCACTCAACAATCTTGGCGAAATCTTGGTCTTTTCTCCTTTCTCCTTCTTCTCATCCCTTTTCTCCCAAGCCCTAAGTGTATTCAATATTCTAAAAACTAACTTAAGGCTTAAGTTTACCCCTGATAAATCCTTAAAACAAAACAGGAAATGGTAGGGTGAAAAGACTATTTTAACCAAATTCGGATTGGATTTTTTCCTCAACCCAGCAGCCCAAATTTTTATAGACATATCTCCCTCATACAATATCAAAATTTCACAAAATGGGCGGGGTTGGAAAGATTCTTTAAGGACTTTCCGACCATATAAAGAACCGACTCAAACTCATCTTGAGCTAGAAGTTATGGCCGTTTGAAAATGACAAAAAAAACTACTTTTACACTTGGGAAATTTTTTAGATTTCCCCTATTCTTTCCAAAAATAACTATTCTTAGTTTCTTTGGTGAATCCTAGCTATTTCGATTTACGAGATGTTACAAAAATGGTCTTGTGGACCCTTATACTTGTATCGAATTGTATTCTGGATCCTTCTACGTAACTCTTCGTCATCTTGACCCTTAAATTCAATCAAAATATGATTTTAAAACCCCTCTCATCACGTGTGTGGTCCACTCTCCCTTAAATAGAGGACATGTCAAATCCATATCACTTATATCAATGACATGTCACAATTATCTTTATTAACTATTTTTTAAAAATTATTAACCAAAATTATTTATTAAAAAAGGAAGACAATTAAATTTATATTTATTTCTGAAAATGAAATTTTAAAACTCCTTCATCTTCTCTCTCGTTCCTACCTTAAAACAGTCAAAAGAGTATTTAATTTGATGATTGAATCTTCAGATTTGGGTTATTTTTGTAAAATTGGTGTCATATGTAAGGGTTTGATTTTTTGGTCGCACTTTTGTGGCTTTCTCGTTATGACTTTCCCCTGCAATTCTTTCCCTCCTTTCTTTCTGGTTTGATTTTCATCAATCAAATGATGAAGAAGATGAAGGATATATGTAGAACTCGAGAAGCTTTCCTCCTCATTCAATCATCACTAAACTATCAACCTAAGCCACCACTGCCTCACCATAAGATCTAGCCGACGACCACCGCCACCAACGACCTCTCCCTCTGTCATCGAATCAATGGACTCAAGGAGGTTTCAATGCAAATATCTATTAAAGACAATGACTAAAGTATGGAAAGAAAAAGACGGGGTCGGGCATGAAGATGGTTGAAAATGAAGGTTAAGATGGGTGAAGAAGATGGAGGCTTTTTGCTTAATTTTTAATCTTTATTTTGTTTTATTCTATTTCTAATAATTTTAAAAAAGAAATATTGTACTCACTCGCCTCAATGTGCCTGAATCAAACACTTTTGCCAACTCAACCATCTTAAAGACACATAAGTTTGGTCAACGGTCAAAAAGGTTTGGTAAATTGTGTTTTATTGAATTAAAGGGTCAAGACGACAAAGAGATAAGTAGAAGAGTTCAGAATACAAATAGATACAAGTAGAAGGGTCCACCAGACCATTACGTCAAAATATTATTACTCAATTAATATTTGAGTAAGGATATTATAGAGATGTTATTTTACAAAAAAAAAGTACTTTTGTAGTGA
>JAKWJC010000369.1:22934348-22936848 GCA_027704865.1 Solanum neorickii
AGTTTTCATCGTGTCAAATCTTGCAAGTGGATTTATAAATCCGACAAATGAAATAAGTTAAGTAGTGCTCTAAAGGAAATTAATCAATAATTAAATTCGTCAGTAATTTATTTTATGGATTAGTATCTGAAATCTTAACATGGGGGATTACATAAGTGTTTAATGGGAAATTACGAAATATAAATAGAGAAGTGCAATTACAAATTTCTAGTGGAATGATTTGTAATTTATCATGGTAAAAATAACTCAAATTAATTATTTGGGATTATTTCCATAATAGGAAACCTTGGTAATTAATTATGTGGTCTCTATAATCCCCATATTTAACTAGAACTTAAAATCATATTCCTATGCAAAAAGGAAGAATAATATGGGTTTTTCCCGTCTTTTAGAAAAACTAGGTTTTGTAGTCCTTTTTGGATTAGGAAGAAATATCTATAAATAGAGATTCTCTTAACCTAGAAAAGCATATAATTAGTTTTTTATTCGATACTTATCCACCCAAGTATTCAGAGAGTTCGGATGTGACTTGAGATCACTGTAGAAGACCATAGATATCTTGTAGATTCGCTTGAAAGTTTGTCTATCTTGGGAATTCGATTGAACGTATCCACTCACGTTTCAAGAGGTTATTCTTGAATTAAATTTCATTTTATGTGTTCTATCATAAACGGTATTGGTTATCTATAATTTATGTAAGCAGTAATATATGTTTTCTAAAAATTGATATGAATAGTCGTGTTTGCATCTATAATAAATAACCCAGTGTGACTGCAAATTAAGTTGCATGAACTGTTGATACATTTTGGGGGCAATAAGTTTTGTTGGCGTTGTTTATAATCCATCTTGTAAGAACTTAATTGTCTGATTTTATTGTGACAAAGCTAAAATTTTGGGCGGTGATTGTTTAGTGGAAGAATTGCCTAGTTGGCTGGTTTTTGCTTTATTCGTGAACCCTGGTTGAACATGAGATTTTAAGTCTCCTCTTTGCCATCAACGATTTCATGCTAATGTATTAGTTAAAATATTTGTTTGCCTTCGGTTGACCATAAATTTAATTAACTAGAAAAAGAAAAGGGAAAAACAGAGAATTAAAATCGAATTACTGTAATTCTATTAACTAACCCATATATTGCATAGGAAAATTAAGTGGTGGCTCTTAGTTTCTCTTTTCACATGTTTGATGCGGCACTTATAATTGTTTTTCTTTAAGAAATCAATATGTTTCAAGTCAATTCTGATATAAAATTATCACGGTATATTGCAAACTTGGAATGAATATTTAATGTGAAAAGATCTGAATACATGTAAATTTTACAATTGATGCCGTGGCCATTACCGTAACTTGCAATGTTTCAAGATTCTCTTTAATCACCTATTTGAATAAGATGATTATAATTATAGGTTCACATGTAAGTGGAGGTGCATATGTAAGTGGCAGCGATAATCAATGGTACATCACTATTAGGATTTTTTTGGTAGTTAATTATATGAGCTTTGTTTTTTTGTTGCTTTTTGTATAATATGAAGGGAAAAGGGTCTGATATACTCGTTAACTTTGTCATTTAGAGTTGGTATACCTCTCATTATAAAAGTGGCTCATATATTTCCTTACCGTTATACAAACGGCTCACATATACCCCTGTCGTTACAAAATGGCTCACATATACCCTTCATTTAACGGAAAATAAAAAATTAGTTTTAAATTTATATTTCTTACTTCTAATTTTTTTAAAAAAATTATTTAGGGGTATATATGATTCTTTTATCAAAGTTTAAGGTATATTTTAATTTTTTTCATACATAAATTATTTTTTGACTTCTTTTATTATAATTATTTGAGTTTCTTATTCTTATTTTGTTTTTTTCTTTCATTCCTTAGTTTAAAGAGAAAAAAATTAAACTATTTTTTTTGTGTGTATTGTAATTTAATTTCGTATTCGAAGAAAAAAATTGGTCATCTAGAATAAGTTTTACAAGAATATTAGTCAAACATAAATAAGTTTGATTATCAAAATAATAATTATAAATTAGTCATTAAAACAAAAAAAAAATCAAAAAAAATATGTTTGACAAGGATTAAATTTACTCATATGGGATTATATTTTTTAGAAAAAAATAATAAAAAAATTAGATTAATTTTTTTTTCATTTCCGTTAGAGGAAAAGGGTATATGTGAGTCATTTGTTTACAAGTAGGGGTATATATGAGCCACTTTTATAACGAGGGTATATCAACTCTAAATGACAAAATTGAGGGTATATCAGACCCTTTTCCCTAATATGAATGATAATAGTTAAGAATTAATGATTCATAAATAGTATTGTTAACGAATCTATTTATTGAAATCATTGTAAAATTCCTATAAATTATTCCTTTTTATACATGTAGAAATAATTAATATATGAATTGAGAATTATGATTAATAAATAGAATTTATGAAAGTGATCTATTTATTTGAGTCACTAGAATATGTTCAATGTATCATGTATATATTGTC